>OY757933.1:3657715-3862715 GCA_963585895.1 Sepioteuthis lessoniana
CCCAAAATAAATCCCTCTTTCGACCTATTTGTTTTTCATTTGTTTCATTGCACATTTCTATTTTCAAATCATATTTTTTTGAGTTTTCTAACCTGACGCTTTGAAGTCTTTCGTAGTCAGCCATTATATTTTTTCTTTTTTTGCCACCCCATTTCTTTTCTGCTTGCACCAAATTTTAGACATACAGCTGACTGGAAACAGCCTACGTCTTTCGTCACACTCCACTGTGGATTGCCTTCTTGAATGAGTTTAACGACCCTTTCCATTATTGCAATTGGTTTTTATTTTGTTGGAGCTGAATTTCTTTTCAATTCAGTCTGCCTAATCGCTTGTTCAAGGTTTTAAGAATTCACTTTTAACTGTAGACCGATTTGCATATTTAAGTGGCTGTTGGTATTTGTTTTAGAAAAGAAAATTATAAGATCATTTCATATTCTTTTAATTAAGTAAAGTAAAGTTGGCGACCGTAGTCGAGGGCGACCAGAAGGCTTCCTTTTCAATAGCTACTACATTGAGGTGTAGGGGAGAGCGCTACTCCTTTCCCTGGATTGCTCCACTTTACCCTTGATACGTACCTTGTATTATTGAGTGTCAAGCAAGGAGGTATCAAGTACTATTTTAAAAGTCTTTGGTATAACACAACCTGGGATTGAACCCAGGTCTTCCGGGCCATTGGCGAACACTAAGCCCATTATATTTATTTCCAAATAGTTTGGGAAGTGTACACGTGGTGTCATTGTTAAAGCGCTGGAGTGCTGAATAGTTATTATCGAGTTCGAACAACAGTCGCGCTTTTACGTTCACTTTCGGGCAAATACACTTGGGAAATGTATGAAAGCCCTCACCGTCTCAGCCGTTGGTTAAATAGTACCACTACTGTTGTTCTTGAGAGATGGCTTTGGCATTAAATGACCTATGAAGGTTGATATGCCATTAAACAAAGAAACCAAACTAAATCAGAATGGTTTGGAACAAATTCCATTAATTTGAATAATTTAGAATAGTTTGTTTTAAAAATGGTTCACAAAATGTCTCCATCCACCAAAAAAGATTTTTTAAATGTTATGCAGCAAAGTTGAAACTACTTCAATTAAGAATATTGCTTTAAATTAAAGAATATTTATTTGTCACCAAACTCTTCAGAATTGAAACTCTGCCACTAAAAATAATTTTTATTTAGAAATATTTATTGGCGATACTGCAAAAAAATCGTATCGTATAATTAACGTTTGTTGTTAATTGACAATGCCCACTAGAAGACTATAAACCTTAACCTCACAATGACATTTACTAATTCATAAAGCTTCATAAAAAATAATTTTGTATTTAGCCCGTGTTTATCACTGTACTAAAAAGTAGGACGGGTATATTTATGCAGAGTTTATGTAACTTAAAACCTTTACCGTAGTGTCTGTTTTCAGCTACTTACAATAAATCTGTTAGATTGTTTAAATTGTAATGCGAACATCAAAGCTAAAAATAAATTAAAAAAGTTATTGCTAATTTTATTCTATCTAATAACCTGTTGTTGTTTTTTAGATACGTTTTTCGAATAAACGCTTTTAAAACAAAATAGACACATCGGGTATTCCTTATGAAAAAAAAAATTGAGGTCATAAATTATATCTAGAACCCGGTCTCAAACAAAAATAAGCACACACACACACACACACACACACACACACACATATATATATATATATATATATATATAGTTCACCGTATTTATAGATAAATAGTGCTCAATATTGATAATAGATCATATATATCTAAGTTTAGGTAGCATAGATCATATTTACCCAACCCCTCCGCTCGGGCAGGATATGACACAAGGTCAATTTTTAAGCGGAGTTTAACAGGTTTGAATTCAGAATTTTTCTTCTCCTAGACTACTTGCCTCACCAAGGCTGAAGAACCTAGTCTGCCCTACTATTTACCCATAGCTGAAGGGAGAATAATTGGATTCATACCCTTCCCGAGAGTATTAGTGCTATGTGAAATGCAATCAGTCTCGTCGAGGATTTGAACTCGTATCGCCATGTCTATTTCCTACGACGATAACCATTACACCACAGGTTTAGGTAGCATAGATACTGCGTAACCAAGTTCCGTTGATGCTGTGTCTACGCTGTACTAACTTATATATATATATATATACATATATATATATATATATATATATATATATAATGCAACAACAAGGAACCTGAAAAATGACCGCTAAGGAACAATTACCAAGTAAAAAATGTAATTTACAAAGCTATGTGGACACGGGACAGAAAATGAGGGATATTATCATGAATATCGGAGACCCGGAGTTGGAATTTAAAAAAAAAAGACTCTGAAATCATAAAACCAACTTTAGAAATGAAAAATATCGCAATAATAGTAGGCTTGTTAGCCATGTGTGATGAAATAAAACGGTATAGGTTAGTCACCGATCAGCAAATAGCAAATAGTTAATGACACAACAGTTTATAAAAGAATAGAATGAAGTTGCCGATTATGTCAGGAAGAAACTTTGTACATGTTGGAATACCGATATTCTAATAAATTGGTCAATCAAAGAAACTGTGCCTATTTCCAAATGTCGAAATAAAGAGAGATAGAAAAACAGAGAGAGAGAGAGAGAGAGAGAGAGAGAGAGACAGAGAGAGAGAGAGAGAGACAGAGACAGACAGACAGTCTATGTGTGTGTATGTACGCGTGCGTGTCTGTGTATTAACGAGGGAAAAAGGTGAAAGGAAAAAAATTGAAATTGAGAGAGGGTGTATCTCTTAAAAGATAGAAAGAAGGGAAGATTAAATGGTTGAAAATAAAAGTGCATATATATATATATATATGACCCAACCTTCCTTTGTCAGATTCTTCCAGATGATCTAGTAAGTGAAACCAAGGTAGATTAGTTTGACTCTGAAGGTTTTACTACTTTATTTATATATGTATATATATATATATATATATATATATATATATATATATATATAATCGGCTTGACGATTAGTAGTAATAATATTCATAGTAATATTAATTGTGATGGTAATTCTTGATATGGTATTATCTATAATATTGGTATGATTTTATTTATAAATTTAAGGTGTTGAGGTTCAGTAATAATATGAATATTAAGATAATCTGTAAGATATAATTGTAATCTTGAAGATATATAATATTATGTTGTATTACTTTTATTATTCAAGATAATATCTTAACAGAAACTGGTATAATTTTTATTTTTACTTTTAATGAGATCAATTATATTAATTAGTATAAAATATTGATATGATAATTTTTTTAGCTTTTTTGATAAAAAGAAAGTATTAATATACAATGTAATATTTTATGATATAATTTTATATTTGTTAAGAGGTTATTAATTCCCATGTAAGTTGTTTATAGGAGGTAATTTTCTCTCCCAAAATTTATTTATTATTTTATTCTATTTTTATTTTCTTATCTCCTTCATTGGATTTAAGAGTTTGTTTGCCATTTGATAAAAAAAATAAATGGAAAGGAAAGAGGAGTCAAAAATTGATACATCTTGATAAAGGAATTGAATGTCATTTGTCAACCAGACAGGAAAAACAAATGGTCTGGTTTTTACACAGAAAACAAAAATGAAATTTGGGTTAGGGAGTTAGGATGGCCTGATTTGGGTGGGTTTTTCTAAATTTTCATTAGAAATTTCTCATTATTTCTTTGTCTGAAGATGCTGATGTAACATTTCTTAAAAATATACGATCTGCTGAAATAAATATTACAAAATATATGAGTAATTTTTAAAGGTTTTTCTTATATATATATATATATATATATATATATATATATATATATATATATATATATATATCCTCTGCACTAACAGGGTGTTGCCTAGTCGACTGCACCACTGCCGATGAGTAAGACCCCCCCCAATGAGTGTCCTGGATATGACACTAAACAATCTGATGGTAAGGTTCCAGTTATGCTTTAGCTTTGAGGAATGGGGAGTACCGCTTCATTGCCATCGCTCCCAGGTCCACTCTGTCCCGGAGTGGTAGCACCTGGTCCTATTTACCCAACCCCTCCGCTCGGGCAGGATATGACACAAGGTCAGTTTTTAAGCGGAGTTTAGCAGGTTTGAATTCAGAGTTTTCCTTCTCCTAGACTAGTTGCCTCACCAAGGCTGAAGAACCTAGTCTGCCCTACTATTTACCCATAGCTGGAGGGAGAATAATTGGATTCATACCTGGTAGGGTCCTATCTATGGGTCAAATAGAATTAAAATGCGTTCTTATGCTAAACTGAATTACTTGAAATAAAACTAAACTTAATTGTTTGAAATAGAACTCTTAGACATTTAAACTGTACTTACGCTAATCTGAATTGTTTGAAATAGAACTGATTTGTGTAAAAATGGATTTGGCATTAGTTAACCTACAAACAGTATGTAACAAAAGCAAGTGTTTGGTGAAATGCTAGCAGCCACGTCCAGGATTTGAAATCGGATCATCGTGTCCATTTTCTACACATACACACATATATACATATTTACCAACCCCTCCGCTCGGGCAGGATATGACACAAGGTCAATTTTTAAGCAGAGTTTAACAGGTTTGAATTCAGAGTATTCCTTCTCCTAGATTAGTGGCCTCACCAAGGCTGAAGAACCCAGTCTGCCCTACTATTTACCCATTGCTGGAGGGAGAATAATAGGATTCATACCTTTCCCAAGGGTATTAGTGCTATGTGAAATGCAGTCTGGATTTGAACTCGTGTCACCGTGTCCATTTCCTACAACGATAACCATTACACCACGGGCACCTCCATAATAACACACACACACACACATATATATTGAGAGAGAGAAAGAGAGAGAGAGAGAGAGAGAGTCACCTTATCACGATGGAAGCTTTCTTCTCGCATATAGACGTGCATATTTACTTAATTCTACGTGGGAGTCACGTGCTTGTCGACAGGTAACTGTCAACTGATCGGCACGAATGCATTACGCCCAGATAGCAGGTGATTTCTGCTTCAAATCGTTAGTCGACGTTAAAAAAGATCGACTGCTTACATTCGCTTTGTGATTCATTTTCAAATGCCAACAGACACCCACGGGGCATCTTTGATCGTCTGTCAACACGAAGAAGCCCGACTCTGTCATGGTTGGGACGTTGTTTGTTTTTTTTTTTTTTCAGTCGTTTCGCGAATACGAAAAGACATTCTCTCAGCTAATATTCTATTTGCTCAGACAGGATTTGTTGAATATTAAATAGGAAGTTGGATAGATATTTTATTAATTTTTCTTTTATTTTTAGATAAAACAAACCGTAAAGTTGTCGAATTTCCGTTATAACAGCGAGCTTACTTTTAGTTTTTTCTTTTTTCTTTTCTGTCACCATTTTGAAGATTGTAAATCAGGCCGCCATGACTGCAGGGCTTACAGGGAACGGAAGCAAAATATGGACTAATTTTTCAAACTTTTTTTTTCGTCTGATTAGTTCATTTTTTTTAATGTGATGAATCTAAATTTTCATGATGAGCTCTATTTTTCAAGAACTTTTTAAAATTAAAATTCAGCCCAATATGAACGAACAAGAAAAGAAACGACAAAGAATCTATGATTTACTTAACGCCGAAACTAAGCCAAAGATTCTTTGTCTACCGTATTCTAAGCAAAGAACATTCTTTACAGAATAAGAGCAATTTAAGGAATAGGGGGGAGGTGGAGGATGGAACCAAAAACGAAAAGAAGGTTTTTTAGCTGCTTTCGCTTCGGCGATTAAGAAGAAGGGCCCCACAATGTCAGTAAGAAAGTACACTAATAAATTGAAAGTCCACTAGAAAACTGTGAGGACAGCAATTAAACACGATTTAAGCCCAGACCATAACCCCCTTGATTACGCTATAGCGGGCGTTTTAGAAAACAAAACAAATGCAACTTCCCATCCAAATATTGGTTCGCTTAAGACTGCTATTGAGGTGGAATGGAATAAAATGTTGGAAGAATTTATTTTGAAGGCCTGAAAATCGTTTCGAAGGCGTGCTGATACAATAATTGAAAAAAAAAAAAATGGTGGCCATATTGAGTAAGTTTTGAGTCTATCTTCGTATTTTGTTAATTTTTAAAATCAAAATTAATCTTGTTTTATAATAGAGGAGTTTATTATTATTATACTACAGTATTCCTAATTTTGCTTTTGCTTCCTGTAGAATACTTCGAGTCTATCCCCAGCTGGGGAGCAAGACTTCTCCCCACCAAAAAAAAAGAGGGTGTCCTAGGTAAGACAATAAACTGGATAAGGCAACAAGGCTCTGGACTGATGGAGATTGTAGTGTACCCTTTCATTGTCATTAGTCCCAGGTCCACTCTAACCAGGAGTGGTTGCTCTTGTTTATGTCCCATGTGTGAGTCAAAAAGATCTGTTTAAAAATTATTCATATTCAATAGGATTACTTGATGCCACGTAAATGCAAATTATTTACATTAAGAATAGTTGCCAGTAGCTCTAATTGTTTACTAAGAATCATTATTAGTCACAATCCAGTCAGCTGGTGTTTTAGAATACACCAGCTGCAACTCTGGCGAAGAGTAAGACCCCCCCCAACTTGTATACTGGATTATTTATATTAGATCGGAATACTTGATATCATATAACTGTAAATTATTTGTTGTCACAATAGTTATTTGAAGCTATTATTGTTTATTATTAGTCATTTGAAAACCATACAACTGTGTGCAAATTATTTGTATTAGATAAGAATACTTGATACCATATAACTACGTGTAAATTATTTGTATTAGATAAGAATACTTGAAACCATACAACTGTGTGCAAATTATTTGTATTAGATAGGAATACTTGATATCATATAACTGTAAATTATTTGTTACGAGGATAATTATTTGAACCTATGATTGTATATTTTTAGTTGCTGAATATATATTTGTATTGTCAAATCATTCAAAAGGAAATTTTTTTAGTAAAAATGTGTATTTCGTCTTTCTTTAGTAAGGATGGCTTTTGGCATTAAATAACCCCCGAAGGTTGATATGTCATTAAATAAATATGAATTTTTTTTTCTTTGCACATAGTTATTATATATTCCTTATAAAAAAAACAAATTAAAAAGTTTTCACGAGTTACTATTAATTACTAAGTTTTCAAAACATATCGATCCATTAATGGAAGTCTATCATAAATTACCACTTCGGGTCAAAGTGGATTCAGGAAAAATGGCAATAAAGAACTGGAGCCTCACCATCAGATACAATTTAGCGTCATACTCAGGACATCTCTTTTTTTGGAGGAGTCTTACCCCTCTTCAGGTGATACAGTCGGTGTATTCTAAACCCTGCTTATTGGGTTTCCAATATAGTTCTACAAATTTATAGACAGTTATAAAGTTTCAAGTAACTGTTCCTATTGAATAATAATCTTTTGTTGGTACACGGTTATATTATTTCAAGTATTTTCATCTAATCCCAATAATTTCCAAACAATTATGTCATTTCAAGTAACTGATAATAATTGTTAGATTTCAACTCTAACAAATTAATAATTCTACATGAAAACAATCATTTGTTTTGCACACAGGGTTACATATTCTTATCTAGTACTAATAGTTTGACATACGAGAATCATCAAATTAGTTTCCAGACATTTTTCGTATGGGCTCTCTTATTGATAGTACACACATAAAACTCTAGTCCCCTTCGAAGTAATCTCCTCCGGCTGCAATGCACTTGTTGTACCATTCTAACAACATCTGGAAGGCTCCATGGAAGTCCTCTTGTGTCAGCATGTCAAGGACCTTCGTCACAGCCTCTTTCATCTCCTCAATTGTCTCATAACGACAGCCTCTGACCTTAGGGAATAACCAAAAGTCACACGGACCAACGTCTGGACTATAGGGAGAGTGAGGAACTGTCTTGATGCCCATGTTGGTCAAATAGTCTGTGATAAGTGTGGAGTTTTGGACTTGTGCATTGTCCAGGTGGAAATGCCACTGACCCGATTTGAAGAGTGCTGGTCTCTTCCCTAGGAATCTCTTTCTGAACTCCCTTAAAACCTCAACATAGTAACCCTAACCCTAACCCTTTGGCCAATCAACTCTGGTGTATTGACTTCCTTACTCCTCCCACACTTCTCATGATCCCCCATGGACTCCCTGCCTTCCTTGAATCTCTTATGTCACTCAAAAACTGATGCTCGATTCATGCAAGATGCTCCAAAAGCAGTCTGAAGAATTCTATACGTTTCTGTGGCATTTTTTCCAAGTTTAAAACAGACTTTTATTGCATATCGTTCTCCTAAAGTGTCCTTATGTCCAGATTGCATTTTTGAAATTCATCAGAGTGAATTTAAAGATTCTATAACAATTTTAAATGCCCATACGAAAAAAGTTTGGAAACTTATTGAAAGCACCTCGTATTTAATATATATGTATCAGCAGGATATGGCATTAAACAACCTGTAAGGGTTGATATACAATAAAACCCAGAATAAACAACAATCAACAAAAAGAATTCACGATCTAGGAGTAGGCTAGAATGTGTCTAACTATAAAAAACATTGCTGACCTCACGGACACTTGATCACGATGAAAACTCTGGCTTGGTCAATAGCACATCAACCATCGTATTTTACTTAATGCCAAAACCATCTTCTAAGAATACAAGTAATAGTGCTATTTAGCCCATTGGTGGGGGATATAAGGGAGTTCATGCCTTTTCCAAGGGTATTAGCCCATAAGTGAGCGCAACAGAGCGACGGTAGTTCGAAATTGCTTACTAAGATGTGGTAGCCCAGCACATTACGTTGTATTGCCACATACAACTACACAATACATATACATATAGAAGCGGAAACATAGTCAACAATAATGACGAAACTTCAATGAACGAACGAACACACTTCTTTATAAAAATATACCTCTCACTTTATTCGAAAGGATTGATGTTCCTTGTGCGTGAGAGGTGAGTTGGAGACGGGGACAGACTGCTATATACAAAGTTCTTCTGACCATAGCAGCACTTCTTTCGCATTCTGGCTGGGCTGCTCAACCGTGGGTTACTGAGGGCCGCAAGCCCTCAGTCTGCAAGTTGATTCTCACACTGGCATCTTGCCCCCAAATGACTCCAACTGCGACTGGAACTGAACTGACTAACTCAAGCCGTCTGTGGCACCTGGTTATATAATTGTCTGATATCCACCTGCTTCCTGTGGGCGTACGCATCTGCACCGAATTCAACCTCGTCCTCAGGTCAAGGTGATATTCCGATATCTTCGACCGGATGCACCTGTTTCGCTGTTCTTCTGCTTATTTACACAGGTGCATCTCTTGACTGACGGCTCGGTCGGGGGTCAATATGTTACAGTTAGCCATTACACTATTACGCCTTCTTTCAGTTTTACCCTGTGGTCAACCGGAAGAGCAAAGTCCACTATTTGGCAGGTTCTCTTTTTTTGTTGACTATCACTAAGTTTGGTCGTCTGGCCGAGATTAGTTGATCTGTCTGTATCTCATTTTCCAGGACGGATTCTGGGATGTGCATACACCACTTGTTCGTATGGTCAAATTTCAACTTCTTGCACAATTCCCTGTGGGTCCCTTTTTCCACCCAGTCGTGTGTAGTCTTATACACTTTTTGAGTTAACTTACTGCGTTCGCTCATAAGTGATTCATCGTTTCATATCTATCAGCACATAATCTAGATCCGCTATTTTATTGCTTCTTGTCTGCTGCTCTATCCGACTGGGCTCGCCAGCATTTGAGCACTTTTTGATTTATCAAGCGTTTTTTTAACCTACATTTGCTATTTTGTTGCGTCTTATCTATTGATAAGATATCTTTGACATAGTTTGGATTTATGGCGTTGTTGTGTGCTGCAATTCGAAGAGATTCAGTTTCCCTCTTGAGGTTTCCTTTTCTTAGCCATGTCCAAGTTTTCTTCTGTGAGATTTCGCTCGTTTGTCGCTTGAAATGTCTATACAGTTGTTATTCTTTCAATTTATTATCATTATTTTTATTCATTAGAGTTTTTCACATCAGCGTAAGCTGATGGTATTTCACTGGCGATTGAGTGACAGCAAGTCTCCTCAACTCTCCAGGACTCTTCTCAGTATTTTGGCCGTTTTCAATAATGCTGTTGTTTGGATGGTCTCCACTCGGTCGTCAACTTCCAAATCTTCCAGGCCCTTTAATAATCCTTTAGTTACCGTGCCAAAGGCACCAATCACAATTGATATAATTGTCACCTTCATGTTCCATAGTTTTTTCAATTCTCTAGCAAGGTCAAGGTACTTATCTCTCTTTTCAGATTCTTTCAGTTTTATTCTGTGGTCTGCCGGGACAGCAAAGTCGACAATTTAGCAGATTTTCTTTTTTTTTTGTTGACTATTATAAGATCTGGTCTTCTGGCCGAGATTCGGTGAACCGTTTGTATATCAAAGTCCCACAGGAGTTTGTGAGTGTCATTTTCTAGGACAGGTTCTGGTTTGTGCATATACCATTTGTTGGCATGGTCAAATTTAAATTTCTTGCACATTTCCCAGTGGATCACCTTGTCCACCCGGTCATATTATTATTATTATTATTATTTTTATTTTCTATTTTTTAATTTTTTTACTCTTTTTTTTCACGCCAGCGTTAGTTGATGGCTTTCCACTGGAGTTTGATTGACAGCAAGTCTCCTCAACTCTCCAGGACTCTTCCCAGTATTCTGGCCGATCTTAAAAGTGCTGTTGTTTAATGATATTATTTCATATCAAATAAAATATTGTTGTTTAGAAAGAAAAAAATAGTTTTAAAAATATTTTGATTAGATGTCATATCAAAACTAATAAAGTATGTATAATTCATTAAAACTTTATAAAAAAAAACCCAATTTAAATGAGAGATATTGTAACTATTTTGAACAAATTTAACTAATAAGATAATAATTTGAAAAAAAAAAGTCTTTGTTTGATAATTAGAAATAATGCTACAGATGGCGGAAGCAAAATTAGAAACATTCTAGTATAAAAAAATGATTAGTTTTATAAAAAAAAAAGATTAGTTTTATAAAAAATAAAGAAATAAACAACAAAATAAGAGGATAGAAACAAAACAGCAAATTTACTCAATTTGGCCACCATTTTTTTCTTGATTATTGTATCAACATGCATACGAAACGATTTTCATGCCTCCAAAATAAATTCTTCAGCCATTTCATTTCATTTCCCCTCAATAGGAATCTTAAGCAAATCAATATTTTTAGGATGGGAAGTTGAATTTGTTTTGTATCCTAAAACGACCCATATAGCGTAATCAAGGAGGTTAAGGTTGTGGGCTTGATGGAGGCCTTAAAGAAACTCCAATTATATAGGAGTTTTTTTTGGCTTGGTTTCGGTGTTAAGCAGATCATAGATTCTTTGTCGTTTCTTTTTTTTTTTTTTTTGCTCACTCATATTGGACAGAATTTTAATTTAAAAAGTGCTTGAATAACAGAGCTAATCATGAAAATTTAAATTTATCGCGTTCTTTGTTTTTTTTTTTTTTTTTTTTTTTTTTTTTTTTTACAAAATTGAACTAATCAGACTAAAAAAAAGTTTTACAAATTAGTCCATATTTTTCTTCTGCACCCTGCAGATTCAATAATCTTTCAGTGTTTTTTATTGTATAAATCAAGCAACATTTTAGAATCTTCAAAATTAAAGCCACAATTTTTTTTCTAAATTTCCAACGGGTTAAAAACCCGTCACTGCTTCATCTGTTTTTTTTTTTTAATTTTTTTTATTTTGCGCACTGTCCTATCGAACACGGATAACTTTTAAACAAATCTATTTGACCCATTGATGGAATCCTAACAAGTACCGCTACTTCGGATCAAAGTGAACCTGGGAGTAATGGCTATGAAGGGGTACACCACATTTACTCAGCTCTTCCAAACCGGAACCCTATCACCAGATGAAGTTTAGGGTACCTTGTTTGGGTGGTTCTCATACTCCTCAACAGGATATGTAGTCGGCATATTCTATGTCTCGAAGACAAGGCGCAAATAATTATGGTCCCCAATTATATACGTTACAAAATACGTTACAAAAACCTGTCTTTGCAATCTTTTTAAACAAGTAAATACTTCAAATCTCTGTAAGACACCCCCTAACGAGGGTCATAGATATAAAATTAAAAGATTTGATGGTGAGGTTCCAGTAATGCTGGAGCTTTGGGGAACGCGGAGTACTCCTTCATTGCTATCGCTGCCAGGTCTACTCTGGTTCGGAGTGGTAGCATCTGGTAGGATCCTATCTATGGGTCAAATAGAACAAAATTTTATACTTATGTAAAACTGAATTGTTTGAAATACGACTGTTTTGACATTTAAACAGCGTATTTATGCTAAACTGAATTGCTTGAAATGGAACTGTTTTTTAACTTTGAAACTCTACTTATGCTAAACTGAATTGTTTGTAATGGAACTGTTTTTTTAACTTTGAAACTCTACTTATGCTAAACTGAATTGTTTGACATAGAACTGCTTCTGCCATGAAATCAAGTCAAACGAATAAAATCTCGTTTATGTTTTAAGAGTCAATATATATAATTTAGTTCAAAATAATTTTAAGTATAATCTTAAAGAGATATATTTGACCCATAGCAGCGACCATTACAGGTACTAGCGGTCCGGGTTAGAATTGGCAGCGAAGGATTGACTCCTTTGAACTACAAAACAGGGGTCTCACCACCGGATACAGTTTAATGTCGTACCTAGTTTAAGTTAAAGCTCGAGGTCAAGTAAATATCTGCACATGAAAAAAAAATCAGGTCACAGAGACTTTCCGTCAGGCTGTGATCATCGGGAACACACACACACACACACACACACACACACACACACAAATGAATGCAGTATAGTTGTATGGTAAATGTCGGAAAATAAAAGGACATAGCCGACAGCTTCAGGCAGAGAGAGAGAGAGAAAGAGAGAGAGAGAGAGAGAGAGAGAGAGAGAGAGTGAAACGATATGAACTGGTGACATAAG
Source organism: Sepioteuthis lessoniana (assembly GCA_963585895.1). Classification (NCBI taxonomy): domain Eukaryota; kingdom Metazoa; phylum Mollusca; class Cephalopoda; order Myopsida; family Loliginidae; genus Sepioteuthis; species Sepioteuthis lessoniana. The sequence goes on from OY757933.1 coordinate 3,670,725, forward strand.
TAACACAGATAAGTTACGAACATCTATTTTTTTATGCCGGGATTTCTAGGTGATGACGTCATATTGACGTCAATGGGACAGAATATGACACCATGCTCTCGTTTTCGGGAGAGCCATCTATAGTAATAACAAACAAACAAACAAACCAACAAACAAACAAAACACCCGTCACTAATTCACGGGTGTTTAAAGGAACGCCTTATATTTAGTTTCATTTGTAGTCACCAACTTTCATGCATTCCACTTTTATTCTCTCTCTCTCTCTCTCTCTCTCTTTCTCTCTTTCTTTCCGTTATCTTCAACTTTCTCTCCTTCTCTTTCTCTCTTTCCACACACACACACACACACACACACACTGAAACACACATGCACACACATTTATACGTATACCTAAAATAAGGTTGACTAGCAACTTTTTGGCCTTTTTTCTGTCTGAAGATTGTGTGTTCCAAATGAAAATTTAAATAACAGATTCACCACACCAAAAATATAATTTGGATATTCTAATTTAAATATAAAATGAGTGTGTTTGAGTGTGTGTGTGTATGTGTGTGTACAAACGTTTTTTGCGAAAAACCGCTTCTTCGTTGCGTATTCTTTGATTTAAAAAAGGGCTTGCAATTTTAAACATATATATATATATATATATATATATATATATATGAAACTTTAAGTAAAATATACTTTAGATTATATATATACATATATATATAATAGCTCTATCATAGATATTGAGCACTCTCCATATTATACTGCACTTGGTTCGACACATAACGGCATAGTGATTTACTGACGACACATAACTCCATAGCGATTTACTGACGACCAACACTCTCATACCTGCTGTTATACCTTAAAAATTTCCTTTGCCAACGTGGTCCGCTTGTTGGCCAAGAGGTCTTAGACTTAGTCTAACGTAAAGTTGGACGGGTTTCGATCCCGGCTTCGAGCGTCCTGCGTGTCTAGCCACACTGAAGTGTTCTGATAGAACGAAACAGTCTGTCTGTGGATGACAATATATATATATATATATATATATATATATATGAAACTTTAAGTAAAGTATACTTTAGATTATATATGAAACTTTAAGCAAAGTATACTTTAGATTATATATATATATATATATATATGAAACTTTAAGTTAAGTATACTTTAGATTACATATATATATAAAACTTTAAGCAAAGTATACTTTAGATTATATATATATATATATGAAACTTTAAGCAAAGTATACTTTAAATTATATATATATATATATATGAAACTTTAAGTAAAGTATACTTCAGATTATATATATATATATATGAAACTTTAAGCAAAGTATACTTTAGATTATATATATATATATGAAACGTTAAGTAAAGTATACTTCAGATTATATATATATATGAAACTTTAAGCAAAGTATACTTTAGATTATATATATATATATATGAAACTTTAAGCAAAGTATACTTTAGATTATATATATACGTATGTGTACAAAAATTTTAAGCGGAAACACGATTTTCATTTCGGTGTTCTCTAGTTTAATTTATAGGGTATCTTAATATATATGGGACCCATATGACTGCTAACAACTCTACTGATATTGCGTCTATTTTTATTTCATATTTGAACATAGCATACTTTAACAACTATTAATCCTCGATCACAATGTCTTGGACAAGAGAAGAAAAATATTTGTAGAATATTTGTTCTACTTATTTGTAGAAAAAAATCACTCAAAACTGTCTCAAGATAGATGCAACCCTTTAATATGATAATAATTCATTGTTGAGACAAGAAACTCAAAAAATATTGCCTGTCCTGGAAGCTGATATAATAACAATAAAAAAAAAAAACAACATTGATTTGATGTCTCTTGATCATAGCATACATTTTTCGCAGGACGTGTTCCAAATGATCGCCATTGCGCTTGTTACAGTAATAAAACATTATCATATTCATGGGTTGCATCTATTTTGAGACACCCTGTATAAAAAGGAATATATAGAGAATACAAAATGAAGATCTGTATAAATAATGAAGTTATGCATGTACAAAAAAAAATTTAGATATTACCCAATACTTATGGGGAATGGTCCTTTCACCATCAACATATTTTTATATATTATCTATATATCAAAATAGATGCAACCCTTTGCGCTTGTCTCAGTAATAAATCATTATCATGTTTATGAGTTGCATATATTTTGGGACACCTATATATATATATGTATATATATATATGTGTGTGTGTGTGTGTGTGTGTGTGTGTGTGTGTGTGCAAATCTTGAATACGAGTTAATAGCCATTTTTTCTCTTCTATCTGACAATAATGTGTTTTCAATGAAATTTTAGGTAACCGACTCAACGAGAATATAATTTGGAAATTTTAGGATACTTGTATGCCTGTATGTGTGTTTTAAAAGTTTCTACAGCTTTTCTAAATACAGAGCTAAAAATTTCGCACGCACGCACGCACTCACATATTGAGACATACGCGCTACCACACACACACACACACACACACACACACACACACACACACACACACACACACACACACACACAGAGAGAGAGAGAGAGAAACGAACACAACAAAATATCGTATACTCGAAAACTACATGAGATAAAAAGATGAAAAAAACTAGATTATATATATAAAACTTATATATATATATATATATATATATATATATATCTTTTATAAATATAAAAAACTTTTATATATATATATATATATATATATATATGCATATATGTATATATAAAACTTTTATATGTATATATATATATACACAAAACTTTTATATATATATATATATATAACTTTTATATATATATATATAAACTTTTATATATATATATATAAACCTACATTATATATATAAAACTTTTAAAACACACAGGCATACAAGTAATCAAAAAGTTTCTAGAGCTTTTTTAAACGAGCGAATACACACCTAAAAGTTTTGCACGCACGCACACACACGTAGATGCCCACGTGTACCACACACACACACAAACACACACACACATATATACATATATCTAATCATGTATATACATATATCTACACATATATATGTATATATTTACATATATATATATATATATATATATATATATATATATATATATATATATATATAACTTAATACAAATTATGTTATTGTCATGTTAATGCAATTATTTATGGTTTCATGTAGAACACAAAATCTTCAGACAATAAGAAACGAAAAAAGTGAGTATTCAAATATATATATATATGTGTGTGTGTGTGTGAGTGTGTATGTGTGCATATATATATATATATATATATATATATATATATATATATATATATATATAAAATGTAGTTTTTAAAATCTTTTTTTATCTCATGTACTTTGTCGAGTGTACGATATTATGTTGTGTGTGTATGTGTGAAAAAGTTTTTAGGAAAAAGTTATGTATTCTTCAGACTTAAAAACGCGCGAAAAATGTTCACACACACACACACACACACACACACACACACACACACACACACACACACACACACACACACACACTCACACTCACACTCACACATATATATATGTAGAAATATATATAGAAATATAGAGATAGATAGATTGATAGTTGTTTATAGTTCTCAGAAGCTGTCTAACGAATACTTGAAGCATGAAACCCAGGGCCATAGACACTACCATGTCATATATATATATATATATATATATATATATATATATATTACTTGATATATATATATCACATGGTAGTGTCTATGGCCCTGGGTTTCATGTTATGTATAAATAATACCATCATTTCGGTCGGAACAATATATATATATATATATATATATATATATATAGTTCCGACTGAAATGAACGTATTATTTACACAAAAATCATTGTATAAAATATATGCAGTCTGCTCAGAATCAAACTGTCTCCCCTCAGAACGTTTATATAATTCTACCGTCTTTGTCCTAAAAAAGAAGATAGTTAAAATACTGAGTAAAACAACTTTTCTTAATTTAAATTCAGATTTTAGTTTATTTTACTTTCTTCGTTTCTGTTATAGAAGCTGACCTGCTACCTATTATTTTCTTATATCATTTTCATTAATTCTTTCGGCTAAAGGCCAATTCGTCTATTCAGGAAGTTTGGGAAATAATTATGTTCTGGTTTTAGTTTGAAGTAAACAAAGATTGCCATTGAATTCAATGACATATTTCATTCTTGAATCATCATAAATGAAATAATTCCATGAAATCTTTTCTCCTAAATGAATAGTCAGAATTACGATCTTCAGTCGACCTAATGAAAGAAAATGGTTTCACGCTAAAAAAAAAAGGCAAGAAACTATTACTGATGCAGACTACGTAGATAATCAAGAGCTTTTCGCAAATACTCATGCTCAAGCCGAATCTCCGTTGCATAGTTTGGAGCAGGCAGCAAGAGGCACTGGTCTCTGCATGAACTCAGATAAAATAGAGTTCATGTATTTTAATAAAGGTGGTGCTATCTTCCCATTAAATGATGAACCTCTGAAATTTGAAATCCAGTTCTCATACTTCGGTAGCAAGATCTCATCTACTGTAAGCGATGTCAACCTACACATGTGTAAAAACTGGAATGTCATTGACTGGTTATTGAGAAAATGGAAATCTGATCTCTCTGATAAAACACAACGGGGATTCTTCCAAGCTGTAGCCATGTCACGACTTTTGTATGATTGCACCACAAACTTAAACAAAACGCTTGGAGAAAAAGCAAGACAGAAAAAACACAAAGCTGTTGTGTGCTGTTTTGAACGAATTCTGGAAGCAGCATCCTACAAAACAGTGGCTGTACGGCCACTTATCTCCCATCTCTCAAGCTAGTCAAGGAAGACGAACTAGACAAGCTGGGTAATGTTGAAGAAGTAAGGATGAACTCATAAGCGAAGTTCTCATGGACTCCTGTAGATGGACACACCAGTGTTGACAACCAGCAAAAATCTACATTCATCAGCTCTAGGCGGACACTGGATTCCGTCTAGAGAGCTTACTAAGAACGATTGCTGATCGGGACTAATGGCATGAGAGAGAGAGAGAGAGAGAGAGAGAGAGAGAGAGAGAGAGAGAGAATCGAAGGCATCGATACTGTTGGCGCGCCTTAATGATAAGGTACGTCGTCTGATAGCATTTTCTTGGTACACAACATGTGTGCCCGACAGCTAGACTGCTTACAAAAGAAAATTTTGATTATAACCTTGAAGTTTTATGTAGGACTGTAGGATTAACTTTTTGGTATAAGCCATAAACAATTTCCTGTCTGAATTAAATAGCTATTTACGTCGTATTCTGAGAAAAATGAATCATTTAATTACTAATCAAAAGCCCGACTCAAATAAGGATGAGTAAAAAGGTGATGCGTTTTTCTTTAGTACAGGAATAATTACTGACACAGGAGCATGTATCATGCATCAAAATGAAGCTGGTCGTCTATGGATCACATCCCAACTTCTCAACATTGTCACCGTTTCTATCAATAGCAACGATCCACCACAAACCAGAACATGTATCTCTGGCTCGTAAAATTCTGTTTTTTGAACCACTTTATCACTTTTATCACTGCCATGTTTGCTTCTTAAACATTCTGTCATGGGGCCGAAGAGATGATAGTCAGGTGGTGCTAAATCTTGTCCTCCTTCTGCGTGACAATGCTCGACAATACGCAAACATCAGAACCCGGGAGATAATCGCCTCATTCGGGTGGATAACTCTACCACATCCTCCATACTCACTCGAAGACATTTATAAAAGGGAAGTGACCCAGTATGCCCCGGGGACTCCTTCAATCAGCACCTCATATAGTGTAATGTCTCTCGAGGTAGGATAGACCATTACGACCATCACGAAGAGGATTCCCTGTGACGTAGAAACTAATGTGCTGAACTACAGTATCCTTGTAAACGAGTTCGAACTCCAATCGCGCTATTACGTTCACTTTCAGACTAATACCCTCGGAAAAAGTGTAAACTACCTTATCCCCCAGCTATAAGTTCTTCTATAAGGATGGCTTCCACATTGAATAACCGAATAACAGAGATTGACAGGCCATTAAGCCAAAGAAATTAAAACTGAATCGAAGGTGTTTATATTTCATTTCCCCAAGAATTCATACCTTTAGGGATTATGTCTTTGAGGAAATCATGAATCCGTCTTTTCTACCCTCCAGCAATGGGTAAATCGTAGGGCAGACGAGGCTCTTTAACCAGTCTAGGAGAAGGACATTTCTGAATTCAATTCACCAGTACTCTGCATGCATGTATATATATATATATATATATATATATATAAGCTAGAATAGATAAGACTCAGAGAGAATAGCAAGAGTGGGCTATGGAGAGAGAGGGGGGAGAGAGACAGAGAGACAGAGACAGAGAGAGACAGAGAGAGAGAGACTGAGAGACAGAGAGAGAGAGGGGGAGAGGGAGAGAGAGAGGGAGATGGAAAGAGAGAGAGAGGGAGAGAGAGAGGGAGAGGGAAGGAGAGAGAGAGAGACTGAGAGACAGAGAGAGAGAGAGAGAGAGAGAGAGAGGTGCAATGAACTACATAATGATTGACTGCAGCAAACGGATCTATGAGAGAAAAATCACTGATGATAGGGTTGCCTAGTTGATCGACCAAAAGATGGATTTCTAAAGATAGATCTCCTTGGATTTTCCTAATAAGAGTAACACCCATTAAGAAAATCCCAAAAGTTCCATCTTTAGCTGCGGCTCAAAAGATCGTGCTACAGAGAATTGCTGACCTATGTTGAAAATCTCTCTCAGTATAATATAATCAATAACCTTTTGAGAACAGAATTCCTTTAGGCCAGGTTTCCGTTAAAATACTTGGAAAAAGATTTTATAACCAAATTTACCAACCCCTCCGCTCGGGCAGGATATGACACAAGGTCAATTTTTAAGCAGAGTTTAACAGGTTTGAATTCAGAATTTTCCTTCTCCTTGACTAGTTGCCTCACCAAGGCTGAAGAACCTAGTCTTCCCTACTATTTACCCATAGCTGGAGGGAGAATAATTGGATTAATACCTTTCCCAAGGGTATTAGTACTATGTGAAATGCAATCAGTCTCGTCCAGAATTTGAACTCGTGTCGCCGTGTCCATTTTCTTCGACTGGCACCTCCATAAGATTTTAAACTAACAGTAAATCTTTACTCGACACAGCAATCTGTGGCGGCGGACTGAGAAAAAAAATGGATGAGATTATCTTGAGAAATGAGAAACTCTTGAGAAAATAAATGCTTTTTCGTTTCCTTGATAAAAAATTTCTTGTATATTTAAGCATAATCGAAGAAGTATATCATCAAATTTTCTCGTCTTCTATTCTTCTGGATGATTAATGTCTCATTGGTCATATATAAGTTCTTCAGTTGGTTAGTCTGTGATTTCAGGAGGATTTCTAAAAAGATTCTCGAAATGTTCTTTCGTCTTCTGAAGTCTTTCATCTTGGCTGATAGATCGTCCTGTCGGATGGGGCTGTAGAATATGCAAACTGCACCCCTGAAGAGGGATAGAACCACTCCATTAACAAGTATCTTGTGTAACTGCATCTGATGGCGTGGTTCCAGTTCTAAATATTTGGATAATATGGAGTAAATCTTCATTGCTGTTAATCTCTAATCCACTCTGAGCCAGAGTGGTAGTACCTGTTTGGTATTTTGGACGCTTAAAGTCGATGGATCAAATAAAGCTGTTCAATCATTTACTCTAGATTATAGTTCTTAATTATTTGAAACCATGTAGCTGTGTGCAAATTATACGTATTAGATAAGAATATTTGATAAATAGAATTACTCATGTTAAATAGTGTTGTATACTCATATGTAGATGCATGCATAATCATAACAACACAACAATAATAGACGAGCGATACAGTTCTTGGAAAAATATACCTCTCACTTTATTTGAAAGGGTTGTGTGTGAGAGGGAGTTGGAGACCGGACAGAACTGCAACATATTGACCCTCACTCTATTGGCCATAACCACGTTTCTTTCCCGTTCTCCTGGGCTGCTCAACCGGGGACCTGGGGGCCCAGCCTCTCTGGGACATGTTCTCATTCCAACATCTTCTCTCCAACTCGTCTGATTCCCAACTAGTCTGATCTCCAAACTGCTCTGAGTTATATAATAGTTCAACGCCCACCTTTTTGTGGGCGTCACAATTGCACTCATTCAACCCATCCACGGTCAAGGTTATAATTCTGATATTCCTCGACCGGATGCACCTGTTATTTACATAGGTGCATTTCCTATTTTGACAGCCCAGCCGGGTCGTAGGTCAATATACAACAATAGAAATGTTTGAAAGCATTTAACTATGTGCAAGCAAATGGGTTTTAATAACTCGTTTTAGAAATGAAATCATCTAAAAAGTATTCGCTTGCTAATCATAAACACACACACACACACACACACATATATATATATATATATATTTATATATATTCACATACAAATTTCGTTGAACATAATAGACATTTTCTATCTATATATTTTCTTGTTGATCCGTTCGTATTGCCGTATTGCTTTTATCGTGTTCGACGGGAATTGATTGATGTATTTTCCATAATTGTATATATCCCTTGTACTTTCTATCCGACTTTGAGCCATCATCAGGGGAGGATCTATTACAAAAGTGATGTAACTTTTGTTTTTGGATTACTACTATGTAAGAGCGTCCTTACCGTTGGAATGTATAGCGTTTGCTTTTAAATGGGTTTCTATAAATAGTCGGACTTCCAAGATACACTCCGACAAACGGACATACCAATATTAGCCGACAGCAAAATATTACCTCAACTGGCTCTGTATGGACTCTGGATGCTGTCTAGATGACCTACCAAGAGCAATAGCCGATTCGGACACACACATACACACACGCACAGAGAGAGAGAGAGAGAGAGAGAGAGAGAGAGAGAGAGAGAGAGAGATGATATCTAACCAGTGATGTCTATTTTGTGTAAAGATCTCAGAGACTCAGTTGTCTGGTTTTCATTCAGAGTTTTCCTTCTCCTAGACTGGTTGTCTTACCAAGGTTAAAGAACCTAGACTGTCCAATTATTTATCGATAGCTACGGAGAAAACAAATAGCTGCACGTTTTTCTCAAGGAAAGTGAAATGCAAATAGCCTCCCCTATGATTTAAACTCAGGTCGCCAATTTCATACCCAACGATGTACCCTGAGTGCGCCAAAGTGTATGTTTGCTTGTGTGTCCGGTTCCCACTTAGAAGCTTCAATAATTCAATCTCAAGAGCATATATATAATGATTCATCTCCTTCCAGTCAAATTTGGTCTAGTTTGGTTTAGTTTCTCTGTTTAATGGCTTATAAGTTTTTGCGGGTTATTTAATGCCAAAGTTATCCTTCTAGATTGATAATAGGAGTACCGTTTAATCCTTTGTTAGAGGATATTTGGTTTCAAGCTTTTTTCCAAGAGGATGAGCCAGTAGAATTTGGTGTAGAACTGAAGATATTTTTTGAAAAAAAAAGAAGTAAAAAACAAAACAAAACAAATAATGATAGTATAAAAAGGTTGTCACTTATAAATAACCCCTCACAAAATTATTAGGGAGTGCCTATGGTGTAGTGGCTAACGTACTGGACTACGACATCGTTGTAAGCGAGTTCGAATCTCCAGCAGTGATATTATGTTCACTTTTGGATTAACACTCTTAAAAAAAAGCATGAAACCCCCTTATCCCTCAGCTATAGGTTTAAATAGTATCACTGTTGCTCTTCTACAAAGATGGCTTTGGCATTGAATAACCCAAGAAGACTGATATGCCATTAAGCAAAGAAAGAAAATCAAATTTTGCATTCGAAATATATTTCGACAAGAATCCGATGTAAAATGCTTTGAAATTTATAACAAAAAGTAATTTACCAAAAGGAAATATAGATCCATCCCGGATTCGAACTCGCATCTCCGAGTATATTTCTTGTGAGGATAACCGTTGCATTAAGTGCGCTTCCTAATTGAGACAAGTACTTCATAACTAATTTTATGATTATACATGTCAATTATGAAAAAAAGGAAATCTCCCGTGAGTTCATTCGGTACATTATTTTTAGTGCTTTTATCAACTTGAATTATTTTAATTTTATTTTATCTATTAATTTTTTTAAAAAGAATTCTATCCCTGACAGGGCTGAAAAATTGTCCCGGCTTATTTAAATCTGCTCAATTTACCTTGGTTTGTTCTTTCTAATTGCTCATTTCCTGTTGTCACTCTCTGCTTCCGGTTAATTCAGAAGAAAACCCGGAAGTTAAAAGACGTCACGATTGCGTCCATGTCAAGCAGATTTAATTTGTATCAAGTGTGATAAATGAAGGAGGATTTTAGAAGTACGAATGGCTCTTCGAAAAAAAAAAAAAAGATTTCTATTTATTCCCACAAAAAACTATAACAGGTTGAGGGATTTACAATTACATCATTGGATAGAGAAAGTTTTCAGCTACTAAACACTAGTTAGACATGAAAAAAAGCCTCGATGCTGAGTGTCGTTCAGAAAATAATACATTCCATTTATGTCCATGAAAAACAATTACAGAACTCAGTGACACTGCTGGATAGAGCAAGTTTTCAGCTACCAAACATTATTTCCCCGACAGCAACCACCACTTGCATTTTAACCAGCAATAAAAAAGATTGTAAGAGTTGCCGAAAGTAAAGCCTCATATTTTATTCCTACAAAATCTATAATTGATAGAGGGAATACAATTACATCATTGGATAGAGAAAGTTTTCTGCTACCAAACACTATTTTCCCTCATGGCCTCTGGCCATGCATTTGCGCCAGTGATTTATTGGGGCTGTAGAATAAACTGACTGCACGTCTGCAGAGGGGTAAGACCTCTCCAATGAGTGTCCTGGATATGACACTACACAGTCTGATGGTGAGGTTCCAATAATGCTGAGGTTTTGGGGAATATGAAACACCCCTTTATTGCCATTGCTCCCAGCTCCACTCTGGCCCGGCGTGGTAGCACCTGATAGTGCCCTATCAATGGGTTAAATAGAACTAACTGCATACTTATGTTAAACTGAATTGTTTGACTAAACTGAAATGCTTGAAATAGAAATGTTTTTGACAATTAAACCGTACTTACATTTAAACTGCGTGCTTATGCTAAACTGAATTATTTGAAATAGAACTATTTTTTCACATTGAAACTGTACTTACACCAAAGCGATTTGTTTAATATAGAACTGTTTAGACATTTAACTGTATGTAAACAAAATCTGTACTTATACCAAACTGAATTAGCTAAATTAGAACTGCCTGACTAAACTGAATAGCTTGAAACAGAAATGTTTTTCACAATTAAACTGTACTTACATTTAAACTGCGTATTTATCTTAAACTGAATTGTTTGAAATAGAACTATTTTCATAAAAATGGATTTGGCGTTGAATAACCTAAAAAGGTTGATATGCCATAAAACCCAAATAACCAACCAACCAACCAATCAAGTCTCCAGAACTCCTCTCAGTATTCTGGTCGATCTCAGCAATGATGTAGTTTGGATGATTTCCACTCGTCCTCTAATTTTTAAGTCCTCCAGTCCTTGTACCAATCCTTTGGTGACTGTACCAAGAGCAACAATTACAATTGGTATAAACGTCACTTTCATGTTCCACAGGTTTTTCAATTTCCTAGCTAGATCAAGGTTCGTATCCTTCTTTTTACTTTCTGTCAGTTTTATTCTGTGGTCACCCGGGACAGCAAAGTTCACAAATGTGCAGATTCTCTTTTCTGTTGATTATTATAAGGTCTGGTCGTCTGGCCGAGATTAGGTGAACCGTTTGTTTTTCAAAATCCCAAAAGAGTTTGTGTCTAATTCTCCAGGACGGATTCTGGGTTGTGCATATACCATTTGGTCAAACTTCAATTTATTGCACGATTCCCAATGAATCACATTGCTCACACAGTCGTGTCTAGTCTTATAATCTTTCTGTGCTAATTTGTAGCATTTGCTTTTTATGTGAATGAACTTTTCGTATTTCTATTATTATTATTATCATTATTATTATTTACTTCTTTAGAGTTTTTCACATCCGTGTTAGCTGATGGTCTTTCACTAGAGTTTGAGTAACTGCAAGTCTCCTCAAGTCTCCAGAACTCTTCTCAGTATTCTGGCCGTTTTCAATAATGCTGTCGTTTGGATGGTCTCCACTCGTCCGCCAACTTCCACGTCCTTCAGTCCCTTTAATAATCCTTTAGTTACTGTACCAAAAGCACCAATCACAATTGGTATAATTGCCACCTTCATGTTCCACAGTTTTTTCAATTCCCTAGCAAGGTCGTGGTACTTCTCCTTCTTTTCACATTCTTTCAGTTTTATTCTGTGATCCGCCGGGGCAGCAAAGTCGACAATTTTGCAAATTCTCTTTTTTTTTGTTGATTATTATAAGGTCTGGTCTTCTGGCTGAGATTAGGTGATCGTGTGTATGTCAAAGTCCCATAGGAGTTTGTGTGTCATTTTCTAGGACAGGTGCTGGGTTGTGCATATACCATTTGTTTGTATGGTCAAATTTCAATTTCTTGCACATCTCCCAGTGGATCACCTTGCCAACCCAGTCGTGTCTAGTTTTATACTCCTTCTGTGCTAATTTACTGCATTCGCTTATTATGTGATTGATGGTTTCGTCTCCCCACATAACCTACATTTGATATTTTGTTGCGTCATATCTGTTTTCGCTATGATAAAATTGGTTCTTATGGCGTTGTTTTGCGCTGCTAATAGGAGAGATTCTGTTTCTCTCTTAAAGTTTCCTTTTCTTAGCCATGTCCAGGTTTTGTCGTGTGAGATGTTGTTTATTAGCCGTTTAAAACGCCCGTAGAGTTGTTTTTCTTGCCATTTTTGTTTCCTAGTTGTTATCATTCTGTTGTCCATCGTGTTGTCAGAATCGTTTCTGATGGTTTTAATCAGTCCCTCTTAATGTTTTTCTATGTTGTCCTCGAGTCGTTGTATCGATGCGTCAACGTTGTCTTTAATGCTGGCAAGTCCTCTTCCTATCTCCTTTCTTGATACATATAGTCTGTCAACGTCGTCTCTGGAATGTAATGCCTTATGCATGGTCATTAGTTTTCTTGTTCTTTGGTCCAGTTTCTTAAGTTCTTCTCTGGTCCACTTCAAAAAGAAGTCCCGAATATCTAACGAGGATTACAGCCTAGGTATTCATTCCTTTGATAAGGTTTCTGCTATTGAGTTTTGTCTCGAATAGCTTTCTAGTTCTGAGATATTCTTTTTGAATTTTTCTTTTCATTTTCCCTTGTTTGATGATGTTAGCTTTCAAGATGTCCAAGTATTTGTGGGTTTCCTTTTCTCCGAGCGTTCAAATCTTGTCTTGATTTGGTAGTTCCATTTCGTCAGTCAGATGTCATTTGCCATTTTTCATTACTAGCATGGCAGATATTTCTATGCCAAATTCCATTCCTATGTCCTGACTGTATATTCTAACTGCGTGTATTAAAGTTTCCAATTCTTTTTCCTTTTTTGCAAGTAGTTTGACGTCATTAAATCATTGATCCTTTCCTGCGATCTACTAAGTTTGTATCCGGCTGTGCATTTTCTTAGTATTTGGTTAAGTACCATCATGGCAATTATGAATAGTAATGGTGATAGTGCATCTCCTTGAAAAATACCTATTTGGATCTTTGCTTCTGCCAAGCTTTTTCCTCCTGCTGTCAATTCCACTCTCCAGGTTTTTATAGTTTTCTCGATAAAGTTTATGCTTTCATGTGATATTTTGTACATTTTGAGGCAGTTTATTATCTAGCTTTGCGGAACCATATCATATAAATTTTTGTAGTCAATCCAGGCCATTCCTAGATTTTTCCGTCTGGTCTTGCTCTCATTTAGGATGTGTTGATCTATGTAAAGTAACTATGCTGTGCCTCTAGATCCTTTGCGGCACCCTTTCTGTTCATCAGGGAATAATCTGCGGCTTGTTAGTGAGAAGTAAATTTCTTTCCTTATTTGTGCTGTTAATATTTTCCATATCATTGGTAGGCAGGTTATGGGTCTGTTGTTGTTTGGGGTGGTTCCTTTGCTTGGGTCCTTTTGGATCAATGTGGTCCTTCCTTTGGTCATCCGTTTGGGTACGTTTGCTCTTTGTACGCATCTGTTCATTTCTAGTGCTTGTCTGTCGTGAATGGAAATGAATTTCTTGAACCAGAAACCATATATTGCATCATGGCCTGGTGTTTTCCAGTTTGATATTTTTTAGTGTCGTTTTGAGTAAGTCGATGTGTATCTCCGCTTTCGAGCCTTCTTCAAGCCCTTTTAATTCTCTTGTCATATTGTTTATCCATTCAGTCTTTTAATTATGTTTTTTTGGTTGCTATATTTTAGTCCAAAATTGTTCGGTTTCTCTTGCATCTGGTTGTTGGTATGTTTTCGTGTCATCTCCTCCCAGTTGTTGATAGAATTTTCTTTCGTTGTTTTGAAATGTCCTGTTTTGTCTGTATTGTTTTACCCTTTGTCGATATCTTTTTAATCTTCCTTCTTTTGCCAGTATTTTCTGGTTTATTTTCTCAAGTTGTATCGTTATTTTTTCTTGTGTTGCCTTTTCCTTTTTGTTCCTACATGTTCCAGCGTCTCTCCTTTGTTTTATCATTTTTGTCTGTTTTCGTAGATTTTTTATCTGCGTTTCCAGTCGAATTTCCCATCCTGGTTTTGATTTTTTTCTTCGTGCTTTTTTGAGGGGATCCCAATTATCTTACAAACTAATTTCGCCCCTGCATAGATTAGTTCATTTAATTCAGTTATATTATTCGTTGATATATAAGGTAGTACTTTATTTATTTTATTTGTTTCCGTCTTAACTGTTCTCCATTCTATGTTTCTTAATGATAGTAAGGTAGTCTTTTCACTGTTCATAATTCTCTTTAAATTTCCTAGGTTTGCCTTTTGTTCTTGTGTTAGTGTTTGTTCTGGGTTGTTTGGTTGTGCGGTGTTTCCATTTTCCGAAGTTGGCGGTTTATTTTGGTTAGGCTGTTTTTGTTTGTTATATTTTATGTGGCAGGTGCTTGATTATTCATTTTTTGGTGCATTTCTAGTATTTCAAGGTCAGAAAACCAACCTTTCTTTATTATTGTCCTGAATTGATCAGCAAGTCTTTGACTTTTAGTCTGAAAATTAGAACATTCTTGCCAGATCTCTATCATTCTTTTCCTATATTCTCTTTGTGTAGGGTTGCTCCTACAATAGCAATGTAGTGCAAGTTGGTTGTCTTCTGTAGTCCATGTTTTGTGTTTACGTCTCTGGTTCGTGTAGTTCATTAACTCGTGATTCGTATACCTGAAAAAAGAACAGCCAACATTCGCAGGATGACGATCAGGTCTCCCATGTTGGCTATCAGGAGAGCACCTGCCGATCATGATACCCAATTATGATTATTGGGTGTAAATCATTCATATTAGATAAGAATACTTGAATTGAAGTTTCCGAAAAGAACTGATCTCCTATCAAAAATGTAGACTGATGTATTTTCCATTTTTACAATCACTTAACTGAGTGGAAACAAATTATCAACATTAACTAGAAGTACTGGTGTTAGCTAAAATAGCTCCAAGTATTACTGTGTGCAAACAAGTGAGCTCTGGTTTGTCTAAGAATATTAAACTACAAATTATTAGCTTACAATTCATATATATTTGATATATATATATGTATATATAAACAGGATTTAGCATGAAATAACCCATAAGAGGTTGATATGCCATAAGACTCAACACACCAAACCAAATCAATACTTGAACCCATACAACTGTGTGCAAGTCATTTGGATTGAAAAATAATAATTGATACCATATAACTGTTAAAAAATGTAAAAAATCAACAACACAAGAATGTAAATAGACAATGTATGCAAATCCCTAACCTGTTAGCATAAAATAGCCTTATACGAGTTGTCGTCGTTAAAGGAACGCTTATTCCTAACCCTAACTCTAAAGCATAAAATAATTCTAGATAGTCTGACATTCCGTTAAAATCTATAAGCATTTTGAACACTATTGCTCAGACAAGATTCTTGCAACAGTGTTCCTTTTTTCTTCATGTGTGTCGTTTAAAAATATATGGTTATTGTAATTCAGATAGAACGTCTTGACATTTTTTGTTTTTTGTTTTTTTTTATTTTTTGAATTTCAGCATTTTAATTGTTGGCAGTTGTCAAGTCGATGACAACTATTTACTAATACTCTCATCTCATCCAACCTACAATCAACAAATTTTCAGACTGCTACGTGTGAGTGTAAATGTTCGATTGCCACGAAAGTAAACATTTGTGTAAATGGAACACGTGCCCTACACACACGAAACTATCATCACGTGTAATAATAAAAAAAATAAATAAATAAAAACATGCATAGAGGAAAAAGAAACCTTTGGGAGATGTAGGATAGGTAAGTAAGTCCAAAATGTCATGCTTGTCATCATGACAGTTCTAGGGTAGTTATATGTTTTAACTTTTTTTTTAGAGCAGGGATCCCTAGAGAAGAAGGAAAGAATCAGCTAGCTAGCTAGCTAGCTAGATAGATAGATACGGGTGAGTGCTGAACATTTCAAAGCCTGACATTGAAGGGGATGACCTAATATCATAAAATGTATATGAAAAATCCTCGATCTGACCAAGATGAGAATGATCGAGACCCATAAAATGTATATGAAAAGTCCTCGACCCAAACAAGAAAGGAAAGACCCAAACCCATAGAATGTATATGAAAAGTCTTCGACCCTACTAAGAAGGGAATTAATCAGGCCTATAAATGTACATGAAAAGTCCGCGACCCGACCAAGAAAAGAATGATCGAGACCCATAAAATGTATATGAAAAGTCTTCGATCCGACCAAGAAGGGAATGCCCGAGACCCATAAAATGTATATGAAAGGTCCTCGACCTGACCAAAAAAGGAAAGACCCAGACCGATAAAATATATATGAAAAGTCCTCGACCCGACCAAGAAGAGAATGACCCAGATCCATAATATGTATATGAAAATCTTTTAAGTCGAAGTCAATTTTCGTCGAGATGACCTAAAAACAACAAAACGAAAAGAAATACAACCCCCTCCCCACAAAAAATCAAACAAACAAACATAAAAAGACATTTAGAAAGAAACGGAAAAAAAGAACAGGAAAAAACTTTGAAAAGTCACAAGACTCAGGATTTTTAGAAAAATATCCGCCAGTTTGTTACCGGGAGAGTGAAAAGTCATGATCATAATGCTGTATTTTAAAAAAACCCACTCCTCTCCAATGTTATTAGACAATGACAGATGAAAGAATATATCTTTTCTTGAGACCCGTCTAGAGGGCAGTTGTAACATCGGCAATAAAGTGAATGGGAATTTTTCTGTGATCACGTATCTGATTTTACCTTTCCTGATATGAACAATATGATCTCGTCGTCATCTGATCTTTGTTTCATCTCGGGAACTTTCTTCGAGTGGCAAACAATCCTACTGAATGAAAAAAGGGAACAATCACCCCCACCCAATATTGATAAAGAAATGACGAAAAAATGACGGGGAAAAACAAAAAAAAATGCTAAAAATATGTAATCAAATAGAAATCAAAAGATTCCGTCAAATGAAGAAAGAAAAAACTTCGAGAAAAAAAGAAAGAAACAGAGAAAGAGACAAAAAAGACGCAAAAAGAATTTAAAAAACCATGGATAGGACACTAAACAATCTAATGATGAGGTCCCAGTAATGCTGGGGCTTTGGAAAATACGGAGCATCCCTTCATTGCCATTGCTCCCAGGTCCACTCTGGCCCGGAGTGGTAGCACCTGATAGGGCCCTATCTATGGGTTAAATAGAACTAACAGCATACTTAGGCTAAACTGAATTGTTTGACTAAACTGAATAGCTTGAAATAAAAATGTTTTTGACAATTAAACCGTACTTACATTTAAACTGCGTGCTTATGCTAAACTGAATTATTTGAAATGGAGCTGTTTTTTGACATTGACACTGTACTTACACTAAACTGAATTGTTTAACATAGAACTGTTTTGACATTTAACTGTGTGTAAACAAAATCTGTACTTATACGAAGCTGAATTAGCTGAATTAGAACTGCTTGACTAAACTGAATAGCTCGAAATAGAAATGTTTTTACACAATTGAAATGTACTTACATTTAAACTGCGTGCTTATGCTAAACTGAATTATTAGAAATTGAACTGTTTTTGACATTGAAACTGTACTTACACTGAACTGAATTGTTATATATAACTGCTTGAATGGTTTGAAATAGAACAGTTTTTGACAAACTGTGTACTCATGCTAAACTGAATTGTTTTAAATAGAACTGATTATTTACATAAAAATGGATTTGGTGTTAAATAACCTACAAAGGTTGATATTCCATAAAACCAAACCCAACCAAAACATATCAAACTTAATAATCAATGCATCTTTTAACATGGGGAACAAGGTTTGGTTTCTTTGTTTAATGGCATATCAAACTTTGTAGGTTATTTAATACCAAAGCCATTCTCCAAGAAGAACATTAGTGGTACTATTTAACCTATAGTTGGGAGGATAAGGGAGGGGGTCATACCTTTCCTATGGGTATTTGCCCGAAAGTGAATGTAATAGCGCGACTGGAGTACGAACTCGCTTACCATGATTCCGCAGTTCATCGCTTTAACCATTACACCACGAGGACATTTATTTGTGGTGTCTCCTTTCTTCTTAAAAGCAAATAAAATTTGGGTGAGTTGAACGTGTTCGAATTCCAAGTCAAATATAATTCAGTCTTACATAAACTTAAGTAAAAAGACGTTCTTATCAAACTCAGACATATTATCAATTATCTAATTTACAGTAAAATCTCAGAAGACATAGTATACAAGACGATCTCAAAAGGTAGCGATTTTAAAGCTGTATTTACCAGAGAAGAAAAAATTATGAATGGAACGTTAATTTTATTCAAAATAGTCTCTTACAATTATAAATTCTAGAGGGAAGGAAGAGAAAGAAGTAACGAAAAAAACAAAAAATAAAACAAAAAAAGAAAACAAAGGAAGAATAATTCCAAAAACAAAAGAAAGAAAGTGAGAATATGCCATAAAAGAAAGAAAGAAAGAAAAAAGGAAATGAAAGCTAAAAGAAAAAAAATGAATGAATAAAATAAAAAAATGAAGGGAGATAAAGAATTAAAAAATGAAAGAAAATTAAAAAAAAGTAAGAATGAGAAAAAATGTAAAATAAAAAAAGGAAAAAAATTGAAAGAAAGAAAGACTGCAAAAAAGAAAGATAAAAGAAAAAAAAAAAAGAAAAGACGAAAGAAAAAATGAAATCAAAAAAGAAAGAAAGAAAGAAAGAACCAAAGTAGAAAAAAAAAAGAAGGGACTGAAGTAGAATGTGAGAATCTGAAGAAGAAAGAGACTGAAGTAGAAAGAAAGAAAGAAAGAAAGAAAGAAAGAAATGCCGAGGGATGACATTTTTTCTCTTAATGGCTTCCGTCAGTCAATCCAGCTGAACTCCTCCCTTCATTGCATTGTTATTTTCCGAAAGAACTTGGAATAAGTGTCACAGAAAGAGTTACGCGAACGAGGCTGAATGCAACACCAGATTGTCTTACGGACCCCTGATGCAACTGTTTCTCGAACGAGGCTGAATTCAACACTAGACGGCCTTAGTGACTCCTTGATCCGACTGTTTCTCGAACGAGGCTGAATTCAACACTAGACGGCCTTAGTGACCCTCGATTCGACTATTTCTCGAACGAGGCTGAATTCAACACTAGACGGCCTTAGTGACTCCTGATCCGACTGTTTCTCGAACGAGGTTGAATTCAACACCAGACTGCCTTAGGGACCCCGGATCCGATTTTTACTCGAACGAGGCTGAATTCAACACCAAACTGCCTTAGGGACTCCTGATCCAACTGGAGTGGAAGTTTTGAATTCAGAGCTATTCCTTCGGCTTGATCGGTTGCTATAAGTATGGTTAGAAAGCGTAGACAAACATACGAGGCCTGTAGATGAAAATATATAAAGATAGATATCGATTTATGCCTGTAAAAATGAGTTGAGCGAAGTTTTCAAGATTCTTGCGGATTAGAAGCAACTGACGTCGATAGGAAAGCAATAATAGGATTTTATGTGTCAGCTGTTAACAAGAGAAGACTTGGGGAACAATAGTGAAGAGAAAGGAAAGTATAGAGCGAAGGAAAAGAAATAGATTTTGAGAGGGAGAAACAATTTTAAGAAAGACGAACGAACGAACGAACGAAAAGGAGAAATCCCAAGAGAGAGAGAGAGAGAGAGAGAGAGAGAGAGAGAGAGAGAGAGAGAGAGAGTGGGAGATGAGTGAGTTCTTGTGACCAAGTGACTACACTACTGGACTGCGATATTGTAGTATGTGTTTAGAAACCCCTCCCTACAAGCAGGATGCGACACAATGTCATTTTTTTAAGCAGACTTTAACAGGTTTGAATTCAGAGTTTTCCTTCTCCTAGGCTGGTTGCCATGTCAAGGTTAAAAATCCCAGTCTGCCCTACTATTTATCCATAGGTGGAGGGAGAATAGTTGGATGCATACCTTTCCCAAGTGTATTAGTGCTATGCAAAATATCAACAGCCTCGTTCCGGATTTGAACTCGGGTCGCCGTGTCCATTACCAACAACAATAGTCATTACTTCTTGGGCACTGCCTGCGACATCGTAGTTAGCGAGTTCGAACGCCAGTCGTGCTATTATGTTCACTTTCGGACTAGTATCTTTTGGGAAAGGCTTGAGCCCACTTATTCCTACAGTTATGGGTTAAATAGCATCACAACTGTTCTTCTACAAAGTTGGCTTCGGCATTGAATAACCCACGAAGGTTGATATGCCATTAAAAAAATCCAAACGAACTAAGGAAGAAAGGTAAGTTAAAGAGACTGCACCATTCCAGTAAAGGTATTTATCCAGCTTATCTGATACAAACCGGATATGGCCGAAAGTCAATTTTTTTTTAGATTGAAAGTGTCAGCAAATGAATGGCGGTTCTTTGGTCAGCGACAACTACCTGGTTGAGGAGGG
The DNA here is from genome assembly GCA_963585895.1 of Sepioteuthis lessoniana. Lineage (NCBI taxonomy): Eukaryota > Metazoa > Mollusca > Cephalopoda > Myopsida > Loliginidae > Sepioteuthis > Sepioteuthis lessoniana. The sequence goes on from OY757933.1 coordinate 3,691,803, forward strand.
AAACAACCCCCCCAAACCCAACTTGACTTTGAGTGTTAGGACATCTCGTTGTTTTACTCTTTCCGTCCATTTATTCATTCTATACGTTCAGTTTTTTTAAAATTCTTTCTGTTTAGGAAAGAATAAAACAACGACTGAAGCAGGAAGTAATTAACAATGACCCTCACTTCATTATTCGTGGGACAGGCTTGTTTTCTGTGCTCACCGCCACAAAAAAAAAAAAAAAAGCAAAAAGCAAAAACAGAATGTCACAGAGAAAACAGAGAGCGAATCACGAAATCAGGTGATATATATCTAAGGTTCACAGAACACTGTACGTCTCACTTTCTCTTCGGGTGAATCATACCTTTCGACCTCTTGTTGATCTGGTCCCGTTGTGCTAGAACAAGTATATCCTATTACCACAGCGCAGTGGAAGAGTGATTGAACTATTGACTCGACTTGACTTCGCCTTCTGCCTTTTTTTTCTATTAATAACATTGGCTTTTAATGCTACATGAGTACAACTGGTTTGCGTTCAAAGCTGTCTTTCTCCTAGACTGGTTACTTTAACTAAGTTCAAGAGTCTCATCAACTCTAATTTTTCCCTATACCTGGAGAGAGAAAGAGAGAGAAAGACAGAGAGAGAGAAAGAGAGGGAGAGAGAGAAAGAGAGAGAGAGAAAGAGAGAAAAGAGAGAGAGAGAGGGAAAGAGAGGGAGAAAGAGAGAGAAATAGAGAGAAAGAAAGAGAAAGAGAGAGAGAGGGAGAGAAAGAAAGAGAGAGAAAGAGAAGGAGAGAGAGGAAGATAGATAGATAGATAGATAGATAGAGAGAACAGATGGCTTCATACTTTTCCAAAGAGCATTAGGACGAAAGGAAAGTCAAACAAACTCGTCCTGATTTTGAAGTCAGCTTGTCGATTGATCGATTGATTAATTTTAACGGCATGTCAAGCCGTCTAGGGTTATTTTATGCCTTGATTTTTGGCAATCGCATTCAGTGTGCGTTGATATCTATATCTTTTGTGTCTCGTTTCTGATTTTTTTTTTTTTTTTGCACACGGTCCGATCGAATACGAATGGGACCCTAACAGGTACTTCTTCTTCGGTGTTGAAGACGACCTGGCAATAAAGGGGTACTCTTCACTTCCTAGCTCTCACAGTTATATTCCGCTGAGTATAATACGCACTTCTTTTTTGGAGGATGGGGTATCTTAATTCTCCTTTGGGGATGCAGTCAGCTTATTCTAAGCCTCACCGATAGGGTGTTCAGCTTGTCGAGTTCATTTCTTAAAACGTTTACCGTATTTACCTAAAAAAAATAGAATAAAAAAAAATGATTCTCTTGTTCTGCCATCTCTTCGTTTTCATATTCGTTTTTTTTTTTTTGTTTAATGGCATACCAACCTCCATGGGTTATATACTTCCAAAGCCATCCTTGTAAGTGCATAGTAATGGTACTTTTTAACCCATAAATATACGTTTACCAAAAGTATTTGTCTGAAATTAAACAAAATGCCACGACTGTGGTCTGAATTGGCTTATTACAATGTTGCAAGTCCAGGGCAATGGGGATTCTCTCGTTCGGTCTTTTTGCAACCTCATTTACCTATTTGATAATAAATAGAAAATATCTAACCATTAGAAAGCGATTTGGGGTTTTATGCTGAATATTCTAGGAATGGACTTTTTACAGAAAGGCCAGAAAGATTCTGTTTTTCTTTTTTCTTTTTTTTTATTTCATTCATCAAGTTTTTTGCTTTTTAACTAGTTTTCTTTTTTCTTTTATCCTAATTTTTTAATTTTTTTTTCTCTTTCTTTTGGTTCTTTTATTCTTTATATTTTTTTCCACATTTGATTTTTTTTCCTTTGTTTTCAATTTTTGTTTCGGTTTAACTTTTCCTTTTTCCCCTGCAGTCCCTTTTCTTTCTTACTTTTCTTTCTTTTATATTTTAATCTTTCTTTCTTTCTTTCTTTCTTTCTTTCTTTCAGTTTTTGTTTCTTTTTCGTTGTATTTCTTTCTTTCTTTCTTTCTTTTTTTTGTTTCTTTTTCGTCTTTCTTTCTTTCTGTTTTTTGTTTCTTTTTCGTTGTATTTATTTATTTCAGTTTTTTGTTTCTTTTTCGTTGTATTTATTTATTTCAGTTTTTTGTTTCTTTTTCGTCGTCTTTCTTTCTTTCTTTCTTCTTTTTTTTCGTTGTCTTTCTTTCTTTCTTTTTTTCTTTCTAATTGATTTTTTTTGTTTATTTTTTTCACATATTTCTTCTCTTTCACTGAAGCCTTCTTTTCAATTGTTATTCTTTCTTTCTTTCTTTCTTTCTTCTTTTTGTTTCATTTTCGTCGTCTTTCTTTCTTTCTTTCTTTCTTTGAACATTCCTTTTAATTCCCTACCCTCATTCAACTCTCTTTCATCACGACAGCACAAGGAAGAAACATTGATCAACCCACGCTTTATCGATCGATTGGATATATCCATCATCAAATAATCTTGGCCATTTCAGACTCCATCAACATCTTTCAGTTTCCTTTCAGAACCATTTCGTTCACTTAACCGTTTTAAATATCGTTATTACATGAATTCTACATTAAAAGAAACTTATGGACACCAACGTCTTCATCTCAAAACTTTTTTTTGCACTTTTTTTTCTTCCATATTTTCTCAGCATTTTTATAAGGAATATTTTCGTCACGTTATATTATCACACTGTTTCTTCTTCTTCTTCTTCTTCTTCTTCTTCTTCTTCTTCTTCTTCTTCTTCTTCTTCTTCTTCTTCTAAATATATTTACAAATTAGTTACTTAAAATGTTGCGTTGCTGAGTCCTGCTAAAAGTTGGCGAACACAAAAATGTGACGTAGAGATAAAGACAAGGTCATATGAAAAGGAAAAAAAAAAGTCTGACATGTGGTCAAAGAAAAAATGCCACTCCCTTTGTTAATGTGGCACAAACCTTTCGGACAGGGGTACCCCACCGAACAACCCCCCCCCCCAAAAAAACAACAGGTAGACGTTAAATGGAATTTTTGAGTAGATAAAACAATTGCTACATCGCAACCCACACCCAATGTCGGCGGGATGGAAGTGGGGTTGAGGGTGGCTCACTTGCCCCGAAATGTAAGCCGTTCCTTGTACATTATTTACTAACTAACCAGCTGACACCCCAACCTTTTTTTAAAAATCCCCTACTCTCATGTGTGTCCGTTTCTCGCACCTGCCAGTTCAAGGCGTTGACACTTTGTTCTCGGTCCCACACCCGGTCATCAGGCTCCCTGGTGTTGGGAGCTATCACTTCATTACAGAAAACATATAATTGCTAGCAGACTTCTGTATTGAATAACGCATCAAATGTTGCCAGTCGTAAAATGAATAAACTAAATCTATCTATCTATCTATCTATCTATCTATCTCAGTCTATTCATATCTATCTATCTATCTATCTACCTATCTATCTATCTATCTCAGTCTATTCATATCTATCTATCTATCTATCTATCTATCTATTCATATCTATCTATCTATCTATCTATCTATCTATCTATCTATCTCAGTCTGTTCATATCTATCTATCTATCTATCAAAAGTGTTTAATTTGTTTTGGATTGATTTTATAGTATATAACTGGCTCATTTGTCTTGTGGGTAAAGTCTTCGCCAATGACCCGGGAGACCAGGGTTCTGTCCCAGGTCACGTCATGCCAAAGACTTAACACTCAGCATTATAAGGTACGTATCAAGGGTAAAGTGGAGCAATCCAGGGGGAGGAGTAGCGCCCTCCCCTACACCTCGGTGTTGTAGATATTGAAAAAGGAGCCTTCAGGTCGCGCTCGACTAAAGGGAGACAACTTTACTTACTTATAGTATATCAACCATTGTAGGTTATTGATGCCAAATCCATTTTCATACATATAATCAGTTCTATTTCAAGCAATTCAGTTTAGCATGTACTGAGTTTAATTCTATTTGACCCATAGATAGGACCCCATCAGGTTCTATCACTTCGGGTCAGAGTAGCCCTGAGTGCAATGGTAATGAAAGGATAATCCGCATTCCCCAAAGCTCCAGCATTACTGTAGCCTCACCATCAGATTGTTTAGTGTCATATCCAGGACACTCGTTGGTGGGGGTGGGGTCTTACTCCTCTTCAGAGATGCAGTCGGTGTATTCTACAGCCCTAGCCGACTGAGCAAATGAAAAGTGTGTTTGTTTGTTTGGGTTTTATGGCATACCAACCTTTGTAAGTTATTTAATGCCAAATCCATTTTTATACAAATAAACGGTTATATTTCAAACAATTAAGTTTAACATAAGTACACAGTTTAATTGTAAAAACATTTCTATTTCAAGCTATTCAAGTTTGTCAAACAGTTCTAATTCAAACAATTCAGTTTAGCGTAAGTACAGTTTCAATCTCAAAAACAGTTCCCTTTCGAACAAATACATTTAGCATACAAAACAGTTCTAATTCAAACAATTCATTTTAGCGTAAATACAGTTTCAATGTCAAAAACAGTTTTATTTCAAGTAATTCAGTTTGGCATAAATACGCAGTTTAGTTCTATTTGACCCATAAATAGGACCCCATCAGTTGTTACTGCTCCGGGCAAAAGGGGACATGGGAGCGACGGCATTGAAGGAGTGCTCTGCATTCTCCAAAGCTCCAGCATTTCTGGAGCCTCACTTTCAGATTGTTTGGTATCATATCGAGGACACACATTAGGGGGGGGGGTCTTACTCTCCTGCAGAGGTGAAATCGGTGTATTCTACAGCCCCAGCCGACTTGGCAGCGTGTGTGTATGTGTATGTGTGTGTGAGAGAGAGAGCGAAAGAAAGAGAGGGAGCGAGAGAGAGAGAGAGAGAGAAAGAAAGAAAGAGAAAGAGAGAGAGAGAGAGAGAGAGAGGGAAAAGGAAAGAGAGAGAGAGAAGAGGAGAGAAAGAGAGAGTAATGCATTTATGCATAACCAAACCAAATGTTGTCAGCCATTCTTATTCTCCACATAATACACCAGAGAGAGAGAGAGAGAGAGAGAGAGAGAGAGAGAGAGAGAGAGAGAGAGAGAAATTTGTACATAGGAATGACCAAATGTAGTCAGCTCGTCCCATTCTACACATTCTACACCACCCTAGAGAGAGAGAGAAAGAGAAAGAAGGAAAAGGAGAGAGAGAAAGAGTGAAGAAAAGGAGAGAGAGAGAGAGAAAAGGAAAAGGAGAGATAAAGAGAAAGACAGAAAGAGAGAGAAGGAAAAGGAAAGAGAGAGAGAGAGAGAAGAGGAAAGAAAGAGAGAGTGGTGCATTTATGCATAGTGATAATGAAACCAAATGTTGTCAGCCATTCTTATTCTCCACATAATACACCCTCGAGAGAGAGAGACAGACAGACAGACATAGATAGATAGATAGATAGATAGATAGATAGAGAGAGAGAGAGAGAGAGAGAGAGAGAGAGAGAGAGATTTATGCATAAATAGAGATGACAAGATATCAGTCCGCTAAGTCCACTTCCACACTTTAAACAAATCTCGTTGACTAGATATGACACATTGATTCTTTTTTTGCTCGCAGTGCAACCGTCTTCCAATAATATATGTATAAATATTAATGAGAAAATAAACAAAACAAGAAAATGCTGTACTGTCCGGAATAGGTTACGACATTCACTTGTCACCTGCGGCAACATTTATATCAGTTTTAAATACAAAAGCCTGCAGAGATAACAATGGATGTTTTCTTAAGACCATGCATACGTTGACAATCAGACAAAAGTATGGTGTGCATCGGGCTTTTAGTCCACCTGATTGAAGTTGACTTTACAAGCTCTCATTGAATGCAAAACTCGCAAGCCGTAACATATTGGAGGAATATAGTCTTAGATATAGTTATATATAACCTACTTTTGTTGTTGTTTTCATCTCGTCTCTATATATCGACCTGTTCGCGAGGTTTAGAATATGTTGAGGGAATCTCCTGTGAAAAAGGGTTCAGTCCTGCAACAAGCAAATGGGATGTCCTGAGCATGACCCTAAACAGCGTCTGGCGAGGCTCCAGTTCTGGAGATCTAGGGAATATGGATTCACGTCTTCATTGCCATAACTCCCATGTCCACCCCAATCCAGAGTGGTTGTACCCATCTATAGGTCAAATAGATCTGTTTAAAATGATTCGTATTCATTTGGATAATAGGCACCCCCCCAAAAAAAAACTCAAGAAAACCAAAGCATTGATAAAGAAATAAACAAAAAAACAAAAATAAAAATAAAAACAAAATCACCCTCCACAAAAAAAGAAAAACAAACTAAAGAGAAGAAGCAAAACACAGAAACAGAAACAAAAAAAGAAAAAAACCCAGATAAAAACAAACAAAGACAAGAGCAAAAAGTAATATATATATATATATATATATATATATATATATATATATATATATATATATACACGTTGAGTTATGGCCATTTGTTTATTTACTTATTTATTCATATTTTTATTTTGTTAGTTTCTTTCTTTCTTTCTTGTCCTAATTGCTTATATCTCTTTCTTTATAAGTCCAGTCGGCTGGGGAGGGCTAGAGAATATACCGACTTCAGCTCTGCATAGGGGTAAGGACTGCAAACGACTTTCAAGGACATAACAGTATCGACACGACCGTTGCTTGGAAAAAAAACTGAATTTTATTTTATCGGTCAGGTCTGACTTCCATATGATCGATAGACTATCGATAGCTGTCTATGCATTTGCCTGTCGCGAGTTGATGTCTTTCTCTGTTGGTGAGACACTGCTTCCGAGGTAGGTGAACTTGTCCACTAGTTTCAAAGGTCCACTCTTTAGTGTGGAGATGTCCCCTCTTTGATTAAAGCACATGTTTTCCGTCTTGTCTGCCTTGACATGGACGCCTATTCCACCAACTGCTTGTTCCAGACTATGTCGCAGGGAATCGGCTTGGACGGGTGTATTTGCTAAAAGCGCTATGTCATCGGCGTAGTCCATGTCCGTAAATGTTTGAGCGGAATATTTTCTGCTTCTTTTTTTTCCAGCTTGAAGCCGTTTTCTTTCATTAGATATATTGATGTTCTAAGCAAGTAGTCGAGGCAGATGATAAACAGAATGGTGCGAGCTGTTTTGAACGAGACTTAGTGGCAACACTCCACAAAACAGCAGCTGTATGACCACCTACCACCCATTACGAAAACTATCAAAGTTAGACGAACCAGACATGCGGGACACTATAATATAATCAGAGGAGGAAATCCAAGGGGTAGGAGTATCCAATTTGAGAGCTTAATGTCAACGGCTATTGACGTAAAATTAATCTGGAATTATGAATGCATCAACACTCAACGCGCAGAGCTAAAAGAGCTTTTTTATATAAAAGTAAAAAGAAGATTGATTGATTTTAACGGCATATCAACCTGTCTAGGCATATTTGATGCCAGGAAGTTAGGAAATATCGTTTATATATATATATATATATATATATATATATATATATAAAAGCAAAAAGAAAAAAAAATCACTTCCTTGGTGTCATAAATTTATTTCTGCTTGTTATCATCAGATGTATAACCAAATATATATATATATATATATATATATATATATATATATATATATATATATATATATATATAAACGCTAATTCCTAACTTCTTGGCATCAAATATGCCAAGACAGGTAGATATGCTGTTAAAGTGAAAATCAAAGAAAACGAAACGACATGTTCTTAGATCTTGCCAGAGAACTAAAAACGCTTGGGAACAAGAAGGTGATAGTGATACTAATTATAGTTAGTACACTCGAAACGATGCTCTAGGGTTTGTTAAAGGGACTGGAAGATTGGAAATTGGAGGACGAGCCACATGGACACTAACAAAACGCATAGAGAAAAAAAAGCAAGCGGCTTGCCACTTAAAGTGGAGGTCACTCGGCCATCTTAGATACAACTTGAAACCGGTGTTGTTTATTCATGAGCATTCGCTAACCCTAACCCTCTAAGAACACACTTGTAAGTACTTGTTGTGCCAATCAATCGTGAATCGACAAGAATCACTTTATCTCGTCTAATTTGAACTTTTCTTTAGTGTTTTTACGATTAGCTATTCACCAGCATTTTCTTTCATCTTCATTTTTTTTATCTATTCATATCAGACTTCGTTCGTTTGTTCATCTACTTGAGTGGCTTTTGCACAGTTTATTACTAAACACTTTGCCAGTTTTTCACGCCACTTGTATTTCGGAGTGGAAAAGGGGTTAACGTGCTGGACAGTGAACTTCCAGGAAGCGAGTTCGAACTCTAGTCGCGTTATTGCGTTCGCTTTCGAACTAGTACCCTTGGGAAGTAATAAACCGTCTTATACCCCCCCACCCAGCAATGGGTTAATTAATGTAACTGTTGTTCTTCTTCAACGATGGCTTTGGTATTAAATAACCCACAAAAATTGATATGTTATTAAACAAAAAACAAAACAAAACTAAACAAAAAAAAAAAAAAAGCAAATAAACCTAGTGATTAGTGGTTTTACTGAAATCAGAGTGACCACTAGGTTCTGGAATTTTTTCGGGATTCTTCAGAGTATTCTAGCCGAATTTGACTGTCGTCTGGATGATTCCAATTCTTCATCGGATTTCCGTTTCCTTCAGTATTTCTGGGGGGGTGTTCTCGTGGTGTAATGGTTAAAGCGATGGACTACGGAATCGTAGTACGCGAGTTCATATTCCAGTGGCGCTATTACGTTCACTTTCGGGCAAATACCCTTGGGAAAGGTATGAACCCCCTTATCCTCCCAGCTATGGGTTAAATAGTACCACTACTGTTCTTCTTGGAGAATGGCTTTGGCATTAAATAACCTACAAAGGTTGATATGCCATTAAACAAAAGTACCAAACCAAACCCCAGTCTTTCTGTTTCAAGATTCTTCAGCAATGATAAAGTAAAGTAAGCAAAGTTGTCTCCCTTTAGTCGAAGGTGACCTGAAGGCTCCCTTTTCAATAGCTACAACACTGAGTTGTAAGGGAGGGCGCAACACCATTTCCTAGATTGTTCCACTTTAACCTTGATCCATACCTTATAATTCTGAGTGTTAAGCAAGGAGGCATCAAGTACCATTTTTGAGTCTTTTGTATGACTCGACCTGGGATTGAACCCCGGTCTCCAGGGCCATTGGCGAACACTAACCGCAGGGCCAATGGACCGGTAATAATAATAATAATTGTGAAAACCATGGAATATGAAAGTGACGGTGATACTAGTCGTAACTGGTTCACTTGGAACAATCTCAAAAGGATTGATAAAGGGACTAGAAGCCTTAGATATCGAGGACAAATTGAGACCATCTAGACTACAGCATTACTAAGATCGGCAAGAATACTGAGAAATGTCCTGGAGACCTGAAGAGACTTGCTGTCACTCAAACTTCAGTGAAAGACCGTCTGCTAACGCTGGTATAAAAAAAATTTCAAAGGATAATAATGATAATAATAATAAGGACCACCGAGTGAAAATAAAAGAAAACGCAAAAAGACATAAGTAATTATATCTTTCCAGAGAACGCAGAAAGCTGTGGAACGTGAAGGTGATGGTGATACCAATAATATTTGGTGTGCTCGGAACAGTTCTCCATGGTTAAGAAAGGAGACGGGAAAAGTTGGAAATCAGAGGACTAATCGAGACCATTCAAACTACAGCATTATTAAGATCGGCCTGAATACTGGGAAGAGTCCTGGAGACCTAAGGTGACTTGCTGTCACTTAGGCTTCAGTGAAAGATCATCTGCTAACGTTGGTTTGAAAAACTTGTAAGAAGTAATATAATAATAGTAACAATAATAATAAGACAAAGATGAAAGAAAGAAAGAAAGAAAGGGACATAAACAGTAAGGAAAAGAAAGAAAGGGTCATAAGCAGTAAAGGAAAGAAAGAAAGAAAGAAAGAAACATAAACAGTTAGGATAAGAAAGAAAGAAAGAAAGAAAGGGACATAAACAGTAAGGAAAAGAAACAATTAAACAAACAAAAGAAAAAAGAAAGGGTCAAAAGCAGCGAAGAAAAGAAAGAAAGAAATATATTTGGTTTGGTTGGGTTTTATGGCATATCAACCATTGTTGGTTATTTAATGCCAAATCCCGTTTTCCTTAAATATTGAATATATATGATTTGCAAACTCATTTTGTAGATATATTTTTAAACGACCCTGAACTTATTCCTTTGTACACAGTTAAATGGTTTCAAGTATTTCTATCGAATACGAATAATTTTATTTACTATTAATCATTTGTTTACACACATTGAAGTGGTTACAAGTATTGCTTTTTAACACTAATTATCCTATTCAACACTATTCATTCACTTTCACACAGTTAAATGGTTTCAAGTATTGCTATGTATCACTAACAATTCAATTAAACATCAATCATTTATTTACACACAGTTAAATTGTCAAACAGTTCTATTTCTAACAATTCAATTTAGCATAAGTAATTTGTTTGCATTCAGTTTAAATGTTAAAAAGTGCTGTTTGGTCCAAAGAGAGGATCCTATCAGGTGCTGCCACCCCGGGCTGATTGCGATGGCAATGAAAGGGGTACTCCGTATTCCCCAAAGCATTACTAGAGCCTCACTAACAGATTGTTTACTGTTATATCCTTGAAAGTCGTTTGCAGTTCTTACCCCTCTGCAGAGCTGAAGTCGGTGTATTCTTTAGTCCACCCCAGCCGACTGGACTAATAAAGAAAGAGAAATAAGCAGTTAGGACAAGAAAGAAAGAAAGAAACTAACAAAATTAAAAAAAAATGAATAAATTAGTAAATAAACAAATGGCCATATGCAATTAGGAAAAGATAGCAAAAAATCATTCCAAAGATAGAAATTCATGTTCAGGTTGAAGGTGGTGTAATTATTCGTTCATAGTACGTACTTGTATATAACACGCATCGTTAACTTTATGCTACAAACTTCCAGGAAAATATCTCTCCTGTATAATACGCACTGGCTCTAAAAAAATTGTCACAAATTGAAATTAGATCCCTTGGAATAGTCTTTCAGAATCTGGAAAACAGATTGGGGCAAATGGTGGTCAGAGGAAGAATCAATACTATCTAGACCACAGCACTGCTAAAATCGGCTAGAATATTTAGGAGTGTCCTGGAGATCTAAAGATACTTGTTGCCACTCAAACTCCAAATGAAAACCTTCAGTTAAAGCAGGTGTGAAAAAAAATTCGCAAGGAATAAGATTATTGTATTTGACGAGTATTTTTTTAGATCTTCTTTTTTTAAAATTAATTCTTATTTGAATTTTATCAAAAATTTTAGTCGGACCGTCGATTTAGCCTATCTCTTTTGTATTTAAAAAAAGAAGGCATTTTTGGGATTTTTTCAGTGTGTTTATTATTTGACCCATGCAAGTTTTCCCACTTGTGAACTGATAACCTTCACCGAATACAAGTGACAGCTGTATATTGTATGTTTCTCCTATCCTGCAATCTCGTTTCTCTAATCTTTTCCATGTATTCGATAAAACGTTGCAGTTTTCTCACAGAACATCGTGGCTGAGAGTTGTAAAATTTACATATTTGGATTTCTCGAACTTTATTCAACTTTAGTCGTTTATCACACTTTGTGCACTTTAGAACATTACAGGGTGGAACGATAAAATTGTCGCCCTAGAAAAGACGACATGATTCCATTTCCGTTTAATGAAAACCGGTTTTCTTTTTTTTGTTGCAGACCATCTACTAGTTGGCCAGTTGTGTACAAATCCCAAGAGCGATAGGAGCCTTCTATCATGTCTGAAAGTGACACAATGTTCAACGAGCGAGATCGGAGATGCGCCGCTGTACAACTCATGCTCTCGACTGATCCAAGTTATGACAACAGGATCATTGCCAGCACCCTCAAAATGCAAATCCGGACGGTTTAACGCTTGAGGGCACAGCTCAATACATCGGACGACCCTTTAGAGCGGAAGGACACCACCAGGAAGACCCGGACCAAGGAGTTCATCGAAAAGGTCCAGGCAATCATTGATAAAACTCCCCAGCGGGCTATTCGGCAGATTGCCAGAGATTTAAGCATCTCACACACAACTGTGAATGCATGTGTTAAGGAGGACTTGAAGTGTAGGTCCTACAGGCGCCAGACAAGCCACATCTTGACTGAGAAGACAAAGAACCTCAGGCTAATCAAGTCCGTCAAGCCCCCTCCTCCCACGACCTGAACCCGCTGGACTACTTCGTTTGGTCATACGTCGAGAACATCATCAACATGACCTCTCACAACACCAAAGCCAGCCTGATCGCTGCCATCCGCCGAGTATTCATCGAGCTCCTGCCGGCACTTGTAGAAAGGGATGCTCTTAGTTCCGGATCCGTATCGAGGCGGTGATTGAGGCTGAAGTTTTAAAATAAAGTTGTAATGTTGTTTTCTTTAGGACGACAATTTTATCGTTTATCTATAACAAGCTACAACCAATTGGCAATTTGTGACGGAGAGTTACTGGGCTTTTAAGATGGACATTATTAAAAATAAAGGATTTAGAGTCAATTTCATTAAAATTTACTTGCAGTCACCAACATCATCAATTCACGCTGACAGTCTTGTACGTCTTATTAGGATGGTTTTTGAGATGGGAGGTAAGCGGCCGTACAGCTGTAGTTTCGTGGGGTGTTGCTTGCAGGGTTTGTTCAACATAGCTCGTAGCATTCTTGTGCTGTTCCCGTCTTGTCTTTTTCTATACGTTTTGTCAGCATCTATGCAGTGCATCCATACAATAGTATTGACACAACAGCTGCTTGGAAGATATCTCGTTTTATTTTATCGGATAGATCGGACTTCCATATGCTTGATAGCCTATAACCTATCGATAGCAGTTCACACTTTTTACTTACGGCTTGTAAGAGTGTCATTATTAAAAATAAAGGACATAAGGATAATTATTCGTATTCAGGCAACGTTTTATTTGTTTTTAACATTTACTCATTACGATATCCAGTCATTTGTCAAATATTTTAGTTTAGTTTTGTTCATTTGTTAACGGCATATCGTTACATAATCGATCGACGAGGTCTATTTACGCAGTGCTGAATTCAAATTAACTTATCAGCTATTAAACTTGTGAAAAAAACATAAAAGTCAACAAGTATGATGAACAACCATTGAACTCGGGGTCAATATGAGACCACGACTCTCATTGTATGGTTTTAGTCCGGTAGCCAAAATAGCTTTAGACTTAGAAAAAAGTTAATCAGTTTGTAAGAAGCTTTAAAAACGAGTGGTTGAACGCTCTATCTTATTATCACTAATCCCCGTTTATGCTGAGCGGGTAATAATTAAAAGTCGTCTATAAAAAAAAAGGTAACATGTTTATATGGAATTGTGGTCGCGTTGTCATTCATCATCAACGAATAAGAACAAAAACGGTGACACCAGAGCGACTGTTACGAAAGCGACAAGTTTATGACCGGAAAAGAGACGAAGTGAAGTGAGGCGAGGAGATGGGAGCTGACCGGTTGTTGTGTAAAGCCCATACAACATTTTACATTGAACATATAACTAAAGCAGCCGAGAACCAGAGCTATATATATCATATACACGGAATGGATATGCAATAATATCAACACCTTATGGGTTATTTAAAGCTAACATTTGTTTATGGTTGATTGTAATCATAACTATTTTCAACGTTTCACAGAATTTTTAAAATAACACTTACAGATAAAATGTAAATATGGACGTACAAAGAACGCGATTCCTTAACATCTAGGCATGAAATAACCCTAGATGATTTGACAAGCCGTAAAAATCAATCAATTGATCAATCAATCCATCTTTAGATCGGCTTCAAATAAATAAGCTTTAAAGTTTTTATCTCTAATACGTTCAGTCATCTTCTACACGTTTTAGATGAGATTCAAGTCGAAGATTTGTGTTGATTATATCATTGCTTCTTCTTCTTCTTCTTCTTGAATTTTAATTTTCTTTAGGAGACTAATCAAATGCGTACACCACAAAACATAAATAAATTGGTCTAATCTTCTGGTTGAGGATGGTGAGGCTCCAGTTATGCTGGAGCTTTGGGGAATGCCGAGTAGCCCTTCATTACCATTGCTCCCAGGTCCACTCTGCCCCGGAGTGGTAGCACCTGAAAGAGTCCTATCCATAGGTCAAATAGAACTAAATTACGTACATATGTTAAACTAAATTACTTGAAATAGATCTGTTTCGATATTTAAACTGCCTACTTATGCTAAACTGAACTGCTTGAAATAGAACTGCTTTGATATTTAACTGTGTGTGGCCAAAACTATACTAATACAAAACTGAATTGTTTGAATTAGAACTGTTTGAGTAAACTGAATTAGTTGAAAAAGAAATGTTTTTGACAATTAAACTGTGTACACATGCTAGACTGAATTGTTTGAAATAGAACTGGTCATTTGTATAAAATGGATATGGCATTAAATGATCTACAAGGGTTGATATGCCATAAAAACCAACCAACCAACCAACCAACCCTGGACAAAATTTAACAAAATATATACTAACGGAAGAGTGTTTGCTTTAGAATGAGGGCTTGTAAGTAAGTTTCAAAAACTATTCTAGTGAACTTGCTTCAGACTAGGTGGCCCACTATTAATGCTTTGCGGCTGATTAAACTATATTTAGCAGATATTTAGTAAAGCTGTGATTTAGATAGCGAAAACAGACTGTAAACATATTTCTAACTTGATTTATGGAGCCCCTGGGGCAAGCTGTGTTGCTCCTGGGGCTCTATAAATCAAGTTAGAAATATATTTAGTCTGTTTTCCTTAGAATGGAGTCAGATAGTAAACGGCAAGCTGTGTTGCCGTTTACTATCTGACTCCATTCTGAGGTTATTCTATTCTTATCCCACTTTTGTTTTGTTGGTTCAACTTCTTGGATAAGAAGGCCGTAAAAGAATAATATGAAAAAGAAGATAGTACCAGATAGGAGACGAAGACATATTTTTATATTTTTCCTTTATTCCTGGGTTCAACGGCCATTCAGTAGGTGAGGAAATTCTCCCTGAATACAATTGAAATGGTTGAATCACCCAGTCAAGGCGTTAAAAATGCGTTATGTGTCCTTATTCGGTATTTAAAGCTTTAACAACGTGTCCAGTATATAAAGCTTTAACAATGTGTTCAGTATATAAAGCTTTAGCGATGTGTTAGTCACTTTTGGGAGTTCGTCTAAATCCGGTGTTTTAGTCATGGGTTGGTAGTGAAAGAGACGACCACTACCAGTGGAAGGGTTAGCCAATGCGTCGTCTAAAGACGAACGCACGGCGTCCTTTAACAGTTAGCAAGGTGTTGTCACTCCACTGGTCGCTGCTGAAAGAGAATAAGATTTTTCCTTTTGTCGGGATTGTCCCTTTTCTTTTCGCATGCGTCGCTCTTATTCCTGTCAGAGGCCTCTGGGAGTTTCTGCATATTTTAATAATTATTTTAATTCAATTTAATTTTATTTATTTATTCATTTATTCTCAACAGATTCTCGTTAATGATATTTGATTACGATGAGAGGAAATAATCTTTTGTTAGACGAGGAAGCTGTAGAAATTAGTCATGATTAGGTGATCCGTTTATGCGTCAAAATCCCAGAGGAGTTTGTGCTGCTCATTTTGATGAATTCTGAGTAGTACATATACCATTCGTTCGTATGGTCAAATTTCAGTTTCTTGCACAATTTCCAGTAGATTGCCTTTATTATTATTTACTCCTTTAGAGTTTTTCCCATCAGTGTTAACTGATGGTTTCACACTGGAGTTCGAATGACAGCAAGTCTCCTCAAGTCTCCAGCACTCGTCTCAGGATTCTAGCCGTTCTTAGCAATGCTGTCGTTTGGATGGTCTCTACCCGTCTGCCAACTTCCAAGTCCTCCAGGCCTTTTAATAATCCTTTGGTTATTGTGCCTAACGCACCAATCACAATTGGCACAATCGTTACTTTCATGTTCCACAGCTTTTTCATTTCTCTAGCAAGGTCGAGGTACTTATCTTTCTTTTCACTTTCCTTCAGATTTATTCTGTGGTCCGCCGGAACATCAAAGTCGACTATTTTGCAGATTCTCTTTCTTTTGTTGATTATTATTAGGTCTGGTCTTCTGACCGGGATTAGGTGATCCGTTTGTATGTCAAAGTCCCATAGGAGTTTATGTGTGTCATTTTCTGGGACAGGTGCTGGGTTGTGCATATACCATTTGTTTGTATGGTCGAATTAAAATTTCCTGCACATTTCTCAGTGGATCACCTTGCCGACCCATTCGCGTCTCGCCTTTATTATTATTATTATTATTGAGAGTTTTTCCCATCAGTGTTAGCTGATGGTCTTTCACTGGAGTTTGAGTGACAGCAAGTCTCTTCAAGTCTCCACGACTCTTCTCAGTATTCTGGCCCATCTCAATAATATACTAGTTTGGATGGTCTCCACTCGTCCTCTTATTTCCAAGTCCTCCCGTCCCTTTATTAATCCTTTTGTGATTGTACCAAAAACACCAATCACGATTGGTATAAAGGTCATTTTCATGTTCCATAGTCTTTTTTTCAATTCACTATCAAGGTCAGAGTTATTTATTTTTCTTTTCACTTTCTTTCAGTTTTATTCTGTGGTCAGCCGGAACAGCAAAATCCAGAATATTGCAAGTTCTCTTTTTTGTTGATTATTATAAAGTCTTGTCGTCTGGTCGAGATTAGGTGATCCTTTTGTATGTCAAAAGGAGTTTGTGTGTCTCATTCTATTGGACAGATACTGTGTTGTGCATATACCATTTTTTCGTATGGTCAAATTTAAACTTCTTGCACAATTCCCAGTGGATCACCTCGCCCATCCACCTGTGTCTAGTCTGATACTCTTTCTGTGCTAATTTCTTTCATTTACTTCTTATGTGATTGATCGTTTTGTCTTTATCACTATATTTTGGCACGATTCCCAGTGGATCACCTTGCCCACCCAGCCGTGTCTAGTCTGATACTCCTTCAGTGCTAATTTGCTGCATCTGCTGTTTTGTTGCGTCTTATCTATTCTTGCTTTGATATGATTGGTTCTTATAGCGTTGTTTTGTGCTGCAATTTGGAGAGATTCAGTTTCTCATTTTAGGTTTCCCACTCTTACCCACGTCGATGTTTTCTCGTGTAGGATGTTGCTTTTTAGTCACTTAAAACGTCCATAGAGTTGTTTTTCTTCCTATTTTTGTTTTCTGGTTATTATTATTATTATTATTATTTACACTTTTAGAGTTTTTCACATCAGTATTAGCTGATGGTTTTCCACTGGGGTTTGCGTAACAGCAAGTCTCCTCAAGTCTCCAGGACTCTTCTCTGTATCCTGGCCGTTCTCAATAATGCTGTATTTTGGATGGTCTCCTCTCGTCCGCCAACTTCCAAGTCCTCCAGTCCCTTTAGTAATCCTCTAGTTACTGTTCCAAACGCACCAATTACAATTGGTATAATTGTCGCCTGCATATTCCTATTATTATTATTATTATTATTATTATTATTATTATTATTTCAATTTAGCCGATTTTGTTCTTACAAATTAATGCAAACAATTGAAATGTCTGGAGTCCTCGACAGGCAAACAAAACTTACTCGATCTTGGAAAACAACTTTAGTGTTTGTATTTCTACAATCTAATCTCAGCCTGTTTGGATAGACGAACACCAGTCTCCAGTAACTGTCTCTTATGGCATCGACTCACTTTCATTTTTTCTGGTTTCGCCAAATTACCAAAAAAAAAAAAAAAAACAAAGAAAAAAAATCAACCGCAAAAAACAAAAATATCCCTTTGCGTTTTTTACCCGTATTCCAATTTTTTAAAAATCTCTCACTTAATAAGCAAACTTTTTAGTTGGTCATCCCCTTTTACGTTTCCTTAACTACGAGAAAATGAAGTATAGCCGTGAGTTGCACTTTTTAGCTAGAAGAGGGAATTGTGTTGCGATGTATAAACATTTATCTCCCATCATTTTCGTCCTATATATATATATATATATATATATACGTTTTGCAGTATATTGGTATGTGCAAGTTTGCAGTGTGTGTATCATGTGACTGAAACTGTTTAAACCGTGAAAGTTAGTCGCCATTGTTGGTAGTGTTGTACTAGATGGTGCGTTGGCATGTGGTGAATGTTTAGTGTGTGCGTGATTTGAAAGCTATCTCTGTCTCTGTCTCTGTCTCTCTCGCTATATATATATATATATAAAGAAAGAGAGATACTGGAAGAAAGAAAAAATGTGTGTACGAATGAGCGAGAGGTTGGTTGGTTGCTTTGGATTCATGGCATTTCAACCATTATAGGTTATTTGATACCAAATCCATTTTTATACATAAAACAGTTCTATTTCAAACAATTCAGTTTAGTATAAGTACACAGTTTAGTCCTATTTGGCCCATAGATAGGACACCATCAGGTGCTACCACTTGGGGCCCGAGTTAACCTGGAAGCGATGGCAATAAAGAGATACTCTGCATTCCCCAAACCTCCAGCATAACTGGAACCTCACCATCAGATTGTTTAGTGTCATATCCAGGACACTCGTTTGGTGGAGTCTTATCCCTCTGCAGAAATGCAGTCGGTGTATTCTACAGCGCCAGCCGACTGAGGAGATAGATAGATAGAGAGAGAGAGAGAGAGAGAGAGAGAGAGAAAGAGAGAGAGAGAGAGAGAGAGAGGTGGGGGTATAACAGTCACAATTAAATGTAACCTTAACTGCAGATATCAAAACATGATGTTCTTTCTCTATTTCTTTTTAAGTGTTTAAATGTATATTATTCATAGCTACGTTGTATCTTTTTCTTGTTTCTACTTGATTTGCTTCATACCACCTGCTCATTGACTCAATGAATCTTTCCTTTTTTTTCTTTCAGTCATTGATTCCCTCATTCGCTCTTGTGTCAACTCACTTTACAGCATTTCTATGTTGCCCAGTCGACTGGGGTGGGGGCTGTAGAATACACTGACTGCACCTCTGCAGAGGGGTAATATCAATTAAAGTTTTAAAATAAAGCTGTTGTGTTGTTTTCTTTAGGACGACAATTTTAGCGTTCCACCCTGTATAAGATAACATCACTAAAGCGTCATTCCTTATAGGTGAATCATTTGTAGGTAACGCTATTTTTAAACGAGCCAGAGCTCATTTGCTTGTTTGCCCAGTCGGTTGGGATAGTAGAATACACTGACTGCACCTCTGCAGAGGGGTAAGACCCTCCTAACGAGTGTCCTGGATATGACACTAAACAATCTGATGGTGACGTTCCAGTAATTTGGGGACTGTGGAGCACCCCTTCAATGCCATTGCTTCCAGGTCCACTCTGGCCCGGCATGGTAGCACTTGATAAGAGCCCTATCTATGGGTTAAATAAAACTGACAGCATACTTATGCTAAACTGAATTGTTTGACTAAATTGAATAGCTTGAAATAGAAATGTTTTTGACAATTAAACTGTTCTTACATTTAAACGGCGAGCTGATGCTAAACTGAATTATTTGAAATGGAACTGTTTTTTGACATTGAAACTGTACTTACACTAAATTGATTTGTTTAATGTAGAACTGTTTTGACATTTAACTGTGTGTAAATAAAATCTCTACTTATACTAAATTGAATTAGCTGAATTAGAACTGTTTGAATAAACTGAATAGCTTGAAATAGAAATTTTTTTCACAATTAAACTGTGTACTCATGCTAAACTGAATTGTTTGAAATAGAACTGATTATTTACATAAAAATGTATTTGGCGTTAAATAACCTACCACGGTTGATATGCCATAAAACCCAACCAATCAAGCAAACCAAACCAAGTATTTCTATGACATAATTTTAATCTATTCTTTATTGTTTTCCACATATTTACTTATCTAGTTATCTTAAGTATGCTAAGAGCCTAGTCGGTTGGGCGTGCTGTAGAATACACCGACTACAACTCTGCAGAGGGTTAAGACATCCCAACCCCCTCGATGAATGTCCTGGATAAGACACAAAACATTCTAATGGTGAGACTCTAGTTATGCTAGAACTTTGGGGAATGCTGAGTACAACTTCGTTGCCATCGCTTCCAGGTCCACTCTGGCCCAGAGTGGTAGCACCTGAAAGGGTCATATTTAGGGGTCAAAAAGGAACTGTTTGACATTTAAACTGAGTGCAAACGAATGACATGCTAAATTGAATTGTTAGAAATAGAACAGTTTGATCATTTAAACTGTGTGTAAAAAAATGACTAATGTTTAATTGAATTGTTAGCTATACATAACAATACTTGGAAACATTTAATTTTGTTGACACAAGCTAAATTGAATTGTTGGAAATATAACTGTTTGATCATTTAACTTTTTGTATCTTCAAAATGTGTTTACAAATCACACACACACACACACACACACACACATATATATATATATATATATACATATATATAATTTGTATGTAAAAACAAGATTTGGCATTAAATAACCAATAATGGTTGATATAATAATTTACAAAGCTCTTTGCTTCGATGTGGCACAAGGCCGAATATAAAGAGGATTTGGCATTAAATAACCAATGATGCTTGATATGCCATAAAACCAAACCCAACCAAATCATATATATTTAATATAGATGTATAAAGAGGATTTGGCATTAAATAACTAATAATGGTTGATGTGCCATAAAACCAAACCCAACCAAACCAAGTGTGTTAACGTCTTCTACAATCAATTATATCTTTTAGACTATGACAACAATCTGGTCAGACAGGCTTTATTCAAATTCTTCTCTTTCTCACCTTTTTTTTTCATCGTCTCACTCTTCTCTCTTCCTCTCCTCAGCTAAACTTACTTCTTTACCCCGAATCTCATTCCTTCTTTCTCTCCCCACCTTTTTTGAAAAAATATTTTTTCTTAAATGCTCCTTCAGCTAAGAAGTATTTTTTAAACCTTTCTACTTGTAAGAAATATAACTTCTAATCACTCTTTCTTTAACATATTCGCTCTCTCACTCACTCACAATTTCACTCAGTTTTTCACTCACTCTCTTTCTCTTCCCCCCTCTCTCTCTCTCTCAGCCTCACTCAATGACTCTTTCTTTCTTTTCCTCACTCATACCCGAATTCTTTGCCTAATGTACTTCTCAAGG
The DNA here is from genome assembly GCA_963585895.1 of Sepioteuthis lessoniana. Lineage (NCBI taxonomy): Eukaryota > Metazoa > Mollusca > Cephalopoda > Myopsida > Loliginidae > Sepioteuthis > Sepioteuthis lessoniana. Next base: position 3,712,898 of record OY757933.1, read on the forward strand.
GGGTAGCGATGTTTTAACCCAGTTTAGGTCGATTCTATTTCTTATCTACCCTTTTATTTTTGCTCGCAGCATGGTTAACGTATTTCACATAGACCAGTTCATTAGATATTTTAGGTGATGACAAGAATCTGATCACACAAACAGCATACAACCAAGAACGGCCACGCCGAGCAGTTATCGTCGCGGGCGCTATTATCGTAATAAATTAAATCGATGACGCGAGTTCAGTTCCTGGACGAGGTCGATGGTTTTCAATTGACGCTAATGCTCTTGAAAAAGACGTGAATACATCTCTTCTCCCTTCGCCCAACTGTGCGTTAATAATAGGGCAGTTTGAGTTCTTTAGCCTTTGTTTGGAAATCAGTCGAGAAGAAGGAATACTCAGGATTCAATCCACCTGTACTCTGCTTGAAAATTGAGCATCTTGCATAAATCGAGCATCAATTTTTGAGTGGCATAAAAGATTCAAGGAAGGCAGGGAGTCTGTGAGGGATGATGAGAGGTGTGGAAGGAGTAAGGAAGTCAGAACACCAGAGTTGGTTGGCCAAATAAAGAATTTCATGGATAAGGACCGTCGTGTGTCTATAGAGACAATAAGTGCACAGTTTGATGTCAGTGTGGGAACTGTACACACAATTATTCGTGAGGAAATGAAGATGCGGAAGATTTGCGCGAAGTTTGTCCCAAGGGTGCCCAGAGAAGATCAGAAAGAAAGACGTTGTCATGACAGCAGGGAGATGGTTGAGCTGATCAATTCAGATCCCGCAGTTCTTAATGCTCTGGTGACCTGCGATGAAAGCTGGATCTACTGCTATGACTCAGAGACCAAGAGACAGAGTTTCCAGTGGAAGCATGTTGGCTCTCCCAGACCCAAGAAGGCCTGACAGAGCAAATCCACCCACAAACTTTTGATGATCCCTTTTTTTACAGTACTGGCATGATCTACATGCACTGGGTTCCCACTGGACTGACAGTCAACAAGGAATACTATGTTGAAGTTTTAAGGGAGTTCAGGAAGAGATTCCGCCGGAAGAGGCCAGCACTCTTCCAATCGGGTCAGTGGCATTTCCACCAGGACAAAACACCAGTCTACAACTCCATCCTTGTCACCGACTATTTGACCAAGATGGGCATCAAGACAGTTCCTCACCGTTCCTATAGTCCAGACCTTGCTCCCTGTGTCTTTTGCTTATTCCCTAAGCTCAAGGAAAAACTTAGAGGCTGTCGTTATGAGACAATTGAGGAGATGAAAGAGGCTGTGCTGAAGGTCATTGACAAGCTCACACAAGAGGACTTCCATGGGGTCTTCAAGAAGTTGTTGGAACGGTAGAACAAGTGCATTGCAGCAGGAGATTACTTAGAAGGGGACTAGAGTTTCATGTGTGTACTATCAATAAAAGTGCCCATACGAAAAAAATCTGGAAACTTATTTTGTGCTCCTTGTAATTATGTATAAATTATTAGTATTAAATAGGAATACTTGAAGCCGTATAACTGTGCGGAAAATATTTGGATTAGATAAGAATACTTGAAACTATATAACTGTATGCAAACATGATTATTAAATGCAAACACTTACTTGAAACTAAATTTGAATTATTAGTATTTGACAGAAATACTTGAAATCATATTGTGTACAAATCATTTGCATCAGATTTTGGCATAAAATAATACATATGAGGTTGATATGCCGTTAAACAAATCAACCTGCTTTCCCTCATCTCCTTTTCTTTTCTTTTTTCTTCTCTCCTTTTTTTTTCTTTCTTCTCCTCTCTCACCATATTATTCTCTTTCTTTCATCGCTTCTTTTTTCCTTTCTTTTCTTCCGCCTTCTCTCTCCTATTTCTTTCCTTTCTTCCTTTTTTCTTTTTCTTTTCCTTCTTTCTTCTTCTCTTCTCTCCTTTTCTTTTCTTTCTCCTTCTCCTCTCCCCTTTTTCCCTTTCTTTCTTCTTCTCACCTCTCCTTCTCCTTCCTTCTTCTTCTCTTCTTTTTTCTTCCTTCTTCACCTACTTTTTCTTCATTTTTCTTCTTTTTCTTCTCTATCCCTTTTCTTTCCTTTCTTCTTACTTCTCACTCTTTTATATTTCCTTTCTTTCCTCTTCTCTTCACTCCTTTTCTTTTCTTTCTTTTTCTCTTTTTTTCTTTCTTTCCTTTCTTCTTCTTCTTTCTTCTCTCTTTTTTCTTCCTTCTTCTCATTTCTCTTTCTTTCTTCTTTTTCTTCTCTATTTTGTCTTTCTTTTTTATATCTTCTCCTCTCTTCTTTTTCTATTTCTTTCTTGTTCTCCTCTCTTTTCTTTTTCTTTCTTTTCTTCTTTCTTATTTTCTTTGTCGCCTCATTTCCACCGGTTCTTCTAAACAATATTTATGAAGATATAAATCATCTGCCCACCATTTTGATGGCCGACTGCTTCGCACATTTTGATACAAATGAAAATATTTTTCAAATCAGTCTTTTTTTTTTACGGTTGCTACATTTCATGAATACTACAGTTCGTTGTTTTCAACGTATGAGAAGAAAAACCGGTCGAGTATTAAAAAATAACATTCAAACCATTTGACTATATCTGCGCATGCGTTAACAAACTTTCCTTTTTCCTGTTTACAGAAGGCGCCATGTTTATACTGTTATAAATCCAACCCAGTTCTTGCCACACGTGAAATTGAAAATATCAATACTCCATTTTATTTATATTTTGTGTAGTGCGAATTATATTTGAAGTGAGAGAATTATTTCTATATTTGTTTGCCCGATTTTTTTTTTAAGTATCACGCGTTCGTATTGAAAAACGGGGGCGCTCTAAAAATACGGGTTCCTTTTTATTTCGAAGGAAACTACAGCGGATACAGGAAGTAGGGCTGGTTTTAAGCCAATCATACTGATTTATTCAAATTGCATCCAGTGCACGCGTGAAAGCTGTTTTCCAAAATTAAAATTGATGAAAACACACTTACGCTCAATAATTTCACAGCAATGGCAAAATAAGTGGGCGATGCTATCGACAGAAAACATGAGAAAAACCTTTGAATTACTTAGTAGGTTAGAGGGTCCCACTAACAATTTTCTAATTGGACCCAACGATTCCTTTTTGGTGGGCTAAAGGGCCCCACTAACTATTTTCTCATTGCACCCAACACTTCCTTTTTTTGCGGGCTAAAGGGCCACACTAACGATTTTCTAATTGGATCCAACATTTTTTTGTGGACAAAAGGGCCCACTAACAATTTTCTAATTGGACCCAACACTTCCTTTTTGCGGGCTAAAGGGCCCCATGAACAATTTTCTAACTGGGCCCCATACTTCCTTTTTTGCGGGCTCCACTAACGATTTTCTAATTGAGCTCTGCACTTCCTAGCACCGGACCTGGTAGGAACCATATTAACATCGTTGGATAAAGATGGTTTTCAGCGACGAAACAATATTTTTCCATACAGTCGTGGGGATTATATATTAGCTGTAAACAGCATGAACTGCTTGTGAGATTATTTCTCCGAAAGTAATGCTTCGTATGTATTTCCACAGAAACTCCAACAGATACAGTGGACATAATGTCACCATAGGATAGAGCATGTTTTCTGCTACTAATCACTATTTTCTTACATTGTCACTAACAAGAGCTCTGAATGTTCAACTGCGATGAATAAGATCTTGTATAACACACTTGAAAGATAATCGCTTCGAAATTAATGGCTCCTTTTTATTTCAGAAGGTACAGAGAGCAAAATAAAATCTTTGGTTAGAGCAAGTTTTCAGCTACAAAATAGTATACTTTTACATGCTCAAAACCGTTAAGTAGAGTGTTTGTGCTTGCGACTAACTAGCGTCAGCATACCGCACTCTTTAGATAATCACTTCGAAAGTAATACCTCCAATTCATTTCCACAGCGACTGTAACAAATAGAAGCCTCAGTGGATAGAGCAACTTTTCTGCTAAAAATCCCTATATTTCCATGTAGTTACAAACACTGGTTCCGAATTTTTACCAGCCGTGAATAAGAATTTGAAAACGTAAGAAAATCGCTGTGAAAGTACAGCCCCTAATTTATTTCCGCAGAAATTGCAGCAGATACAGGAGGTACAATAACCCCGTTGGATAGGGCAAGTTTTCAGCTACAAAGTACAATATTTTCATAAACTCGCAGCTATTGGGCAAAGTATTTTATCAGAGGATGAACAAGGGTCCGAATACTTGTAAGAGAATTCTCCAAAAGTAATGCCTCTTTTTTCATTTCTTCAAACTTCTTCAAACTCAATAAAATTTAACTAGGTGGTATTCGTGGATAACACCCTGTTTCTCATGACTCGTTAGGCTATTCCAAAGAGAGTAACGTAACGTAGAATATTCGGTAGGAAACAGAGCAAGTCAATTAATTTATGACATTTGATTGTACACAATACGAGTAGGGAACTCGGTTCCCGTCCCAAGCTATACAAGAGTCACAAGCGTTTAAGGAACAAACAGAAAAGTCCATACAGCAAAAATGGTGGAAACCACTTACTCTTTTCAGGTCTGAAATATAAAGAAGGAAGGCTCTATGTAGAGTACCACTACGTCTGTTCTAAAGTCCTGTTCGTGAAAGAGGCGGATTCTTTGGTTCACCTTGTCACATGACTAAAAGAAAAAAAGACTCGTGAAGTGGGAGAGTTCCTCAAACACTGTGACAAGGGAGACCACTCCGTTTAGTCTTCCTACAACTGCAACAGACACAGGAAGTATATTAACACTCACTTTTGGGGATATATTGGTGCGCTTGTGCATATTCGTATAATTGTGGATTTGGATAAATGAGTTGCTGTATGTAAATATGTTATAGCCCTGGAAGGGATCACAAAGAGAACAGAACACCACGGTTATTGTATAAGTATATATTTACAAGAATAAAGGATGGTTACAAGAACATAGGACGGTAAGCTAGTTCGCATAATCGCGCGGGGGCGAGGTTAGCTTCCGGATCTAGACTGACTTCGTATTGCTGCGTCTTCCGGTATTATGGAGAGTGGTTGAGTCCATTAGTAGGTGATTCCGCCACAACAAAATACATCTGGTGTAGGCATTTATTTGCGGGTATGTATATGTGGGAGAGAGAGCACGTCTCTATCGGTTTGTATATGCGTATGGATGTTGTCTCTAGATATGCATCTATGTAGGGCTTGGCATGTGTGTGGTTGTGTGTGTATGTGTGTGTGTGTGCGTGAGAGAGAGAGAGAGAGAGAGAGAGAGAGAGAGAGAGGGAACATATATAGTATTGTGTCTGTTTATCCATGGATGTGCGTAAATCAAAAGCAAGTTCGAAAGTTCACGAGGTAATAAAATCTGAAAGAGGTGAGATTCTTTGTGAAAATGATTCCAGTTGAAAAAGTTGGTTTTAATGTCCATTATAAACGTCCATTTTTAGCGCAAGGCACACAGTCGAAGATAGGTTGATAAGAGCCTTACAGGTTCAAGTACTCGAAAGATACGTGGTTTGAGTATTGGATGGGCCAGGATTTAGAGGTCTATATAATATTAGGCGCCCGTAGTGTAGTCGTTATCGTTGTTGCAAATAGTCTCAGCGCCGCGAGTTCAAATCATGGACGAGGTCGTTTGCATTTCACTGAAAGCAAATATTCTTGGGAAAGGCATGGATCCAAGTATTTCCCTTCCAGCTAGGGGTGAATAGTAGGGCAGACTGGCTCTTTAGTGGTAATACCGTATCAAAACAAACAAAATCAATACATGTATTTACCCAACACCTACTGATACGAACTGGATGTGACACAGGGTCAATTTTTAAGCGGAATTTAACAGTTTTGGATTCAAAGTATTCCTTCTCCTAAACCGTTTACCATATTGTTGTGACAGAATCACCTTCTAATGGACTCAACTAGTTTCCATAAATACCAGAAGACGTAGCAATACGAAGTAGTTCCAGATCCTGAAGCTAATCTCGCCCCTGCGCGGTTATGCGAACCAGCTTACCGTCCTATGTTCTAGTAACCAACCTTTGTTCCTGTAAATATGTCTACACTATCCTCGGGGTCTTCTGTTCTCTTTGGGACCCTTTCCAGGGCCATAACACATATAAACATTGAAAAACCCTGTATGATCTTCAATTTACCTAAAGCAGGAGGAAAATAGTTGGATTCATGCCTTTCCCAAGGGTATTACCATTATGGGAAATGCTAAAAGCGACGTTCAGGATATAAATAGGTGTGTGTACGTTTGTTAATGTAATATATGAAAAAAAAAAAAAAAAACGGCAAACCATAGAATAAGTTTTGCTCGGGCAATACAGTTAACAGGTTCCTAAATGGCGAATAAAGCGATTTTTAGTTCAATCAAGCCGTTAGTTTCAATGTAAACTTTAATCTTTAAAATCCCAAGGAGATAACTTTGTCAAACTATCAGAATTCGATAGAAATACCAGAAACTATATAAGTGCGAAATGATATTGAATCGGAATAATTGTTGTATTTTGACCTTCGACCCGGCCCAAAATGCCATTCAAGGTGATGTACCGGAAGGAAGTGACACATTCTAATGGCAGTTATGAGAGGAAATCGCGTGGGCGGAAATTGGCTGATGAAATGGGACGAGCTAAAAAATCCCATGATACTTTCATAGACTGACGCACCGGAAGAGAGTGACCTGTGAACTGCATGACAGTTATTTCCGCTTGATGACGATTAAACATTCGATTTCATCGATCGAGTGGGCGTTGAACTATTATATAACGCAGTCAAGACGGAAGTCAAGGGGCAGTTCCAGACAGTTGCAGCCAGTTGAGTTGCAGACAGTTGGAGACGGATAAGGCGAGGTGTGGTAGGGAAAGCCACACCTATTTCCAATCCTTGATGCCCCGTTCTAAGTGCATCAATCACAACTGGTATCACTCTCACGTTCATGTTCCACAACTTTCTCAGTTTTCTGGAAACGTCTAATTACTTTTTCGTTTATTATTATTCACTCATTAGAGTTCTTCACATCAGCGTTAGCCGATGGTTTTTCACTGGGGTCTGAGTGACAGCAAGTCTCCTCAAGTCTCCAGGACTCTTCTCAGTATTCTGGCCGTTTTCAATAATACTGGGGGCGGTATTGTATGAGGAATTTTTTTCTATTATTGTGAAATCTATCATTATCATTATTTTATTCCTTTAAGGGTTTTTCACACCAGCATTAACTGATGGCATATATTATTATTATTATTATTTACTCATTAGGGTTTTTCACGTCAGTTTTAGCTGATGGTCCTTCAGTGGAGTCTGAGTGACTGCAAGTGTCCTCAAGTCTTCAGGACTCTTCTCAGTATTCTGGCCGTCCTCAATAATGCTGTCGTTTGGATGGTCTCCACTCGTCCGCCAACTTCCAAGTCCTCCAGTCCCTTTAGTAACCCTTTAGTTGCTGTACCAAAAGCACCAATCACAATTGGTATAATTGTCACCTGCATGTTCTACAGTTTTTTCAATTCCCTAGCAAGGTCGAGGTACTTATCCTTCTTTTCACATTCTTTCAGTTTTATTCTGTGGTCAGCCGGGACAGCAAAGTCGACAATTTTGCAAGTTCTCCTTTTTTTTTGTTGATTATTATTAGGTCTGGTCTTCTGGCTGAGATTAGGTGATCTGTTTGTATGTTAAAGTCCCATAGGAGTTTGTATGTGTCATTATTATTATTATTATTATTATTATTATTATTATTATTATTATTATATGCTGAGTTTTTTACATTTGTATTTACTGGTTTCAACTGAGTCCAAAGTCTCCACAGCTCTACAGGACTCTTCTCAGTATTCTAATCGATGTTATTTTAGTCTTTGCGATTTTTTCACAGCATTTGTTACGAGTAGTTTTCACTAGAGTCTGTGTGACAGCATACCTCCTCAACTACCAAGGAGGTAGCAATGTTGCGGTGTGGAAAAGTCTCAATTCTTCCTGTGAGTCGACAGTTTTGAAGCTGTGGAGCGTGTGGATGAAGTATATTGGTTAGTAAGAAACGGAAGCACCGTTTCGGCCATCTTTGAGTTGTGGATATAAAAGGCAGAAGTGATTATTTCTCAGTTGTACATTCACTCTCTGGACTATTTGCGTTCAGTGCGTTAACCGGACTACATCAGTGGAGTATCCCTTTTATTGCACTTTGTTTTTCTCCAAACATTTGTGCCCATTTTGAATAAGATATGTTGGTACACAAACCATCATAAAACACAATACCATCGACAGTCGAAAAGGGAACAGGATAAAATATACCCACCTCTTTTTAGTAAGACATATATTAGACTAAAGAAACTTTTGAAAATTATTATTAATACTATTATTTTACAAATTGGATAGGAATTCTTTATTCTTCTTGAGTGTTAAATGATAAAATAAGCTGCTCTATCATATAAGAGGTAGGGTAGAAAATTTTAAAAGATTTTAACCATTAAGGTCAACCTGATATAATTGACAGTTTAAGGTCAGTTGAAAGCTAGGCTTTCATCAGAGGAGTTAAAGTCAGACGGTTAAAATTTTAGAAGTTTGATGTTAGTTGGTTGGGTTTTATGGCATATCAACCTTTGTAGGTTATTTAACACCAAATCCATTTTTTATGAAAATAGTTCTATTTCAAACAATTCTGTTTAGGATAAGTACGCAGTTTAAATATAAGTATAGTTTAATTGTGAAAAACATTTCTATTTCAAGCTACTCAGTTTAGTCAAACAGTTCTATTTCAAACAATTCAGCTTAGCATAAGTATGCCGTTAGTTCTATTTAACCCATAGATAGGGTTCTATCAGGTGCTACCGTTCCGGACCAGAGTGGACCTGGGAGCAATGGCAACGAAGGGGAGCTCCGCATTCCCCAAAGTCCCAGCATCACTGGAACCTCACCATCAGATTGTTTAGTGTCATATATCAGGACACTCATTGGGGTTTGATGCTAATAACTTTAAATCATTTAGTTGAGAGCTATTGAAGGCTGCACATCCAGTTGCATCTGTGGTCCGACTGATTATCCCGTATTTTCGACCCGGGTAATGTATGTGAAGAAGACACCATAAACTTTATAAAATTTTATGCGCACACCGCAAAAGAATTTTCCGTGTTTATCCTTTCCATTAAAACAACGCAGAGTGTCGGCCATTGAAGATGATGCAAGTCAAGAAATGAGACAAGATGGCGATTCAGCACCGATCATTTTACTGTATGTACGCAGTTTAGAATTTCGTCATTTTTGCAATGTTGCAGTGATATGCAAACATAGAAAATTGAATCATTCTAATATTGATTATTTGACAAGACATTTTGATTACTGAAGAAACGGAATAATTGGATTGTCGTAGAATCAGTTGGATTAAGAAGAAGAAAAAAATCGTTCGCTTTTAATAAGCAGTAATCACAGTCTCGTTTTCATTTAGAATGAATATAAAATCAATAAGGAAATATCATGGCTTCCGGAAATTTTTCATTTTTTAAAAATCATTTTGGTTTGGTTTCTTTCCTTAATGGTATATCAACCTCCGGAAGCTATTTCATACCAAAGCCGTCATTGTAGATGAATAGTAGTAACAATAAACCCATAGCTAGGGAAGTAAGGGGTTCATGCCTTTCCCAAGGGTATTCGACCGAAAGTGAGCATAATAGTGCGATTGGAGTTCGAATTCACTTATTTAGAGGCCGCAGTCCAATACGTTAGCATCTACGCCACAGAGACTCTCCCTTATTGGTTTTGTTTAGCTTCATTTTAATGGCATATCAATCTTCGTGTGTTATCTAATGCCGAAGTCATCCTTGAAGAAGAATAGTTTTAGCTAGGAGAGAATAAGAGGGTTCATAACTTTCCCACGGGTATCGGTCAGAAAATGAACAAAATAGCGTTACTGGAGATCGAACTCACTGTCTACAATATTGCAGTCCAATACGATAGCCACTACACCATGAAGAACCCCTATTCTTTTAAATATTGAAGTCATTTTGGAATATCATAAAATTAATTAAATTGTATAGTAACGCAGTGAATATATATATATATATATACTCTAACAAAACGGCTGGAGAAGAAGCTAGACGGCAATTACACAAGAATGCTGCGAGCAATCTTGAACAAGTCCTGGCTGAAACACCCCACAAGACACCAACTGTACGGCCACCTGCCACCTATCACGAAAACTATTCAAGTTAGACGAACCAGACATGCAGGACACTGCTGGAGAAGCAGGGACGTACTCATAAGTGATGTACTCTTATGGACCCCCCCACATGGCCGTGCAAAAGCAGAACGACCAGGACGAACATACTTTCAGCAGCTATGTGAGGATACGGGATGTTGTCCAGAAGACCTGCCTGAGGCGATGAACGATAGGGAAAAGTGGCGAGAGAGGGTCAGGGATATCCGTGCTACCAGCATGACATGATGATGATGATATATCATCATCCTCATGTCGTGCCGCCAGCACGGACATCCCTGACCCTCTCTCGCCACTTCTCCCAATCATTCATCGCCTCTTGCAGGTCTTCAGGGTTACATCCTGTGTCCTCACATAGCTGCTGTATGTAAGTTTGAGCTGGTGGTCCTGCTTTTGCCCAGCCATATGTGGGGGTCCATAGGAGTACATCACTTATGAGCTCGTCCTTGCTTCTCCAGCAGTGCCCTGCGTGTCTGGTTCGTCTAACTTGTATAGTTTTCGTGATGGAAGGCAAGTGGCCGTATAGTTGGTGTCTCGTGGGGTGTTGTCGCCAGGACTTGTTCAATATTGCTCTCAACATTCTTGTGTAATTGCCGTCTAGTTTCTTCTCCAGCCGTTTAGTTAGCGTCCATGTAGTGCATCCATATAGCAGTATCGATACAACCGCTGCCTGGAAGAAACTGCACTTCATTTCATCGGTCAGGTCTGATTTCCATATGATTGAGAGCCTATCGATAGCCGTCCATGCTTTCGTCAGTTGTGTGTCGATGATGATATATACTGTAATTAATTCGACTAATGATGCCAATTATCAAAAATTATCAAAATCAAGGAAAAAAAATCAATTGCCAGTAATTGGTGTAAGCATCACGGACGAAACGGTTGATGTGTAATGGAGAAAAACAGAAAAACAAAGAAATCAAAAGTTAAGAATTTTTTGTGAAGGAAAGTCGACGTTAAACGTTTCAGTTTTAATGAATGGATGTAGAATAAAACGATGGATGTAGAATAAAAATAGAATGAAAATAGAATTTTTTTTATTACTCATCCATCGTTGTTTAATCAACACTTGGTATCACCATTGTAATATTTCCCCAGTCAGCTGGGGCTCTAGAATACACCGACTGCTTCTCTGCAACGGGCGTCCGGTTATGACACTAAACAATCTAATGGTGGGGTTCCAGTAATGCTGGAGCTTTGGAGAATGCGGAGCACCCCTTCATTGCCATCGCTCCCCGGTCCACTCTGGCCCGGAGTGGTAGCACCCAATAGGGTCCTATCTATGGGTCAAATAGAACTAGAATACGCACTTATGCTAAACTGAATTGTTTAAAATACGACTGCTTTGACATTTAACTGTGTGTGGACAAAAACTATACTTATACTAAACTGAATTGTTTGAATTAGAACTGTTTGACTGAACTAAATCGCTTCAAATAGAAATGTTTTTGACAATTAAACTCATGTTTAACTGAATTGTTTGAAATAGAACTGATTATTTGTATAAAAATGAATTTGGCTTTAAACAACCTGCAAAGGTTGATATATCATAAAACCCAAACAACCAACCAAAATCTAAAGCCCTGATGAAGGTTCATTAAAACTGAAACGTTTAACGTCGACTTTCCTTCAGAATAGATGTGTTATAAAAATGCATTGCAAATAATTTGATGATATAGATGCAAAGAAAATCTCTAAGAAAATGATTATCAGAGGTCAGTACTGTATATAAGCACGGTTAAAAGAATAGAACTTATGATTTTATTGTAAGAAGGCATTTAAGATCATGAACAAAGAGATCGTTCATTGTTAGGAATTAATTTTTTACATTGCTCACAGAAAAGGTCGTTTATATATAAGAAGTTTATGTTTATTCCTGCATTGTCTGCTCAAATTGTGGAATATGCAAACTGCTCTTCTGTAGAAAGGGTAAAAAAACCCTCTCTAAATGAGGCCACTTGTTAACCGTATGTGACAACCGTAAATGTTTTTGGCCTAGTTGGCAGGGAAGCGGCGGCAGAATACACCGACTGCATTTAGGTAAGACTCCCCTAACGAGTGTCGTGAAATGACTCAAAATCTGATGATGAGGCTTTAGTAATGCTGGAGATTTGGGGAATGCAAAGTTCTCCTTTATTGGCATTGCTTCCAGGTCCACTCTGAAATAGAACTGTTTTTACATTTAACTGTGTGTAAACAAAAAACCTGTTCTTATGCTAAACTGAATTGTTTGAAATTGAACGCTTTGATCGTTTAACTGCGTGTAAACAAAATGACTGATGTTTAATTGAATTGTAAGTGATACATGGCAATACTTGGAATCATTTAACTTTGTTGACATGCTAAACTGAATTGTTTGAAATAGAACTGTTTTTACATTTAACTGAGCCTAAACTAAAAACTGTATTTAAACAAATGACTGTGTATAATCAAAATACTGTGTACTTATGCTAAACCGGACTTTGACATGATGGTTAGAGTGTTCGCCAATGGCCCGGGAGACCTGGGTTTAATCCCAGTTCGAGTCATACCAAAAACTTAGAACTCGGCATTATCAGGTATTGATTAAGGGTAAAGTGGAGCAATTCAGGGAAAGGAGTAGCGCTCTCCCCTACACCTTGGTGTAGTAGCTATCGAAAAGGGAGCCTTTGGATCACCCTCGACGACGGTTGCCAACTTTACTTATTTAATGTTAAACTGAATTGTTTGATATTATGCGAAACTATTTAACTGTGTGCAAAAAAAAAAAAATTGAGCTCAGGCTTGTTTAAATCTACAAAATGTGTTAAGAAATCATATTTAATATATGTATAAAAGGGATTTGGCATTAAATGACCTACAATGGTTGATGTGCCATAAATCGCTACCAACCCAAAACCGTCATGCTTCAGGACTGGACTCTGGTGGTCGAGCAGGTCGAGCAGTCCGAAACTAGTTTTCAAGTATTGCTTTCAACCACTAATGATTTTATTCAACATTAATCATTTGTGTGCACACAGTTAAATAGTTTAAAGTTTAGTAAATCACTAAATACGAGCTGCATACGATAAGTTTCCAGACTTTTTTCGTATGGACACTTTTATTGATAGTACACACATGAAACACTAGCCGCTTCGAAGTAATCCACTCCGGCTGCAATGCACTTGTTGTACCATTCCAACAACTTCTGCAAGGCCCCATGAAAGTCCTCTTGTTTGAGCGTGTCAATGACCTTCGTCATAGCCTCTTTCATCTGCTCAATTGTCTCATAACGACAGCCTCTGAGGATAAGGGATGACCAAAAGTCACAGGGAGCAAAGTCTGGACAATAGGGAGGCCGAGGAACTGTCTTGATACCCATCTTGGTCAAATAGTCTGTGACCAGGATGGAGTTGTAGACTGGTGTTTTGTCCGGGTGGAAATGTCACTGACCCGATTTTAAGAGTGCTGGCCTCTTCCGACGGAATCTCTACCTGAACTCTCTTAAAACCTCAACATAGTAACCCTAGCCCTAACACTTTGGCCAATCAACTCTGGTGTATTGACTTCCTTACTCCTCCCACACCTCTCATCATCCCTCACAGACTCCCTGCCTTCCTTCAATCTTTTATGCCACTCAAAAACTGATGGTCAATTCATGCAAGATGCCCCAAAAGCAGTCTGAAGCATTCCATACGTTTCTGTGGCATTTTTTCCAAGTTTAAAACACAATTTTATTGCATATCGTTCTTCTAAAGTGTCAGATTGCTATGATAATCAGGTTTTAGTAGGGTGTATTCCAATTGCTGTTGTAGCTGTTCCTTTGAACCTGAAATCATAAAAATTGGTCAGTCATCTCATAAGACGTATAGCAATAATATACTGAATTTTCAAGAGTCCACGACAATTTCAAATGCCCATACGAAAAAAGTCTGGAAACTTATCGTATGCACCTCGTACTTCTATTTGACCCATGTTTAAGATTTGATTTGGTCCTAACACTTTGGATCCGAGTGGGCCAGGGGATAATTGCAATGAAGGGGTACTCTACATTAAAATGAGCCTCACCGTCTGATTGTTTAGTCTTATATCCTGGACCCTCGTTGAGAGGGGGGGTTATTCTTCTGCAGTAATACTACTAGCGTATTCTACGGCCCCTGCTATGTGTTAATTGTATATATATATATATATATATATATATATATATATAGTCCTGAGACTACTTTCATCGGATTGTATATATATATATATATATATATATATATATATATATATATATATATATAATCAGAGAAAAGTACTTTAAGGATTAGAATATTAAGTAATAATCTAAGGAGAATAGGAATATCCAGTTGAGTGCTCACTGTCAACGGCTTTCGAATATATAATTTATTTCAAATTAAACATATATCGAAAATCACGTGCAGAGCAAAAATATTCTTTTCAAAAAATTAAATGGAAAAGAAATCCATTTTGTAATTTCAGTAAAAATTTATTTCAGTCATATAAAATTACCTCATTCAGATGGACGAAATACTGTTATATAATTGAATATAGTGCAGAAACGCTTACATTGTTTCCGGCAAAAAGAGAATTTACAGAAATGTTTAAATCTTTTCCAATTAAAGAAAAAAAACAGCCTTCTTTTTACGGTGGAAATAACATAATATCTTAAATATAATGTTTATACATTTTTTTTTCTCAAACCCTTTACTTATAATTTAAAACATTGCTGAATTGTAAAAAGGGTCAATTATAAAATATCAATAGAATCAATGAAATAAAGAATAAATAAAAATTAATTCCTAATTTCGTTGAATTTATCCTAAATTAACCGAGTTGTTGGCCTAATGAGTAGCGTGTTCGCTAATGGCCCAGGAAACCAGGGTTCAATCCCAAGTCGAGTCATACCAAAAACTCAAAAACTGGTACTTGATGCCGCCTTGCTTAGCACTCAGCATTATAAGGCAAGGATCAAGGGTAAAGTGAAGTAATCCAGGGAATGCAGTAGCGCCCTTCCCAAAACCTCGGCGTTGTAGCTATTGAAAAAGGAGCCTTTGGGTCACTATCGACTTAGGTCGCCAACTTTACTTACTTTATAAAGATTATGAACAATATAATACATGTAGTCTAAAACATAAATTAATATTAATATCAGTTTAACTATATATATATATATATATATATATATATATATATATATAATAAATATATAATAGATTTATATATTTATCTGGGACCCCTGTATTTAATGGAGTTTTATTTATTTTATTTATCATTATCATATAATAGCTCTATCCAAGATATTTAGCACTCTCCATATTATATTGCACTTGGTTCGCCACAAACCCACAAAGTGATTTAGTGACAACCAACACTGGTATAATATTATATATATATATATATATATATATATATATATATATATATATATATATATATATACTGCATTTCCCAGTTTGTGTGTTACACAATATCAATATAATTTTTATATATTTTTGAAGTACTTACAAGCCGCCACAGCCTAACCATTCTAGGACCGAGTGGTGAACCTAGGGGGTAACGGTTTGAAAGGAGAACTCCATACTCTCCAGATGTTCATTACTGGAGCTTCATCACCGGTTTAGAGTTCTACTTGAGATAATCTCTTTTTAGAGGGGAGTCTTATCCCTCAGGTGAAGATACAGTTGGTGTATTCTCAACCCCCATTCCAGTGTGTGTGCGTGTGTGTGTGTGTGTGTATGTGTGTGCGTGTGTGTGTGTGAATACAATTTGAAATTAATCACTGCAAACATGAATGACCCAGAAACGCTAAAACATTTAAATTTAAATGCTGTACTGGACCAACTCACCTTTTTGTAGTTTAGTCTTCGTTCTTATCCACAATATAAACACACTTATCAAAAGTTTATCATTTCTTAAAACAAATAAAAACAGGAACAAAAAAAAAAAAAAGCAAAACAAATAAAAGTACAAACAAACAAAAAAAAACGTACTCACCAGAAAATAAACACATGACACTTGAAGCAATTTGAGTTTTTTTTTTTTTTTTTTTTTTTATCTCGTTAGCCGAATTGGTCAGACAGTTGCCAGGAGATGACTTTAATCGCTGGTGCGAGAGAATTTTTAGTCCAGAAATGATTAACCCTTCTCTCTCATTAACTCTTTCCAGACTGTATTCGTATTAAAATTTTCAAATACTTGTAAAAGTTTTCATGTTTTTCAAAATTTCAAATATTTTTTTGAATTTTCAGATATCTATCGAAATTTTTGAATATTCTTAAATTTCCAAATATCTAAAAATTATTCTACGAAATTTTAAAAAATTTTCTTATATTTTTTGAATTTTTGGATATCTTTTAAAAACTTTCGAATACTTTTTTAGAAATTTTCTAATATCTCAAAAAAATTTTAAACATTTTTTAAAAATTTTGAAATATTTTGAAATTTTCTAATATTTTTTTAGATTTTGAAATATCTAAAAACGTTTTAAAACATATTTACGTTTAAAATTTTTTTTTTAATTTCCAAATATCTTTTTTAGAAAATTTTTCATAAATTTTTAAATTAGTAAACAAATTTCAAAACACTTTTTAAATTTTCAAATATTTTTAAAACCTATTTTTTTTTTATTTTGAAACCTATTCTAAAATAGAAAAATGGTATCAAATTTTAAAACTTATTCTAAAATTTTGAAAATTTAATCTAAAATTTTATCAGGCTTCAGTTAATTAAAATATATTTTAAAATTTAACTCAAATCAAAGTTAAAATTTAATTTACCCTGTCGGTGGGGCTTATAATACGCTGACTGCATCCCCTGCAGAGGGTTAATTCCCTTAAAAATTATGTGTCCGTTGTATGACGCTAAACTGCATTTGATGGTCAGGCTCCAGTTTTGGAGATCGGGGAAATGTGGAGTACCCCCGCATTGCCATTATTCTCAAGTCCACTTTAACTCGGTGTGCTAGTATAGATCTGTTTAAAAATTATTCCTATTCGATTTAAATACTTGATGCCATAGAACTGTGAATTATTTCTATAAAGAATACTTGCCGGAAGTTATAACTGTTCATAAAGGATTATAATTAGTTACTTACGAGGTGCATACGATAAGTCTCCAGACTCTTTTCGTATGGGCATTTGAAATTGTCCTGGACTCTTGAAAATTCAGAATATCATTGCTATACATCTTATGAGATGACTAACCAATGTTTATGATTTCAACTTCAAATAAACAGCTACGGCAGCAATTGGAATATACTCTAGTAAAGCCTGATTGTCACAGCTGGTGAATTTCAAAAATGCAATCTGACACTTTAGAAGAACGATATGCAATAAAATTGTGTTTTAAACTTGGAAAAAATGCCACAGAAACGTATGGAATGCTTCAGACTGCTTTTCGACCATCTTGTATGAATCGAGCATCAGTTTTTGAGTGGCATAAGAGATTCAAGGAAGGCAGGGAGTCTGTGAGGGATGATGAGAGGTGTGGGAGGAGTAAGCAAGTCAATAGACCAGAGTTAATTGGCCAAAGGATAAGGGTTAGGGTTACTATGTTGAGGTTTTAAGGGAGTTCAGAAAGAGATTCCGCCGGAAGAGGCCAGCACTCTTGAAATTGGGTCAGTGGCATTTCCACCCGGACAAAACAACAGTCTACAACTCCATCATTGTCACAGACTATTTGACCAAGATGGATATCAAGACAGTTTCTCCCCCTCCCTATAGATCAGTTCTTGCTCTATGTGACTTTTGCTTATTTCCTAAGCTCAGAGGCTGTCGTTATGAGACAATTGAGGAGATGAAAGAGGCTGTAACGAAGGTCATTGATACGCTCACACAAGAGGACTTCCATGGGGCCTACCAGAAGTTGTTGGAACGGTAGAACAAGTGCATTGTAGCCGGGGGAGATTACTTGGAAGGGGAATAGAGTTTCATGAGTGTACTATCAATAAAAGTGCCCATATGAAAAAGTCTGAAAACCTATCGTATGCACCTCGTATATTCGTAATATCATATTCTACGATGTCGGATCCAGTACTTCCCCTAATTACTTGTAGTACCAAGCTATATTTCATACAGGTGGTGAAATGGTCATTATTACAATAAATAAAAAAGAATGAAGAAAATAATAATCTTTATTCTTATTTATAAGACGCAGAGTGGTTTTTTATAAAAGTTTTGGATAATTATTCATTACTTGAATTTTCATTTTTTTTAGAGAGGGGAATCTTACCCCTCTGCTGGAGATACAGTCAATATATTCTAAGTTCAAACGACAGGGTGGCGTTTTATATAGGGCTCAGAACAGTATTTCGAAGACCTTTAGTTTTTACAACTTTTTCAATAGTTACCAGAAGTAGTTTTAATCATTACCTTTGTTATTTCATTTCTTGCCGTTAAATGTACATGTCTTGTGGTTTGTTGGTTGGTGTTACGGCATGTAAGAAATAAATCTTTATGTGATAATCTAATCCAAAGTTGGCGTCCCGTTTTGTCGTGGCTAACGTGCTGGACTATGACATGGCGGTAAGCGAGTTCGATCTTCAGTTGAGCTATTTTATTTGCATTCGGACTAATATCCATGGGAAATGTATAAACCCCCCAAGTTAAATAGTACAACGACTGTTCTTCAATAGGTATGGCTTTGGCATTAAACAACCCTCGAAGGTTGATATGCAATTAAACAAACAATCCACAACCTTTTTTTCTAGCACATGTATTGGAGTCTCCCCACCTGATGTTATACTATTTACCAACCCCTCCGCTCGGGCAGGATATGACACAAAGTCAATTTTTTAAGCGGAGTTTAACAGGTTTGAATTCAGAGTTTTCCTTCTCCTAGACTAGTTGCCTCACCAAGGCTGAAGAACCTAGTCTGTTCTACTATTTACCCATAGCTGGAGGGAGAATAATTGGATTTATACCTTTCCCAAGGGTATTAGTGCTATGTGAAATGCAATCAGTCTCGTCCAGGATTTGAACTCGTGTCGCCGTGTCCATTTCCTACGACGATAACGACTACACCACGGGCACCTCCTGATGTTATACCCACTTTTTAGAGGGGAGAATTATACTTCATGCCGAGGTATAAGACTCCCTTCCCTTCCAACGGCACGGCTGTTTTTTTAGAGATTTTTGCATACACTGCGACCCATTATTATATTTTACATTGCATCTAGTCATTTTTCATCTGAGTCTTAAAAAGCAATCACATCACTCCATAAAGGTCAAACCAGTTGAAAATGGCAGAAATTGATTGACTTTAGCCTACTGAGCACGTAAAAGACCAAGTTCTTGGAAACGTCTTTGGAGGGACTTTTTCGGACTCCTTACGACAGAATCTCTCACCGTATCCATATTGTCAGGACATCTTGCAGTCAACTTCCTGCCAGAACTGGATTTTCAGCCCTTTTGTTGAGGTTGTTTACTGATCCTGTGGCTTGAAATTTGAATACCCAACGGTAAATTTGGCTTTTCTGGGGATGATTGTTAAAGTTAAACTTCCTGCAAAATTTTTCTTGCACAGTTTTCAATGATTTTCTCCCCCAATAAGAAGTGACGCCAAAGAATTTTTGTCTCTTGTCCAAAGCATTGTGATCAAGGATTAATAGTTGATATGGTAAACTATCTTCAAATCTGAAACAAAAAAAGAACACAACATTATTATTTCAAGGGTTATTAGCAGTCACATAGCTCATGTATATATGCATATATAGTGTGGGCAGAAATAACAGGGCTGTCACATGGGTGCCATGTATATTGAGACACCTAGTAGTTATATTAAGTATTCTTAAATAATACAATTTACTCACAGTTTTATGGTTTCACAGATTCGTATTTAATACTGATAAATAACACACATTTATATGGTTTTAAGTAACTAATAAAAAGGGGAACAACTCGTTGGATCGTGGTTAACGTGTCAGACAGCGATATCTTAGTAAACGAGTTCGAATACAAATTACGTTATTACGTTTATTTTCGGGGTAATACCTTTGGGAAAGGCATTAACCCTCTTATCTTTCTAGTCCAGTCAGCGAGGGCTGAGGAATACACCGACTGCATCTCTGCAGAGAGGTAAGACTCCCACAACGAGTGTCCTGGTTGGTTAGTTGTTTGGGTTTTATAGCATATCAACCTTTGTAGGTTATTTAATGCAAAATCCATTTTTATACAAATAATCAATTCTATTTCAAACAATTCTGTTTAGCATGAATACACAGTTTAATTGTTAAAAACATTTCTATTTCAAGCTATTTGGTTTATTCAAACATTTCTAATTTAAACAATTCAGTTTAGTATGAGTATAGATTTTGTTTACACACAGTTAAATGTCAAAACAGTTCAATATTAAACAATTTAGTTTAGCATAAGTATGCAGTTTAGTTCTATTTAACCCATAGATAGGGACCTATTAGCTGCTACCATTCGGGACCTGAGTGGACCTGAGAGCAATGGCAACGGAGGGGTGCTCTGCATTCCCCAAAGCCCCAGCATCACTGGAACCTCACCATCAGATTGCTTAGTTTCATATCCAGTGCACTCGTTGGGGGGTGTCTTACCCCTTTGCAGAGGTGCAGTCGGTGTATTCTACAGCCATCCCAGTCAACTGGGTAAACGAGTGTCCTGACATGACATTAAACCATCTGATGGTGAGGCTCTCGTCAGTGGAGCTCTGGGAAATATAGAGTACTGTTGCTATCGTTCCCTGGTCCACTTTGGTCTGGAGTGGTAGCACTTGATAAGGTCATATCTGTGGGTCAAATAGAACTGTTTGATATTTAAACTGAGTGTAAATAAATCACTAATGCTAAATTGAATTGTTAGAAATAGAACCTTTTTTCTTTTAAGTTTGTAAACAAATAACTGATGTCAAATAGAATTGTTAGTGCTGCATAACAATACTTGGAGCCATGTGACTGTGTGCAAACAAATGAGTAATTTTGAATAGAATCCTAAGTAATAAATAGACAACAATTCTTGAAACACATTAAATTGAATTGTTGGTATTGCATTGAAATACTTGGAACCATTTGACTGTGAGCAAATGAATAAATAGTATTCAAAAAGTAATTAGTGTTAAATAGCTATACTTGTAAGCACTTCACAAGAAATGATTGATAATGAATAGAATTGTTAGTGTTAGATAGCAATAATTGAAACCATTTAACTGTGTAGAAACAATAACAATATTAAGGCACCAAAAATAGTTCTGACTTATTAAAAAATGAAATTTAAATGTGTGCAAACAAATAATTAATAGTAAATAGAATTATTTGTGTTAGATGGAAATATTTGAAACAATTTAACTGCTTGCAAAAAAAAAGAGTACAGACTCATTTAAAAATGTTATCAACTAAATGTACTCACAAATCATATACTGTATTTAATGTATGGATTTGACATTAGATATCCTACAACAATTGATATGCCATAAATGCAACCGAACCAAATCATATATATATATATATATATATATATATGTGTGTGTGTGTGTGTGTGTGTGTGTATTGAGAGGATTTGGCATTAAATAACCTACAATGATTGATATGCCATAAAACCCAACCGAACCAAATCATATGTATTTAATATGCGTATGTATAAAGAGGATTTGGCATTAGATATCCCACAATGGTTGATATGCCATGAAATCCAAGCTCTTCAAAAGAATTGAGCACTCTGGTATCCGGTAAGGTATAAAATGTAAACAAACAAACGCTGCTGCTGCTACAGCTACTTAATACCTTACAATTCCCTAGCTAACGTGGTACGCTTGTTGGTCAAGTGGTCTGATACTAAGTCTAACCTAAAGTTGGGCGAGTTTCAATCCCAGCTTCAAGCGTCCTACGTTTCTAGCCCCACTGAAGAGTTGTGATACAACGAAACAGTCTGTCTGTGGATGACAATATCTATATATCTATGTATAAAGAGGATTTGGCATTAAATAACCTACAATGGTTGATATGCCATAAAACCAAACCAAACCAAACCAAATAATGTATATTTATTATATATACCTTTAAGAAAAACAAAATCCAGTTACATTAGGATTTTTCTTAAAGGAATTTGTTGCTCTGTGATGTCAGTGACATTGAGCTCTTTACCAGGAAGACTTAAATGTTCGAAGTTGAATTATTTGATTGTCCTGACGGAATTATTGCCAACCCCGGTTTAACTAGACTGAATAATACATATTTGATATATATATATATATATATATATATATATATATATATGTATAAATAGGATTTGGCATTAAATAACCTACAATGGTTGATATGCCATAAAACCCAACCAAACCAAATCATATATATTTAATATATATGTATAAAGAGGATTTGGCATTAAATAACCTGCAATGGTTGATATGCCATAAAACCCAACCAAACCAAATCATATATATTTAATATATATGTATAAAGAGGATTTGGCATTAAATAACCTGCAATGGTTGATATGCCATAAAACCCAACCAAACCAAATCATATATATTTAATATATATGTATAAAGAGGATTTGGCATTAAATAACCTACAATGGGTGATATGCCATAAAACCCAACCAAACCAAATCATATATATCTAATATATATGTATAAAGAGGATTTGGCATTAAATAACCTACAATGGTTGATATGCCATAAAACCCAACCAAACCAAATCATATATATTTAATATATATGTATAAAGAGGATTTGGCATCAAATAACCTACAATGGTTGATATGCCATAAACCATATTGAACCATTTAACTGTGTAGAAGCAATAACAATACTAGTGTGCAAACAAATTAGTTCTAACTCGATTCCAAAATGAATGGTTGATAAGTCATAAAACCCTACCAACCAACCAACCACCCAACGATTCTCTTATCTTCCAGTTATGCGTTCAATCGTACCACTAATGTTCTTCTACAAGCATGACTTTAGGATGAAATAACCGACGAAGGTTGATGTGCCGTTAAACAAAGAAACTAAATCAACTAATATTGTATGGTATCAAGTATTTCTCTTGGACAGGGATGATTTTTCATCGGATCTACCCAGGGCACTCTCTTTAGTTTAGGGCTTACCTTTCTGTTGTGTCGAAAGGGCGGTCATTTATTCAGGACTTAGTGCTGCCTTTTGAACAACTTTAGTTAGTGGAGCGTTTTCAATTATTTCAAAAGATGGGTCCCATTGCTTTTGTTATTTAACCTCTAACCTTTACGTTTCTTCCTTTTTCCTCATCTATTCAAATGTTAACTCACGACCTTTGAAACAACTTCGACTATTACACGTCTCCAATTGTTTTCTCAAGTATTTCCATCATTATTCAGTCTATTGTCTTAAATCTCACTTGTTTTTAAACACAACCTTTCATCTGATCTATTCAGGAGGAGTCAACATACGACTTTTTGAACGACTTATACAAACTCTTTCCTTAACTACATCATATATTATTCGATCAACACAAGACATTAAAACAACTTCAGTCATTGTCGCAGTAGTTTCAATTGTTTGCTGAAGTGTATTATTGATTTGAACTATTATTCGTTCAGTTGTTTTTTTTTAAACAACCTTTTACTTGATCTATTCAGGGATCAGCAAATGACCTTTTCAAGAAATTTAGTTATCATCGTATTTCCAGTTGTTTTTCTAATATTCTTATACAAAATAGTTTAATCACTTCATGCATTATTTGGTGTCTCTCTCCCTCTAGGTCTCTCTCTCACTATATATATAAATATATATGTATGTATATATATACGAACATCTTCGTTCGAGGAGGATCTGAGATTAGGCCGACTTAGAATAATTTAAGGGAAATTTTTTAATTGGTTATGCGAAGTTTCTCGTTATATACATATATATATATATATATATATATACAGGGCAGCATTTTCTAAAGCATTTTATATATATATATATATATATATATATATATATATATATATATATATATAAAGCATTTTATATATATATATATATATATATATATATATATATATATATATATATACAGCATTTTCTCTTATAAACAATTTTGACTGAATATTCTATCTTTGATTCGTTCAAGTCTTCGTATGTGTCGATGGACGTTTGGATATATATATATATATATATATATATACAAGGAAATGAATGGTGAAAATAAGAAAGTGTAGTGGAAGGAAAATTTCGTATTTTGGTTTGGCAATTTAATTCGACACCTAATTTCACCCAATCAGGATGAACTATCCTATTCATTCCGGACTTCCTTTCCCGGGCAGTAGAGAATTGGGTAAGCTGCTAAACACATTCTTTTTAGCTGGACAACGCCGCCCAGTGCAGACGTCTCACTGGCGGCTCTTAAATAACAGCGGCAACAGCATGGACACATGAGGCAACCTATCTAATTTATGGATTCCTTGCAAGGAATCCCAGTTGAATATAAATTAGATACATTCAACATGCCTCGCACAGGCACAACTTTATGTCACCCCCGAAATTGGCTATGTCGATTCGACGCACAATTAAGCTCTCATCACCTAGCTCTCAATTCACCTCTGGGCCACTTTTATGGAGACAACGCATACTCTCCCCAAATACCAGACACACGAAACTCACGGTGACTCCAAAGTTCATTTCCTCCAACGGCAACATGCCTTTCGCTAAACTACGGCAAACACAATCCCTCGCACGTCCGACGACACACGCTGCCATCTCAACCTTCTCAAACTTCTCATAAATCCATTTCGTCTCTATACTCACAACCTCGCCTACGAGACTTGCAGCACAAACACAAACTAAATATTACATGCTGCAAATAAAAACGATTCCCTAAACACATTTCGACTATCGGCATCTTACTTCTTCACCCTTCCTTTATAAACCTAACAACAATTAACGAGGGACCTTACAAACTTAGCGAGGAAACGACACAACGTAAACACAAACACGTCACAACCATCTTCCTCGCTAACAACAAACTTCTCCACGCCCCAAAACAAACAAACCTTCCTTCTCGCTAACAACAAAAATTACGGCTAAAAAAGAAAAGTAAAAGAAAGAAAGGAAAGAAAAGAAAAGAATAAGAAAAGAAAGAAAAAGAAAAAGAAAAAGAGAAAAGAGAAGAAAGGAAATGAACGAAACAAACGGACGATATGTAAATAAATCTTATTAATATCGACCGTATGTATAGGGTTACATCTATTTTTTAATTAATGAGTTGTACGATGGAAAGAGGCTTAGTGAAAGTTTATATAATACAGTAATTACAAACAATATATATATATATATATATATATATATATATATATATATATATAAGAAAGTGGATAGATTGAAAAACAGGACGAAAGATTATATATATAAACAAAGAAATCACGAAGAATATGTAAGAGGATAAAATTTGGAATAAATTTTATTCATGGAACTAAAGGAAGTATAAACACGTATGAAAAAGTAATTAATTAAAGTTTGATATGTTGTAGCTATTCAGAACTAATTTACCTAAGAAAGGGAATAGATTGAAAATCCCGGGTCGTGTATTAATGGAGGGTAAA
This sequence comes from Sepioteuthis lessoniana, assembly GCA_963585895.1. Lineage (NCBI taxonomy): Eukaryota > Metazoa > Mollusca > Cephalopoda > Myopsida > Loliginidae > Sepioteuthis > Sepioteuthis lessoniana. The sequence continues at coordinate 3,738,522 of OY757933.1, forward strand.
AGCGAAATCGTACCAGCTTCAAAAATTTGTCTCAATCTTTTATTTTGAATATTAGCTAAGATCGTTGCTGCAATAAAGTCAAAGTTTTGATCAATTTCGGATATATATAAGAAAAGTGCGTTATTAATATAATATCACGTTTATGGTCATACAGACGTTTATTAACCAAGTTTTGTCCATATATTTCAATTTACAGTCTTTGAAAGGAATGGAGTAGATGCCAGCTTCGGATTTAATAACGGAAGAGAATTGGTATTAAGTCACGAATAGTTTTAGAAGATAAAGTAACAGTTTTAATACCAACGTTATTTAAATTATTTTCTATAACGTTAGTCGAAGAATTATTGGGTAAAATTCTGTGTTTATGGGGAAGTTTTATTATATTAGAAGATTTATTGATGGAGGTTTGAGATCGTTTTCTTTTGTGGATTTTAAGGGCTTTAGATTCAGCAAATAAAAGGTTTACGGTAAAGAAGGTTTTAGAATTTTCTAGATAATAAAATTTTTCATCTAGAATTTCGGGGAGCAGATACGGAGGGCCCTAAGGTAAAAACCTATTATAATTCCCCTTTTTTTGTTGGTGTTGTTGTGTGAATAAAAATGTATGCTGTCATTTTTACAGGTGGGTTTAGAGTAGACTTTGGATTTTAATTTGTCATTATTTCTTCAAAGTAAGACATTTAAAAAAATCAAAAAGTTGTTGGTCTCAAGTTCATATTTGGTTTGTTGAGTTTTATGGCACATCAACCTTTGTAGGTTATTTAACGCCAAATCCATTTTTATGTAAATAATCAGTTCTATCTCAAACAATTCAGTTTAGCATGATTACGCAGTTTAATTGTCAAAAACATTTCTATTTCAAACTATTCAAGCAGTTATATATAACAATTCAGTTTAATGTAAGTACAGTTTCAATGTCAAAAACAGTTCAATTTCAAATAATTCAGTTTAGCATAAGCACACAGTTTGAATGTAAGTACGGTTTAATTGTGAAAAAACATTTCTATTTCTCGCAATTCAGTTTAGTCAAGCACTTCTAATTTAGCTAATTCAGTTTAGTATAAGTACAGATTTTGTTTACTCACAGTTACATGCCAAAACAGTTCTATTTTAAACAATTCAGTTTTGTGTAAATACAGTTTCAATGTTAAAAACAGTTCTATTTGAAATAATTCAGTTTGGCATATGCACGCAGTTTAAATGTAAGTACGGTTTAATTGTCAAAAACCTTTCTATTTCTAGCTATTCGGTTTAATCAAACAATTCAGTTTAGCATAAGTATGCCGTTAGTTCTATTTAACTCATAGATAAGGCCCTATCAGGTGCTACCACTCCGGGTCAGAGTGGACCTGGGAGCAATGGCAATGAAGGGATGCTCTGTATTCTCCAAGGCACCAGCATTACTGGGATATCACCATCAGACTGTTTAGAGTCATATCTAGGACACTCGTTGGGGGGGGGGTCTTACCGCTCTGCAGAGGTGCAGTCAGTGTATTCTACAGCCCCAGCCGAGTGGGCAAAAGTTCATATATAAACTTTATGGTAGGTTCAATAGTGTTTAATCTATCAGCGAAATTTATCAAATTAAGTTCTTGTGTAAAAATAAGTAAAATGTTGTCTATGTATCAAAAATAATTAAAATTACTTGGAATTATATATTTAAAAAGACCAAATTCAAGAAATTCAAGATAAACGCATGCGAGAACAATATTAAGAGGAGAACCCATAGGCAAACCGAATTTCTATTAATAAAATCTGTTTGCTGGAAATAACAATGTGACATGCATAAAGTTCAGATCTTAATTGATTTAGAGACGAGTAGGGGTAATATTGTGTTTGTTTTACGAAAGTGATTCTCTAAAAGTTTAATACATTTATCAATCGGTATATAAGTATATAGGATTTGATGTCAAGACTAATTAAATATTTGTTTTTCTTATTAATGTTAATTAATTTGTTTAGGAGTGAGCCAGATTTATTGATATGTGCATTGCTGATAATACCCAACAATGGGGATAATGTTTTAGCTAAAAGTTTTACGATGTTATCGTGGGCAGATCCCATACAAGAGATAATTGGTCTCAAAGGAATATCAGGTTTATGGATTTTTGGAAGACCGTAAATTTTAGGAATGGTGGGGTGGTAATTAATTAACGATGACAAAAATTTGTCTTCATTTGAGACTAATTTCTTGTAAGACTTATTAAAATTATTCATATTTTTAGAAATAGTTTGTGTGTAGATCTGTTCAGAAGTATTGCTGTCATCGAGTAGATCCATTAGTTTCAGGTTATAGACAATTGAATCCATGACAACAACACCATCATCTTTATCAGAAGACAATATGATAATATTGTTGTTCATTTCTTTTTTCCTTTCTTCCTTTTCCTTTCCTTTCTTTACAAAAAAGATTGACAATTTTTGCTTTTATCATATTTCAATCCGTTGTATCTCCAAGAAATTCGACGCATTTTTTAAACATTATTGCCTGAGCCAATCAGATGATAGTTTTTTTCCACCCCCCTAAAAAAACCAAAATAAACGGGATCCTAAATAAACAAAACGAAACAAAATTAAAAAAACGTTTGAACGGTTATGTGGTTTTTCTTTGTATGTATATTTTGTCTTTTCCCCAGTTATTTTTAATAAAACAACCATCGTTGTTCAAGCAACACTTTTCACCACGATAAAGTCCGGATAAAGGTTTATTAAAACCGAAACGTTTGACGTTAGCTTTCCATTATAATAAATCAATCACGTTTGAATTACTTTGTTTTTCTATTTTTTTTATACAGTCGGATCTATTTCCATTATTCATTTCGATATGTGTGTGTGTGTGTGGTTGGGCAATAGTCCTTCATTTAAGCATGTTTGATTAAATAATAAAGACACATTTTGTCTACATAATTTTATAAGGATCTTTTCAAGTTTCCTGACAAGTGTTTTGGTTTTAGGTGGGAGTTGGTTGATAAATTTACTGAAATTAACCTCAGTGCTTTCGGATCTTTCATAGGCCATCATCAGAGGTTGTTTGCAAGTGTGAATATTGTTTTTTTTAAAAAAATTGCATTATTAAAGGTGAATCCGGCTCATTGGCCAAGTGGGTAGAGTGTTCGCCAATGGTCCGGCAGACCTGGTTTCAATCCCAGATCGCGTCATACCAAAGACTTTAAGTATGGTACTTGATACCGCCTTGCTTAACACTCAGCAATAAAAGCTACGTATCAATGGTAAGGTGGAATAAACCAGGGAAAAGAGTAGCGTCCCCCCTACACCTCGGTGTAGTAGCTATCGAAAAGGGATCCTTGTGGTTGCCCTCGACTAAGGGAGACAACTTTACTTTACTTACTTATTAAAAGTGGTGACTTCGCTTATGATAGGTTCTCCAAACGAAGCTTATAAACGAACTGAGAGTAGATATGAAATAAGACCCTCGAAATTAAAGCGAGATCGTTTAAATAACAACGTATATGCATTTACCACACGAGCAGAATGTGACCCAAGGTTCATTTTTAAGTTTAACGGCTTTGAATTTAGAGATTTCGTTCTCCTAGACCAGTTGCCATACCAAGGTTGAAGAACCCAGTCTGCCTTACTATTTACCCAAAGCTGGAAGGAGAATAGTTGAATATTTCGAATAGTATTAGTGTTATGTGAAATGAAACTCCCTCGTCCAGGTTTTGAACTCGGATCGCTGTGTTCGTTTCCTAAGACGATAACCATTGCATCACAAGCGCCTCCCAAATAACAATATATTCAACACCGAGGGACACGTAGATACCGGAAGTTCAAATCTTGAATGAGGCTATATGCGTTCCACCTAACTCTGATTTCCTTTTAGAAAGACAATAAATCCACTTCTCTCTCTCTCTCTCTCTCCCATTTATAGGGAAATAGTAGGAAAGACAGTGCTGTCTTGTCAGAGAAACTTCCTGGATTTTATCAGAATTGAAAATCGTTCATTAACATCATTTCTGAAAATAAAGAATAAAATTCTGTATTCAAAATCAGAGATGAAAAGTTTGTTTTTTTTCACCAACAGTTAAAATGGTGCTAAAGATTTCTGGATTTTGCCAAAATTTCAATTAGTATTGACAGTCTTGGATTTTCCTAGAATTTGAAATAAATATTGAAATGACTGGATTTTACCAGCTTATAAAATCACAACTGGAAGTTACTTGCTCTTATTAAATACCAGCCTTTAAAATCTCTTTTGTGAATCGCAGATTTTTCCTAGTTTAAAATTAGCATTGAAACAAGTGGATTTTGTTCGCATATATTATTATTATTTACCCCTTTAGAGTTTTTCACATCATTTTTAGCTGATGGTTTTTCCCTGGAGTTTGAGTGACAGCAAGTCTCTAGGATTCTTCTCAGTATTATTGCCGTTCTCAATAATGCTGTTGTTTGAATGGTCTCCACTCGGCCGCCAACTTCCAAATTCACCAGCCCCTTTAGTAATCCTTTAGTTACCGTGCCAAAAGCACCAATCACAATTGGTATAATTGTTAACTTCTTGTTCCATAGTTTTTTTTCAATTCTCTAGCAACGTCGAGGTACTTATCCTTCTTTTCACATTTTTTCAGTTTTATTCTGTGGTCAGCCGGGACAGCAAAGTCGATAATTTTGTAAATTTTCTTTTTTTTTTGTTGTTGATTATTATAAGGTCTGGTCTTCTGGCTGAGATTAGGTGATCCATTTGTATGTCAAAGTCCCATCGGTGTTTCTGTGTGTCATTTTCTAGGACAGATGCTGGGTTGTGCATACACCATTTGTTAGTATGGTCAAATTACAATTTCTTGCACATTTCCCAATGGATCACCTTTCCCACCCAGTCGTGTCTAGTCTTATCCTCCTTCTTTGCTAATTTGCTGCATTCGCTTATTATGTGATTGATCGTTTCGTCTCTGTCACCACATAACCTATTTTGTTGAGTCTTATCTATTCTCGCTATTAATTCAGACCGCTGAGTTTGTCAGGATATAAAATCTATATCTAAAATCATAGTTTGGGACCACGATTTAAATCAGTGTACAAATTTTTTTTACAAGAATTCAAATCAATATTGAAAATCCTTGATTTTTGCCCAAATTTATACGATTTTTGAAAATATTAAATTTTTACTTGTTTGTAAGTCAATATTGAAAGTCCTTGATTTTTATTAAAAAATTTAACCATTTTAAAAAATGCTTTTTTTTTGTTTTTTTTTACCAAAATTTAAATCATTATTGAATATATTTTACAAGAATTTATTTCAGTATTGAAAATCTTTGATTTTTGCTAAAATTTAAATCATTATTTTTACTAAAAATTAAAAATCAATATTTATCAAAAATTAAAAATTATTTTTGGAAACAGTTGATTTTTACTCAAATTTGAATCAATATTTAAACCCTGATTTTTTTTCCCAAAGGATTTTACCAAAACTTAAATCGGTACCCAAAATACAGGATTTTTGCGAAGATTAAAATAAGTATTTAAAAATCCTAGATTTTTACCAGGTTTTAAACCAATATTGAAAATGCTTGCATTTTCTAGCAATTGAAATAACAGATTTTTTTAGCCATTGACGCCGGTGAGAAATTCCCCCAAGTCCACATATAATCATATTGAGACTAAACTGCGAAGCTAGGGATAAGGTTTTTTTTAGTTTCGATCACAACTGTGTTTCACGGTTTGATTGCCGTAGATTATAGTTTTATAAGACGAGAAAGGATGACAGACTTAATTTTAATAGAGAAAACAGTAATAGAAAATTCTTCATTTTATGACGAGGAAAGATATAAAAAAAGTAAGTAAATTATTTTTATAAAAAAAAAAACTGTTGCTGAAGTACTATTCAGCAACTGTTTTTTTTTTTATAAAAAAATAATTTACTTGCTTTTTTTTATAAACTGAATGGAAATTGTGACAGGTTTTAATAAATAATAATTAAATAATAGGAACGTGGGAAAAGGAAGAAAGAAGGAAAGAAAATAGAAAGATACCGAACAAATTACGGAAAGGCGAAGAGAGAGAGAGAGAGAGAGAGAGAGAGAGAGAGAGAGAGAGAGAGAGAGAGAGAGAGAGAGAGAGAGAAATGCAGAAAAAATTGCAGGAATGCGAAGAAAGACAGAGACAAAGACAGACAGACAGACAAGAAAAGAAAGTAAGTAAAGAAAGGAAAAATAAAAGAAAAAAATGATGGGAAAGAATGTAAAGAAAGAAAGAAAGAAAGAAAGAAAGAAAATGTCCTGTAGTGACAGCTGAATGAAAATATTGCACAATAAAATCAAAGAGAAGAGATTGCTATCGTTAAAAAAAGAAAAAAATCTATCCAAACTGGGTAGACGATATCGTTTTCTGTTGGCTCGGCAAAGCCAATCCTTATTGGATTGCCACGTCTTAAATAAATAAATAAATAAAAAAGTAACTACCAGTAATGGTGAAAATCTTATAGTTTATCTAAACCATTTGATGTTTATGTCGATTTTTATTTTAAGATAAAATACACTCTTCCAACTGCTCATATCAAATTTTAATTCCTGTGAATTTGGCCGGCTGTTGTCAGGGATGAAAAATTATGAATTAATCTTTTAATATCGTATTAGCCGATTTTAATCCTTTCAAAAAGTCTCCTAATTAGTCCAGTCTGCGCAAATACTTTTGAAGACTCACAAGCTATCCAGATTTTTCAGCTCAAATGTTTTGGGTGCGTATTATACACGAGAACTACATTATTAACATTTTTTCACGTGACTCAGCATGTTCAGATGTTAATGTGTTTTACGTCATTACAGAAAAATATCCACTGGGATGTATGCTTAGGATTTTGCTTCTCCTTATGTGTGTTTAATTTCGCAAACTAGTTGGTTTTTGGTGTAAACATGTCCGTGTATTTGATCTAAATACTGTATACATTTTGTGTTTTCAGACATCATGTAAACTATATACATTCTTATTTTTAGACAGTCAAAACCAATAAAAATTTAACTGATTCTAAATCTTGGTTTAATTATGCTGAAAAAAATTCTAAAAAGTCAGTTATTGTGATGCACGAGAATTTTCTTTGTAGAATTTCGTAATCGGAAGTCGTACCAGCCATTGTACTCCTTTAGGACAAGTTTTCTATTATTATTATTCTATTCTTTGAAAGTTTTTCACACCAGCGTTACCTGATGGTCTTTCACTGGAGTTTGAGTGAATGCAAGTCTCCTCAAGTCTCCAGGACTTTTCTCAGTATTCTGGCTGTTCTCAATAATGTATTAGTTTGGATGGTCTCCACTCATCTTCTTATTTCCTGGTTCTCCAGTCCCTTTATTAATCCTTTGGTGACTGTACCGATTGGTACAATTGGTATAATCCTCACTTTCATCTTCCACTTTTTTCAATTCCTTAGCAAGGTCCCGGTACTTATCCTTCTTTTCACTTTCTTTCAATTTTACTCTGTAGTCAACCGAGGCAGCGAAGTTCAAAATAATGTGAGTTCTCTTTTTTTGTTGTTGATTATTATAAGGTCTGGTCGTCTGGTCGAGATTAGGGGATCCATTTGTATGTCAAAATCCAAGAGGAGGTTGTGCTTTTCATTTTCCAGGACAGATACTGGGCTGTACAACTACCATTTGTTTGTATGGTCAAATTTCAATTTTTGTCACAATTCCCAGTGGATCACCTTGCCCACCCAGTCATGTCTAGTCTTATACTCCTTCTGTGCTAATTTGCTGCATTTGCTGTTTTGTTACGTGTTATCTATTCTTGCTTAGATATAGTTGGTCCTTATGGCGTTGTTTTGTGCTGTTATTAGAAGAGATTCAGTTTCTCTCCTAAGGTTTCTCTTTCTTAGCCACGTCCACGTTTTCTCGTGTGAGATGTCGCTTGTTAGTCGCTTAAAACATTCACAGAGTTGTTTTTCTTCCCATTTTTTGTTTTCTGGTTATTTCTGTTCTGTTGATCCTCGTGTTTTCAATATTGCTTCTGGTGGTTGTGGTCAATCTTCCTCCGCGCTTTTCTATGTTGTCTTCGCATCGTCATAGCGATGCGTCAACGCTATCTTCAGTGCAAATAAGTCCTCTTCCTCCTTCTCTTCTTGACATATATAGTCTATCAACGTCATCTCTGGGGTCCAGGCCCTTAGGCATGGTCATTAGTTTTCTTATTCTCTGGTCCATTTGTTTAAGGTCCTCTCTGGTCTACTTCAAGAATAGTCCCGAGTATAATTATTATTATTACGGTGAGTTTTCATACTAGTTCTATCTGATAGTTTTTCACTAAAGTCTGAGTGTCTGAGTCCCTCATGTTTCCAGGACTCTCCTCGGTATTCTTGATGATTTTAACAGTGCGATGGCCTGTATGATTTCGATTCTTCAGTTCTTCCAGTCTCTTTTCTGGGTTTTTGGGAGCTGTTCCAAGAGCTCTTACTACCATCGGTATCACTGTCACCTTCATGTTCCACAACCTTTTCTGTTCTCTGGCAAGATCCAAATGTTTGTCTATATTTTTGCTTTCTTTTTATTTTTACTCAGTACTCTGCCGGGACAGCAACATTTACCAAATGACAAGCTTTTTTACTTTATAGTGTGCTGGTGTGGCCTTCAAGTCAGGATTGGCTGATCAAAGCCACAGAAAATTTTAGGCGTTTCATTTTCTTGGATTCTGGTTTGTGCCTATACAATTTCTTAGCAAAGTCAAATTTTAATCTCTTGCACAGTTCTCAATGGATAACCATTGCCATCCAATCATGCCTGCTCTTTTATTTCTTTCATCCCAATTCAATTATTACTCGATTGACTGTTTCGTCTGTCACCACAGTTGCCATTCTTTTACATTTTATGAATTTTGGTTTTGATATGATTCGTCTTCACGACATTATTTTGTGCTGTAATTAAAAGAAATTCCGTTTCACTTTTTAAGTTTTCTTTTCGTAGCCATGTCCAGGTTATCTCCTTTAGTTTGTAGCTTGAAGTATCCGTATAGTTGTTTTTCAACTGGTTGATTTAAAAAAAAATCTATCTTTACCTAATTTCTGTTCCTATTGCTGTGATCCGTCCTTTTTGTTATTCTTCCTCGAGTCCCGGAAATGTTGCAACTATGCAATGTGCAATGTTCGCGGGTCCTCTTCCTCTTTCTTTTCTTGATATATACGATTTACGTAATCTCTCAGGTTTATTATTGTTTTTCAATGATTGCGAATTTTTGTACTAATTTTAACTGGTAGTTTTTCACGAGGTTCCATGCGACAGCAAGTCTCCAGGACTCTTCTCAGTATTCTAGCCGATCTCAACAGTGCTGTGGTCTGTATTTTCTCAATGCTCTCTCTCTCTCTCTCTCTCTCTGATTGCTATATCCTCAGTCTTTCTTCCAAGCGCTTAGGGACCGTTCCAAGCACGTCAACTACAATTAGTATCATCGAGACCTATAAGTTCCCCAGCTTTTTTTAGCCCTCTGGCGAGATCCTAGTATTTGTCTATCTTTTCAATTTTTCAAATTTTTACTCTCAGGTTCACTAAGACAGTAACATCCCCAAAATAACAAATTCTTTTTTTCTTGTAAACAAATACAAAGTTTGATCATCTGGCAGGGATTAAATGTTCCCTTTGTATCTTAAAGTTCCAGCAAATACTGTGTCTCATTTTTTAGGACAGATTCTGGTTTATGAATATACCATTTGTCAGCATAGTCATGTTTTAATCTCTTGCATAATTCCAAGTGGATTACCTTTCCCACCCAGTCATGCCGAGTCTTTTACTCTTTTTATGCTTGATTGAAGCATTCACTTATGTGATTAACTGTTTCATCTTTATCTCCACTTAACCTACGCTTGCTATTCCGTGAAATATTATCAATTGTCACTTTAATATAATCGCTCCTTCAAGTATTCTTGAACAAGCGATTATATTATATTCTATATATATATATATATATATATGATAACACCCCTGGCCGGCCGGGTGACCCCCACTATATCTGCTTCTTTAAACCAAACTACTCATGGCCAGTGATTCGTCTAGTGGTTTCCGACCAAGGGCATTACACATTTCATCACAGATAAGCAAAACACAACCGAGAGGGTGGAGGAAAAAAACAAACACGGGATTGGGTCAGTTCCAAGCTCAAGAAGGTGGAACTCTATGTGACACTTTTGTGTAGTTCTCTGTGCATTTGCAGGCGATCACGGGCGTGTATTTTGCGCGAAACTCCCACAAAAGCCACTAGCCATGCAGACTTCTTCTTGCGTTGGTTAACCCGGCCTCAGTAGGTCAACAGGGCTTGGTAATCGTCTTTCTGACTTCTGTTGACTCTCTTCTCTGCCCCGCTTCCATCTACTCACTGTCTCCGTCTGCCGACCGTGTCCTTCCTTGGACTGCTATCTCAAGTCGACTGTTCTCTTCAGTCCTCCGTTGTCAGCTGACTCTCTCTGTCTTCTCTCCGACCTTCCTTCCCTCCTCCACTTCCGATCTGGCGGGAGATCTCGTCCTCAGGTCCTTAGTGTGGGTTTCACGCCTAAACAGACAAAGATATCGTCTGGGTGGCACCAACATAAACGGAAACGAATTGCTACGCATCGTGTCATATGTATATTTTTTCTCTTGAGGTTTCCCTTTCTTAGTAATGTTCAGATATTCTTACGTGAAATCTCACCAGTTTGTTTCTTGAAGTATCCATACAGTTGTTTTTCTCTCTATTTTTGTTTTCTAAGTTTTGTTGCTTTATTATACGTTCTTATTTTACTATTGCTATTATTGGGCGCTGTGATGAATCTTTCTTTGTCCTTTTTAGAGGATTTCTCGAGTTCTTGAATTCATGTATCAACGCACACCTCAGTACTAGCGTGTTCTTTTCCTTTTTTCTTAACACACACACACACACACAGAGAGAGAGAGAGAGAGAGAGAGAGAGAGAGAGAGAGAGAGAGAGAGAGAGAGAGAGAGAGTTTGTGTATGACAGCTCTCGGCTGTCGAGCCTGTCATCAATTTCTGATCAGAACAATAGTTGATCGATTAATTGATTGATTTAAACATCTCAACTGGCATAGGGTTATTTCATAACGAGCGGTTAAGGAATCGCGATCATTGTACAATTTTAAGGTTATATCAGATTAGGTCATCTGGTTTAATAGCGTATCAACCCTTGATCGTTATTTAAAATCAAATCCTGTTTATTCAAATATTATATATGATTTTTAACTGAGTGAGCATTTTATAAATAAAATTATTTCCAAACGAGCCATTACTCATGTACTTGCACACCGTCAAATGATTTCCACAATAGTAAATGATTAAGCAGTTCTGTTCCACTCACAGATGAAACCATAACAGGTGCTATCACTCCAGGTCTGAGTGTAACGGGGAGCAATGGCAATGAAGGGGTATTTCGCATTCCACAAAGCTCCAAGATTAGAGCCTTACCATAAGATTGTTTTGTGTCATATGATATCCACAGCACTTGTTGGGCTGGGGGAGTCTGACCCCTGCTGGGTTAGGGGAGTCTGACCCTTGTTGGAGTGGGTGAATCTGACCCTTGTTGGGCTGGGGGATTCCGACCCCTGCTGGGTTAGAGGAGTCTGACCCTTGTTGGAGTGGGTGAATCTGACCCTTGTTGGGGTGGGTGAATCTGACCCTTGTTGGGGTGGGTGAATCTGACCCTTGTTGGGGTGGGGGAATCTGACCCTTGTTGGGGTGGGAAATCTAACCCTTCTGTCGAAAAGCAATCGGTGTAATATTTTGTGTACTTTATTAAGCTTTGCTCATGGCCAGATGTTTTGGCACCCAGTGAGACTCAAATTTATTGTTGTTTCTTTTTTTAATAAAAAGAACATTTTTTGTACACGGTCCTATCGAATGCCAATAAATTTTTAATAGATCTATTTGAGCCATAAATGGGACCGTAACAGGTATTATCACTCCGGGTCAGAGTAATAGCAATGTAGGGTTACTCTACAGTCTACTTATCTCCATATCTAGATCCTCACCATCAGATACAGTTTAACGTCATAACCAGGGAACTCCTTTGGGGTGAGGGTTACACGTCTATGGGGGAATTCAGCGTTTTATAAACCTCACTGATATGGCGATGAACTGAGCATATTGTATAGCGACATGTAAAATACAGCTTGGCTGACAATATGGGACGAGGTTAAAATCCCATGGTGCAGCCACAAACTGATGTACCGGAAGAGGGTGACCTGTAAACTGCATGACAGTTATTTCCGCTCTACGATGATCAAACATGCCATTCCAAAGACGGCGGAAGTTGCATATTCCGTTGGCCAGTTATGGGCAAAGATTGCGTGGGCGAGGAGGCGTGTCTATATATCCGCGTGGGAGTTTGATGGTAATATAAGACCGACAATTTGAACGGAAGACAGTGAAATTTCGCTGTTCACGAAAGCTTGTCCCGTCGTTACCCCGTGTGCGTTTTCTCGGCCATCGTCTAACTTACACTGAAGGGTCCAGACCTCATAGACAAACGATTCTAATACCTCTCCTGATTGCTCCTACTTCACACAAGCGTCCGTCGAGAAAATAAATGTATATTTTTATATATATTACGTGTTGTCGTTTGTTTGGTCTGAACGAAACGTACAGCCATAATAATCTCAATCACAACAGGAATACAATACATACACAAACACAAAAGACTCTGTCGTTTCAGACACGAACGGTTTATCAATTTCTTGACTTCGGTCCATGGCGACACGAGGAGAGGGACACAATTTTTACTATGCTGACCCCACCCCAACGTGCAGCACATCTTGTGATGTTTAAGATCCCAATTCATCACTGCCGGTCGAGACCCACATGCCTCAATGGTCAAAATCCAACTCCCGCCCCAATGGTCCTATCTCAACTGAGGTCTTTTCAAAATCCTCCAATTCTCAGGACCATCTGTTCTGGGCATGACGTCATCCACACTCCACCCCAATTTCCTATCTGGGAGGTTATTATGACAAATGGTGATTGTCATATCCTTTGCGTGTGAGTGTAAAACTGCACCCAATGACGATGCACCTGGACTCTTAACCCGAATAGTTCCAAACTGAATGATAAAATATAATTAACGAAAAATGATTAATGTAAAAAAATCCTTCCTTAATTAGATAAAAAAACATGCAGGAAGCCCAAATCCGACTAAAGAAAGAGAGACGTGCATAGAGCTGGAAACCCTGAACCCTGAAAAAAGCAAAAAACAACCCCCCAAACTCACTTCCTAAAACCACAAATGCAGTTGTGTGTCCCCCAAGGAACCTATTGGAACTAATGAATGATTTGCAAGACTAATATAATCGATATAAAGCTCCTGAATATTTATGAGGTTGACTGACATTATTTGATTCCAGTTTAAGCGAGTCGGATAGCGCTAACTTCACCATCGACTGAGGCCTGTAAGTCCAGAGATTTGTGTGAAAATTAACATGTTTATGGTTGAAGATAGCTTCGTGAATACAAATGAAAGGTCAAGATTGCTTCATTAGTTATTTCTCAAATTGTTTTTAGCGACCGCTGTCAGTGTTTACGCTCAAGTCGGCTTTCTACAAGTTAGATTTTTTTCATACGCTTTTTATATACAGCCTTGTGTCAAACTAGTAACAGATGCCAGTAAATATATTGTGTGAGTTAATCAGTGCTAAGATACAGTTCAAACCAGTTCTTTAGAAGTTCGATCTTTCTTAGATGCTCCTTAAATATTATTGCCTTGTGTCAGACTTGGCAACCGACGTCAGCAAATATATCGTAAATCAATCAAAATATAGAATTCAAGTCGGTTTTGAAAAAAAAATAATGTTCGTGGGTGATCAGTGATAGACAATCTAAATGTGAAGTTTGCAAGAAATTCTATGATACTAAATCAGGTTTAAAATCTAAAGAATATTAAATTGGGAACTCTACGATTCTATTACTTTAAATTTCATATGATGTGCTCAACCATCAGAAAGATATATATATATATATATATATATATATATATATATATATATATATATATATATATATAATATATATATATATATATATATATCTTTCTGATGATTGAGCACATCACATGAAATTTAAAGTGGTGTAATGGTTATCGTCGTACGAAATGGACACGGCGACACGAGTTCAAATCTTGGACGAGACTGATTGTATTTCACACAGCACTAATACCTTTGGGAAAGGTATGAATCCAATTATTCTCCCTCCAGCTATGGGTAGATAGCAGGGGAGATTGGGTTTTTCAGCCTTGGTGAGGCAACTAGTCTAGGAGAAGGAAAACTCTGAATTCAAACCTGTTGAACTCCGCTTAAAATTTACCTTGTGTCATATCCTGCCCGAGCGGAGGGGTTGGTATATATGATACATATATATATATATATATATATATATATATATATATGTGTGTGTGTGTGTGTGTGTGTGTGTGTGAGAGAGAGAGAGAGAGAGAGAGAGAGAGAGAGAGAGAGAGATAAGAATAAATTTAAATCTATTCAGTTTAGATGTTTGAGTCTCGAACAGTGAAAAAATAAAGTATTGCTTTTATGGTTTAGTCTGGTCTAGATGGTGTATCAACCTTCGTGGGTTATTAAAGCCATCCTTGAAGAATAATAATGGTACTCCTTAGCCTATACTTGGAGGAATAAAACAGAAGGTTTATACTTTTCTTAAAGTTAGTAGTTCGAAAGTGGATGTATTAGCGGGACTAGAATTTGAACCCTCTTACTACCTTATCGCAGTTCGGCACGTCAGCCACTACCCCAGGGGGTCTTCCCTTGGGGTTTTATAGACCTGTTATAAAAACGAATTCCTTTCAAATCAGAGTGCTTGTTTTTTAAGTAGCTCGTTTTCATATTCCTTAGAGTTTGTGTTTGTGTCTGTGCACGCGCATGCGCACGCACACAGAGTTCCACGCAAAAATTAAAACCCCATATTTTACTGAATAATTTTAGGTTTTCACGATCCTGAGAAAATAATACATTCTGAATAATCTTTGCGGTGGGATCAGAGGATGGTAGATAGAAAACGTGGAATATGAAACAGAATCGGAATTACGCTACAGAAGACCTGTAAAGAAGTTTATTGAAAAATTAGTTTATAGAAAATTAGTTTATAGAAAATTAGTTTATTGAAAAATAGAGGTAGCAAAAATAGATTAAAAAAACTCAATGTGGGTTATATTTTATCACGAAGTTCAAAATTCCTTAAACATTCAAATATTTTTTCTTTCTTTTTTTTAATGATCGCGATAACGTAGAAAGCGTTATAGAAACCTAATTTCATGTATTGGCATTTTGTTTCGTTCCATTTCGTTTCGTTTGGTTCATCTTATTTTCATATGAACTGGCATTGTGTTCTGCTTCAGTTGCCAGCGTTACTGATGTTCGGAAAAAAGGCTTTGGACAATTTTTCTTCCGCTTTGATCCACGCCGGCAAGAAAAAACTTAATAATACTAAAAACAAAAACAAAAAAAAAAACAAAAAAAAAAATCAACAAAAAACAAAAACAAAAAAATGAATGAAGAATCCTTGTCTGTTGACTAGAAGATTAAAGCAGGTTTTAAAGTGGGCAAGAATACAAAGATAATTGGATGAGGTTGGAAATAATATGATTGCAAAAATATTGCCCACGTAAATATATAACATAGATAAATAGATAGATAGTTTGTTTGCTTGGTTTGGTTTTATGGCATAGCAACCGTTGTTAGTTGTTTCATACCAAGTCCTGTTCACACACACACACACACACACACACACACACACACACATATATATATATATATATATATATATATTCTGATTCGCAAAGGCGAACAGGGTCCAGCACCGGGTCAAAGTCACCTCGCTAACTGTGACATATGTGGAAAATTGTGTCTATCACTTGCTGGTCTCAAAAGCCATCTCCGTAAATGTGCAAAATCTCTCTTGTACCCAAATAATGTCACTGCAAGCAAAACTGAACGGTTGTGCCAATTCTGTAGTAAAATCTGTCGCAGTTTGGCTGGCCTGGAGAGTCACCTACGAACATCTGGCCATGGGCAAAGCTTAATAAAGTACACAAAATATTACACCGATTGCTTTTCGACAGAAGGGTCAGATTCCCCACCCCAACAAGGGTCAGATTCCCCCACCCCAACAAGGGTCAGATTCACCCGACAACTTAAGGGGGAGAGTAGGGGAGGGGGAGGACATGAGATAAAGGAGGTGGTCACGCTCGAAGCCGAGAGGTCAGCCATCATTTAATATATGATCTATAAACACATTTTTGTAGATAACATTTTTAAATGAGCCTGAGATCATTTTTTGTGCACAGTTAAATGGTTTCAAGTGTCGCTATAAAACAGTCATAATCTAAAACCAGTCATTTGTTTGAGCACATAGTTTGGCGGTAATTTTATTTTAAAATGAGTTAGAACTAATTTCTTAGCACACAAGTAATGCTAATGTTTCTACTCAGTTAAAAAGTTTCAATTATTGCTATCTAACACTAATAATTAAATTCAATATTAATCATTTTTTATGCGCTATAATCAAACAGGCGACATTTCCACACTTGACGGAACCTCTCTGAAACTGGTTGACAAATTCATCTACCTAGGAAGCAGTGTTGTTATATTTTGACCTTCGACCTAGCCCCAAAAATGCTATTCCAAGGTAATACACCGGAAGGAAGTGACACATTCCAACGGCCAGTAATCGAAAGAGATCGCGTGGGCGGATTAAGGCTTATGATATGGGACAAGGTGAAAGTCCCATTGTGCCATTACAGTCATGCACCGGAAGAGAGTAACCTCTGAACTGCATGGCAGTTATTTCCGCTTGATGACGATTAAACATTCGATTTCAAAGATCCAGTAGGCGATCGTGTGGGCGTTGAGTTATTATTTAACTCAGTTGAGTTTGGGTCCCAGAGCAGTTGCCAGCAGACTTCCAGACAGTAGAGACCAGATGTGGTAGGGAAGGCCACACCCGACCGAGGGGGCCCTCGGAAAAGCCCCGATGGAGTGGACCCCAAGACCTCTGGTTGAGCATCTAAGAGAACAAGAAAGACACAACGTGACGGTCATAAGTAGTGGAGGTCAAAATATGAAGTTTATGTTCGGTCTCCAGCACCCTCTCACATGCAACCCTTAAACAACCCTTTCGAACCCTTGCAATAAAATGAGAGGTAAATATGTTCTAAAGAAGTCTTCCTGCTTGCTTCCTTCCTTCTTGCGTCTTTGTCCTTGCGTCTGTTTAATTATTGTGTCGTTGTGATGCTGTAGATGACTATATAACAGTGTCTCATCAACCGAAAAAGACATCGACACGCGGCTAACGAAGGCATGGACAGCTATCGATAAGCTATCGATCATATGGAAATCAGACCTGACCGATAAAATGAAACGCAGTTTCTTCCAAGCAGTGGTCGTATCGATACTGCTGTATGGATGCACTACTTGGACGCTAACAAAACGGCTGGAGAAGAAGCTAGACGGCAATTACACAAGAACGTTGCGAGCAATATTGAACAAGTTCTGGCGGCAACACCCCACAAGGCACCAACTATACGGCCACCTGCCTCCCATCACGAAAACTATCCAAACTAGACGAACCAGACATACAGGACACTGCTGGAGAAGCAAGGACGAACTCATAAGTGATGTACTCCTATGGACCCCCACATATAGCCGAGCAAAAGCAGGACGACTAGCTCGAACATACATACAGCAGCTATGTGAGGATACGGGATGTAGCCCTGAAGACCTGCCAGAGGCGATGAACGATAGGGATAAGTGGCGAGAGAGGGTCAGGGATATCTGTGCTAGTGGCACGACATGATGATGATAATGATGATGATGGTGATGATGATGATTTTACACAGTGACGTGATTATAAGTATTGTTATTAACACTAATAATTGTATTCAACACAGTTGATTCATTTACACACAGTCAAATGTATTCCTATGTATCACTAACAATTCAGTTAAACATCAGTCATTTGTTTACACACAATTAAATGATCAAACAGTTCTATTTCTAACAATACAAATTAGCGTATGTAGACAGTTTTATTCGTCGACTTCTCCAAGACATTTGACGCCATACACAGAGGGAAGAAAGAGCAAATACTTCTCACCTACGACCTCCCCCCCAAAAAAAAACGTCGCAGCTATAATGATGCTATACAAAAACATGAAAATAAAAGTCCGCTCATCGGATGGAGGTACAAACTACTTCGACATTGTAGCAGGTGTGCTGCTAGGAGACATATTAGCCCCATACCTCTTTATCATCTGTCTATACTACATGCTTAGAACGTCTATAGATTTAATGAAAGAAAACGGCTTCAAGCTAGCATAGGAAAGAGACAGAAGGTACCCCGCACAAACAATTACGGACGCGGACTACGCCGATGACATAGCACTTCAGGCAAATACACTTGCCTAAGCCGAATCCCTGCTACATAGTCTGGAACGAGTAGCTGGTGGCATCGGCGTCCATGTCAAGGCAGACAAAACTGAATACATGAGCTTTGATAAAAGAGGCAACATCGTACTAAAGGGTGGGCCTTTGAAACTAGTGGACAAGTTTACCTACCTGGGAAGCAGTGTCTCATCAACCGAGACAGACATCAACTAGCAAAGGCATGGACTGCTATCGATAGACTATCAGTCATGTGGAAGTCAGACCTGACCGATAAAATAAAACGCAGTTTTTTTCCAAGCAGCGGTCGTATCGATACTGCTATATGGACGCACCAGATAGACGCTGACTAAACGTACGGAAAAAAGCTTGACGGCAATTACACAAGAAATCTATGAGCTGTATTGAACAAGTCCTTGAAGCAACACCCTACAAAACAGCAACTATACGGCCACCTATCACCCATCACGAAAACTATCCAAGTTAGATGGACCAGACATGTGAGATACTGCTGGAGAAGTAAGGACGAGCTCATAAGCGACATACTCTTGTGGACCCCTTCATATGGACGAGCAAAGACAGGACGACCAGATAGAACCTATATACAACACCTCTGTATCGATATAGGATGTAGCCTGGAAGACCCCCCGGGAGCGATGGACGACAGAGACGTGTTGCGAGAGAGGGTAAGAGAGATCCGTGCAAGCAGTGCGACATGATGATGACATATTTTGAGTGTCTAACAATTGTATTTGACCCATAGATAGGACCCTATCAGGTACTATCACTCCGGGTCAAAGTGGACCTGGGAGTAATGGCAATGAAGGCGTACTCCACATTCCCCAGAGCACCAGAATTGAAGCCTCGTAATCAGATGGTTTAATGTCATATCCAGGACACTTAGATAGATAGATAGATAGATCAGTAGTCTATAAAAATGTTGGATCAATACATATGAACAGAATTATATATATATATATATATAGATACACAATTTTTTTCAGCGTATGAGAGTCACGTGTACTTCCATCTTAATACGTGACTATGCCACACTGTAATTATTGTTGATTAGCCACTTTACTAATTATTCAAATGTTACTGGAGTGGGTGATTGTAATAATAGCTCGAATCATAACTTACAATGAAAAGGGTTTGATTTACAAGAACGTACAAGGACGTGTTAACAGAGATATTTTGCCTGCTAATCTTGCTATGCAAATAGACCCGACCAATATCGTCATTGCTCATATTAAAAAAGAATAGTCTATTCTATGCAGAGGAGTATCATCTATTGTCTACAACGCTAATATATCTGTTTGATAATTGTACACAGCGCGTGAAACTTATAGTAACGGGCTTCCATTGTTTATAATTCTAATGCTTTGTTGGCTTTATTCTTGTTCTGCTATAATAACGTCGGGCACATTTAATTTGCATTTCTCTTTCTCTCTTTCTCTCTGTATATATATATATCATCATCATCATCATCATGTCGCGCCGCCGGCGCGGATATCCCTGACCGTCTCTCGCCATTTCTCCCTATCATTCATCGCCTCCGGCTGGTCTTCTGGGTTACATCCCGTGTCCTCACACAGCTGCTGTATGTAGGTTCGTGCTGGTCGTCCCACTCTTGCACATCCATGTGTGGGGGTCCACAGGAGTACATCGCTTATGAGCTCGTCCTTGCTTCTCCAGCAGTGTCCTGCGTGTCTGGTTCGTCGAACTTGTATAGTTTTTGTGATATATATATACATATATATATATTATACAGCAAATATTAATAATTACTTCACAAAGGCGAATCATACTTTATTAAGAACAGACTAAAACCGACCAAAATACGTCAAAAAAAAAAAAAAAAATTACAAAAACAAACAAACAAACAAACAAAATAACGAAACTAAAAGGCCTTTTGACCGGTGCTTTTCAATTGCTAAAAACGGTAGAAATTTCATAAAAAATGGGAAGGAAATTCGCAAAAATCATGAAGAGGAACTAAAAAAAAATTATTTTATTTATTTTTCTTCGGCATGAATAATTAAAAATGAATTAATCTTCATCTACACCAAATATATATCTTTCTTCCATTTATCTTATATATATATATATATATATATATATATATATATATATATATATATAAGATAAAATATATATGATAAAAAGGAAAAGATATCTATATATATATGAACAAATATAATATATATGATAAAAATAAGTGGAAAAATGGATAAATCAGACACTTACAACGGGTTTAGTGATATTTCGTTCTTTATTCTCAGAACTTTTTCTGACTAAACATTTTTTTTGTCTGAAGAAGTTCTGTGAATAAAGAACGAAATATCACTAAAACAGTTGTGTCTGGTTTATCCACTTTTCCACTTATCTTTATCATCTTGTCAGATTTACCGAACTCTACCATTTCGCCAGGCACTCACACACACACACACACACACACACATATATATATATTGCAAAACAAAAGAAATGAATTAATGTCTAAATGTAGACATATTCTCCTGTGTCTTCAGCAACCTGAACCTGATTAATGGTATAATCTATTTTCTTCTATTTTAGACTACCTGTAAAAAGATTTGTTTGAAAGTCACGTGTACTAACATCTTATCATGTGATCATACCTCACACTATATAATCGCTTGACTAACCGCTTTTTTTCTAAATCATGTCTGAAGATTCTGTAAAACACATGAAACTTAAACTCATTGACATATATTTTCTATAATGATTTTATTTATTTATTTTCTATGATTATTTTTTTCTAGAATAATTTTGTTTATTCATTTTCTATAATAATTTTATTTATTTATTCATTTTCTATAATAATTTTATTCATTTATTTTCTATAATAATTTTATTTATTTATTTTCTATAAAAATTTTACTTATTTATTTATTTTCTATAATAATTTTATTCATTTATTTTCTATAATAATTTTATCTGTTCATTTATTTTCTATAATTTCATTTATTTATTTATTTTCTATAATAATTTTATTTATCTATTTATTTTCTATAATAATTTTGTCTATTTATTTTATAGCAGTTTTTTTGTAAAACTTTCTTAACAATTCTTCGATAATTATATATATATATATATATATATATATATAAGTTCGTGGTTTAATAGCTATCGTAGGAAATGGAGACAGTGACCTATGTTCGATTCCTGGACGAGACTTTGCATTTCACATAACGCTAATATACCCTTGTGAAAGGTATTAATCTATTTATTCTTCCTCCAGCTATGAGTAAATAGGGCAGATTGGGCTCTTTAACCTTGGTATGACAACTGGTCTTGGAGAAAAAAAAAACTCCGAATTCAAACCTGTTAAACTCCGCTTCAAAATATTGACCTTGTGTCGCATCTTGCTCGTGCCGCAGAAGTCGGTAAATGTATATATATATATATATATATATATATATACCAATTAGGTCTAGAAATTTGGTACTGTAGTGTAGATATTATGAGAAAGCTTCCATCTATGTAGAAAATCAACTCCAAATATTACCAAAGACATGGTCAGAATGCTGTTGATATTCAAGTCGAGAATCCGCGTCTAAAACATCAGGCATGTTTGTTCTGCAAACACGTAATCGATACAGCCCGCCTTGTTGATTCGAAGTGAGATTCTGTTGGCAAATTAAGATCCGGTCGAGGCGAATTTATGCTGATCTATATTGACTTGATGCAAACATCAAATTTAAAAGAGAATGCTTCTAGTGTCTTCGTTTATCACCACCAAATAGTCAATGAGAAATTCTTATTTAAGATATCTTTTATGTTTGGAATGGCACAAGGCCACGAATGAGTGGCTGTTCAAATAGATTGATCTCACGAGGGATAATTGTTCATGAGATTAACCAGCAAATTATGCCTCTAATTTCATCGTCTCCAATACATTATGCCTCTAATTTCATCGTCTCCAATACATTATGCCTCAAATTTCATCGTCTCCAATACATTGGCAAGCAACAAAGACAGATTGATGAATAAACTTCAATTCAGAGTGATAGATAGCTGGCTAGCTAGCTAGATAGATAGATGTATGAAAAACTAAGATAGATACAAATTAGGGGCACCTCAAAATGGTTGATCCATCCACAGTAAGATTAAGCTACTGAATACGATTATTTAGACCTTTCATTGTCCAAGGCAAATTAGAGGTGTTTACTCACACAAGATTTTATCTTTTATTTTAAATGTGGTTTGGGACATATTTTTTTTCATCATACAACGTGTGAAAGCACATGCGATATTCTGTCCTCATCAGCCGCCAACCAGGGGTGATAACAGAGTTTCGGTAGCCCAAGGCGGTACTGCCACTCCTGGCGCTATCAAGCAGCTTTTGCCGCCGGACAGGGTATTAAGAGAATTATATATATATATATATACGCCAGATCAATTAAGAGCAGAGACTACATTGGACGTCAATCTTCATTTTTAGTGTGCAGTTTGTGAGTTAAAAAAACAAACAAAAAAAAAAGCGCGTTTACTTTCGGCTGTTAATGTTATTACGAGTTTACAGTAACCGTTTCTTACGTAATCACACGGGAAAGGTGGTTCCGCGTGTATTTCCTTCATGCTGAAAACTTCTCGCTTTCAACCAAATCCATATAGGGCTTAAAGGTATCACATATAGTCCCAAAATGCTTCTCATGACCCTAAAACGTGTCTCTCATGACCCTAAAACGTATCTCATATATCCCTAAAAGGTGTCACATATAGCCTTTTAAGTGTTCCATGTAGCCCTCAAACGTTTCATATATGACCCTTAAACGTATAAATAGTCCTAAGAGGTGTCACATATGGCCCTTAAAGGTATTATATAGGGCCCTTAAAAGAGTCTCATATTGCCCTAAAACGTGTCACATATGAACTTTAAACGTATCGCATACGGCCCTTATCATTATCAAGTTAAGCTGCCGGCACGAATTTCCCTGACTCTCTCTCTCCATCCGTCCCAATCATCCATCGCTCCCGGCAAGTTTTCCAAACAACATCCTATATTCGCACAGAGTAGAAGTCGATAAGTTCTTGCTTGGTCGGCCATCACTGGCTCATCCATATGTAGGGGCTCTTAGAAGAACGTTACTTATGAGTTCGTTTTTGCTTCTCCAGTAGTGTCCTGTATATCTTGTTCGTCTTACTTAGATAGTTTTTGAGATTGGAGGTAAGTGGCCGTACAGCTGCTGTTTCGTGGGTTGTTGCTAACAGGATTTTCTGAAACCATATAGTAAAGGCTCCTTTTTCAATAGCTACTACACCAAGGTATAGAGGAGGGTGCTACACCTTTCCCTTGATACGTACCTTATATTGCTGAGTGTTAAGCTAGAAGGTATCAAGTACCATTTTTAAAGTCTTTGGTATGACGTGACCTGGGATTGAACCTAGGTCTCCTGGACCATTGGCGAACACTCTACCTACTAGCCTATGAGCCAGAAACTATATAAATGGGTTAAAATTATTTGGATTATAAAGAAATAGTAGATAAATATAAAATTAAATCTTAAGAAACAACTGGACAAAAAAGTAAATATAGACGTATAAGGGACGCGATTCTATAACCACTAAGCATAAAATGACTCCAGACGGGTTAACATGCCGTTTAAATTAACCAATCAGAGACATTTCTTTACGTAGTTTTAAGGACTAATCGTTTTATTATTAGAGCGAAAATCCGTTTGTTATGCACAATGTTTAGACTTTATTTTGACGCATGTCTAGTTTAGTTTCTTTGTTTAATGGCATATCAACCTTTGTAGGTTATTTAATGCCAAAGCAATTCTCCTAGAAGAACAGTAACGGTACTATTTAACCAATAGCTGGGAGGATAAGGGGATTCATACCTTTCCCAAGGTTATTTGCCTGAAAGTGAACGTAATAGCGCGACTGGAGTACGAACTCGCTTACTACGATTCTGCAGACAATCCCTTTAACCATTACACCACGAGGACCTCCTCCCAGCTTGACGCGTGTCGAAATCATCTATCAAAACGATGCGATTTTAACATATTTAATTTATAAAGGGAAAGAATTGAGTTATATTATGGCCACTTTCATAAAAGTCAAATAATGGCTTTCAAGGTGACTTTGTTACTTACTCAGATTAGCTTAGACTGGCTCAAGGCAACAAATATTGAGTACCCTATGAAAATTCAATAGTTCTCTAGAGAAACTTGTTATCCTGGAAAGGCTCATATCATTCACCATTCAGATAATTTTTAAAACTGCAACAATTGCGACATCAGATTCGCCAACAAGAAGACAATAAAAAAGCCGGAAGCTGTCATTTTAAATTATATATATATATTCTTTTTCTTCCTCCTTTTGCTGTCATTCTAAATCAAATATATATATATATATATATATATATATATATATATATATATATATATATATATATAGTCTTTTTCTTCCTTCTTTTGATTCGAAATCTTTCTCGATAAACAAACGGAACATAAATTCTATACAATATTCCTAATAAGTCAAATGACGTAATTTAAACAACAAACGCTGATTCATTAATAAAACGGCCAACTTTTTCTTGTTACACAAATTTTCCCTAGGTTTTTTGTATTTTGTACTTTTAATATCCATCGTTGATTTAACATCACTAATATCATCCCTCATAGCCCTGATGATGGGTCAGTAGAACCGAAACGTTACTTTTGCATTTCCAGAGAAGAGAGGTGTGGGAGAGTGGTTGATTCAGGTATTCGCTTGCCTACTTACGTTGTATACTCACAAACATATGTTATATATTGACCCTCGACCGAGCAGTCAATCAAGAGATGTCCCTGTGTAAATAAGCGGAAGAACAGCGGAAACAGGGGGACGTTAAACAATAATATAACCAGGTGCACAGACGGTTCGAGTCAGTTGGAGACAAAATGCCGAAGCGAGATCCAGCGGTAGATAGAGGGCTTTGGGCCCTCAGTGACCCACCGTTGAGCAACCCCAGCCAAGATGAGGAAGAAGTGCTGCTATGGTCGAGAGGAAGAACTTGGGTCAATATAGCGGTCCGTCCTTGTCTCCACTCATTTCTCACACACAACAAACATCACCCTTTCGAAAATAAAGTGTGAGAGATTTATATTTTCATAAAGAAGTGTATTCGTTCGTTATTGAAGTCGTCATTAACGGTTAATAATGTTTCCGCATGTAAGTGTATATTTGGAAATGTACACGTGTAGTTGTATTATGGATATACAACGCATAATGATATCAATAACAACAGTACATATACAAATGCAGATACTGGCAAATATAAATGTTGGCGGGACTGTTCAGATACGAACGTTTTATAAACTTTTGAGTTCAGTTCTTCGACACGAGGAGAGAGAGACAATTCTTAAAAGTATTTCGTAATCATACAATGCTAACCCCACCTCCACCGTTCGGCACATCTCGTGGTGTTTTAGATCTCAATTCATCTTCGTTGGTCGGGACCCGCAAGACTTAACTGCCTCTGCAACGGTAGAAAAATCAATTCCCTATGCCCCAACGGCAGACTCAACTGTCTGTCTGCATGGTCCAATCTCAAATCCTCAACTCCAATTGTCTGCCTCAATGGCAGAGAACCTAACTGTCGGCCTACATGGTCCAAAGTCAACTCCTAACTGACTCTTTTTCAAAATCTTCAAATTCTCAGGACCATCGCTTCCGGGCATGACGTCATTCACACTCCAGCCCCATTTCCTATCTGGGGTTTATCATGACAATTGTGATTGTCATATCCTTTGCGCGCGAGCGTAAAACTGTACTCAATGCTGTGCACCTGAATTATGAGCCGAATAGTTCAAAGCCCAAACAAACTGAATGATAAAATATAATTAACGAAAAATGATTAATATAAAAAAAAAATTCCTTAATTATATGACACTTAGAAAGACGAGAACTATGAAATGATCCAGTCAAGCAAATCCTCATGTGGCAGGTTTGAAAATCTTTAAATAGTAGATTGGTTGAATCTTTTCTTTAGCATGAAGTATAGATACTTTTGGAAAGAGTTAAACCATTGTCCTCAGAGCGGGGCTGTTTTGTGTAGCTGAGATCAACTCAGTGTATCTGAGAGATAGTAACCTTTAAGAGCAGTTGAAAGCTAAAACCTCATTGGAGGATTCTAAGTCATGTGCTTATGAATCAAAGAACTTAGAAATTTGATGTTAACTTCGAGTTAGTTAGCCCGGAACCTATAAAACGCTTAGACGATTAAAAACTTGTGTGGCAATTTCCATCTCTGTTTCGAATTGCTAATTCCCGGTTCGTAGAACCGACAAAGAAAAAAAAAGATGTCAGAAACGTATAAAGTAACGTGTGCAAACAAAAAACAATATCTTCGTTGTTATTCGTCTCAGGGAAGAAATTGTGAGGTTAGTGAATAACATAGAAGATTGTAGAGCTACGAGAAGAACCGAATACCATCCGAAGAGAACAAGAGGGATATAAAACAAAATGAGTGTAATCGAATTTAACAAAGATAAGACAGTATAAGTAGAAGTGAGTTCATGCCTTTCTAAGGCCCATTCCGGAGCCGGAATTCGGACTTGATCAGACGATTTTGTTTTTCGTGTGAATGAAAGTGTATGTGTGTGCGAATCTCTGTGCGTGTGTACACGCCCACACGCACAGAGATTCGCACACACTGTACCCCACCACAAACAACACACACACACGCACACACAAACACATACACATACACCGAACATACACAACACCCATACACAAGACAAACACACACAAAATGCACACATACACATCACGCACACACAACGCAGAGACTTACAAACACACAACACACACACACAAACACACATCATACACAACGCACATATACAACAAAAACACATACGCCAAATACACACTTACACAACACACACACGCACACATAACAAAGAGATTCACAGATAAACACATACACACACAAACACATACAAAGACCACACACATACACAACAGAAGCATACACACAAAACACACATACATACACAACACATGCATACACAACATACACAACACACAACATAGAGACTCACACACACAAATACAAACACATACACAACGGAAACACACGCATAAAACACACACACATACACAACACACACACACACACACGCAGAAGCACCCGCGTGTGGGAATATATAGATAAGACTTATCAGCTTATAATATTTTTTATAACTGTCTTTGTGATTACTATTTATTTATGTTTCTCTTCTTTTGTCTTTTGCAGTCTGTGTTCGCACGAAGTCAGTTACTCGAGGAAGCTCTCACATTCCCCTTGGGTCAATCTGTTAGAATACACCCTCACGCACGTGTTGATGAACTCCCGATAACGAAGACTGGAAGAACATCCTTTAAAAATAAAGCAATCAACAAGGAAGATATTGGCTGTCTTTTTTTTTTTTATAATTTTATTAAACGTCTGAAAAAACCGAAAACGAAAGAAAATAAGACTAAAAGACAAACGCTTGCCATTTCTAACTTAACAAAAAAAAAAAATAACAACAACAACAACAACAACAACAACAAAACTCGTTTGACCATATCATCTAAAGTCCACTCACCATTTACATTATTTTAAAGTAACCAATCTGAGAATCAAAAAGTGGCGCCAGTTTGTTTAAATCAAATCAACGTTTTAAATGGGTTCGCTGAGAATTTTCCAACCGGCATGAATCTGTATTGACGCTTTTTATTTTTGTCAAAGTAGTTTTCTAAATCTGTACCCAAAAATTGTCAATTTGACCTTTTAACCTAAAATGGTACGTTTACGGATATATAGCTTACATTTACATTCGAAACATATTTATGGTGCTGACGTCATACCAAAGACACCAAACCAGGAAGGAGTCTTTAGTGGTTTTCAATAACTTTGTAAATGCGTTCAACTCTTGTTACTTCCGGAATTTAAAAACCGACTCTTCCAGCGATCAACTCCCATTACTTTTGCCAGCTCTTGGTCGACACATCAATGATAAAACTTCTTATTTTGGAAAGATATTTTATAGAATTTTATGGATAACAGCTGTCGTCTTCATCGTGAGAAACAGCACAGAACGTCATAAAGCACAGACGTTAATCGAATGTTAATTTTCTTTCAAAATTTGATTGAATTCTTCTGTATAATAACGTCTGCTATGGCCAGTATTCGGTTTTAAAATCAAACTCTTCTCAAAAAGAAAAAGAAAAAGAAAATCGTCCATCACAAGTCAAGATATCTTAACTTATATCCAAAAAGTTATGAACATTTTTGCTCGATGACTTGGGA
Organism: Sepioteuthis lessoniana; assembly: GCA_963585895.1. Taxonomy (NCBI): domain Eukaryota; kingdom Metazoa; phylum Mollusca; class Cephalopoda; order Myopsida; family Loliginidae; genus Sepioteuthis; species Sepioteuthis lessoniana. Next base: position 3,767,168 of record OY757933.1, read on the forward strand.
TTTTATTTTCTGCCATCACAAAAAAGAAGCTGCTTGGATCTTTTACAATACTTTTTTGTTGAATATACTGGATTATTTTTTATTTACTGAACCGTATTACCACCCTGTCACGTTCAAAAACTGCTGGGATCATTAGATATCAGTAATTTTTACATATACAAATAAGTTTTCTTCTCACCTGTTTAGACATTTTCTTTACATTCTTATATTTGTGCACTTCGACGCTTCCTGCTATACTAAAAAAAATTGGACCCTCTTTTTAGCGTTCCCTGCAGTCAACATCAGCTTAAAAGGATCCACACGAAGGTCAAACCTTCTAACCTTAAACCTACATAGTTCTTTTTCTTTACGTATTCGAGACACATATTGTAATTAGTTTCGAACAAGGACAAATGTTTGAGCGCGCCGATGAGGATTGAATTCATTTGTAATGGTCAGGGTTACTTAGCTCGCTAACCATTACACCATCCAAGTCACAATTTATGTTTTTCAACCACAATGTAACCATAATACTCAGATACTCGAACGTTCTTAAATAATGGTTTAAGTACCATAATTACTGTTTGAAAAGAAACACTTCATTTGAAAGTTTTAAAAGTTGGTATAATTTCAAAATAAAATACATCGGAAAAATATAACTAATGAAAAAAGAAATCCACAATACAAAGAACACAATAATACAAAGAAATTTCTTAATTTCTCCCCAAAAGGAGTCAATTTAATCTTTGAACCTCATTATCCTAAAAGTGTGCGTTTAAGAATAAGTAGACTTCATTTACACACGGATAATATTTATGTTTCTTTTTTTAATATTGATCAGATAATATCGAAGACATCAAGCTTGGAAGGAATCTTGATCGTTTAACAATAACTTTGCCCAGGTGTTCAATTCTGGCTACTTCCGCCACCTTTCGGTCGACACGTTAGGATAACGGAATCGTCTTCAATTATGATTCATATTCGTCTGATAATATCAAAAAGTTGTTCATTCAATGAACTCCAAGTGTGACATTACGTTTTAATTAAGAAGACCCCTGACGTATTTTCAAAGATATTTTCATGAGAGCTTCCAAAGTCAGGGGTTCAATGCGCCCGATATTGCTGATTTGATATTTGAAACAAGTTTGACATTAAAAAACAAAACAGAACAAAAACAAAACAGAAAAAATCATTCAGTAGAATTTATAGAACGGCAAGTGAATAACGATTCGAGTCAGATTCAGGCTGAGGCCGTTTATTGCTTTGCTTTAAGATATACGAAGAGGGATTTTGCAACACCGGAATTTGACGGGAAAATCCACGCAGGCAACCCTTCTATCAATGCTATCGGCGCGTAAGATGTAAATGGCGGGAGTATTTTGGCGGGAAAATTTGGCGCGAATAATGGCGGGTGTGTTTTGGTGATAAACATGAAAACAACAATAACAAAAACAAAACTAAAAACAGCAACAACAATAACAACAACAAATAATAAAACAGATCTGTTTTTGTAAATACTTCAAAAATCAAATTACAATTAACACTTGTAATTAAGGAGCAACTTCACACACACACACACACACACACACACACATATATATATATATATATATCTAGATGACTTTAAGATAAAAATATAATCCCTTTCTGCCAGCTGGTCACTGATCACTGGTGCCGTAACATGATTTAAACATGCGGGTGCTGCTTATGTAACGTATCCGGGGTATTAATTGCTACGCGGAGCCCATCCTTATCCAGGTCGAACTACTTACACTAAATTATAATACAACAGCGTCTATTAACAAACTTTGCTTAGTCGGGTACACTGGCTGCTTAGTTTACTTCTAGCATCAGTACCTTCTAGACTATCACTCCCCCATTTAAGGATTGAGCAGGATCATTGCTTCGATGATCTCGCGGGAATAATCCCTTTCAAAGTAGGTTAAAAAAAAAACCCTCAGACTTGGCGCAAGGCTGCAAGCACCGGGTCCTTTATGAGAATCGAAGTCTCTACTCATTGAATTACCGGACGAGCTTACTAACACTATTAATATCTCGTTTGACATTAAGTTAGTGACATTTGCGATAAAGAAAATGTAGGCTGTAATTAAGACGTCAAACCGAAGAAAGAAAGAAAGAAAGAAAGAAAGAACTTGTGAAAGAAAGAAAGAAAGAAAGAGAAGCTTTTATTTGCATATGATATACAAAATTCAAGCACCTTAAAAAGAACATGATCTTACCATAAAAGGTACTCTTCCGCCCGACTCTTCAAACAAATAACTAAATAAATAAATAAATAAACACAGAATTACTAAAAAGAAACAAAAAACTAACAAAAAACTCCAAAATAACAAACTTCAATATTCAACATAGCGTTACTAAATATACTTTTAATATACAATACAACTAATTCGATTTAGACATAAACAAGAAAAAAGATTTTATATATATATATATATATATATATATATATATATATATATATATATGAAAAATAATCGATTCTTCTGCATCTTAAGAATCGATGCAAATTAGAATAATCATTTGACAACATTCTATCTCAGCGGGACTTAAAAAAGGATAAAACATCTATCGATTAGTATACAATTAGAAGGATATTGAAAATTCGCATCTAAATCTCGTTGTGACGTGAAACAACGATAACTGACTCGAATTTACTAATTTCATTCTCAGATCTCACAAAAATCAGGAGAAGAAATAATAGTTGTCAAAATATTCACTATTTATTGGCATTAAATAGATATAAAAAATTTTCGAAGATAATTCCAATAATAAACAATAATACAGTTCGTATCATTATTAGGAAAATAATCTTTTTTTTTTTTGTCGTATAAAATTCGAGTAGATATATCTATTTATTAATCAAATTACTACCACTTACAGTTAAAACGGAAAGAATCAATAATGATAATTATAATTGAGGAAGAATTGAGATACTCCAGACTGGATGAGTTGATCAGCTTGTATACTTAGAAGAATCCTTGAAACCTTGTAACTTAGACTTGAAACCTTGTAACTTAGACTTGAAACCTTGTAACTTAGACTTCTGTGAAAAAATCGCAGGAAACAAGATAATAACAACATAGAAAAAAAGATTTTGAGAGCTGGAGATCAAAAGGAAAAGTGAAGCCGTCCTCACCACAGCTCTTCTGAGATCAGCTAGGATACTCAGAAAGGTCCTGGAGACCTGACAAGATTTCCTGTCACGCAGACTTTAGTGAAAATCTCCAGTTAAGTCTTGTGCGAAAAACTCATAAACAAATAATAATAATAATAATAATAACCAGTGAAAAACCACTCGATAAAACTGGTTTGAAAAACATGCAATAATAATGATGATGATGAAGATAATAGTGAAAAGATTCCTGGAGATCTAAGGAGATTTGCTATCACTCTGAGTTTAGTAAAAAGAAAAAGTGCCAGTTTAAACTGGAGTGAAAAACTCGCAAAGTATCAAAATAAGAATGCTTAGAATTGTCCAGGAGAAATATTGGAACTTGTTTCTCAGACTTCGGTGAAAAATCATATATCAGAAACTGCCGTAAAAGACTCGCAAAGCGAATAAAAATAATAATTGGTGTGAAAAACTCTCAGAAGAGTAAAATAAAGAGGGCGAGTGGAGACCATACTTGTTGAGATCGGCCAGAATACTAAGAAGAGTCCTGGAAACTGGAGGAGACTTGCTGTCACTCAGACTCCAGTGGAAAACCATGGTTTAGGTTATTATTTGGCCTAAGCTAAAATATCCGAACGAGGTTTTTGAACATTTTGGGAGGCTGTCGAAAACAATAGGATTAATTGATAGTAAGCTTGCAAGTTATATCAAACAAACAAATTAGAAAGAAAATACTTGTAATAGGAAATACGAAAAAAAAAAATCAATGAACGCTGTTTAAATTTCACTAATTAAATCGCCGGAAAACTGTACTTTAAATTTCAATAATTTTTTCCCTTGTTTTTCGCTTTCAATTTATCTTTGAAATATTGAGCTTATCAAGGGCTGACGAAGAGACCTCAGATTACTGGCATTATATGATGTTTCTAAGTAGTCACCCGTCTAATTGCTGACACAGTTCATTGTATTGGTAATCTGGCAGCTGCAGCAGCAACAGTAGTTTTAAACGTGACTTATTGGCTAAGTTTTGACATATAGATCTCAACTTACTTCTGTAATATCTGCTGTTATGAAACTGTCACCCATCGAAGTACAAAACAGTCGCAACTCTTCTTAACATCAGTGACCTCGTTGACCGTAATTTAGAGATACAAATATTGGTTTGCTAATTTGCATTAATCAACATCCATTAAAAACACACATCCACCTTCTCTCTCTCTCTCTTGATCTATCTATAGGTTAGCTTGTTTCCTTCTTTCTTTCTTTCACCTTAGTCTGTTTGTTTCTTTCCTTCTACCTTAGTTTTTTTCTTTCTTGATCACTTTATTTGTTTTCTTCTTTCTTTAATTCTCTCTCTCTCTCTCTCTCTCTCTCTCTCTCTCTCTCTCTCTCTCTTTATATATATATATATATATATATATCGATCTACTTTGGTTTCACTAGGGTTTTGGTTTGGTTTCCTTCTTTCTCTCTTTTTATCTTCGTCTAGTTGTTTCTATCTATCTATCTATCTATCTATCTTCTTTCTTTCTTAGTCTCTTTGTTTCCTTCTATCTATCTATCTATCTATCAATTTTTCTTTCTTTCTTGCTCTCTTTTTTTTATCCCAGATTTTATTTCATTTTTTCTCAGATTACTTGTACTATCTGCTTTTATTAAGTGGTCCCCCGTCGAATTACTGAACTGACTAAATGTTGCTTAACTTCAGTGATTTAGCGGAAATCACTCCTTAAACGTAACCTAACTGAGTCTACCCAGCTATTTGTTATATATATCCACCAGTATTTTCTCTTTCTTTTCTTTATCTCGAGTTTTATAGTATCTAGAAAACTATTTTAGTCTGGCTCAAGGCCGCGAATCTGGGATAACTAGTGAGGATGGAATTCCCTAATCGGTAGTAATCACTTACCAGATCAACTCGTTATCCATTACTACATTACGTGGTGTCCATGTAATTATTAAATCTACCTAAGTCTGACTCGAGACAAGAAGCGTAGGACACCCAGTGAGCGACGAATTCGCTACTTTGTAATCATCGCTTATCAATTAAGTTAACGACGAGGTATTCTTTAAAAGTGTGAATGTTATAGATCTTATTTTACTAATCGTTGCCTTATTTCTTTTAGTTCTTTCATCTTTCTTTTATTTTGTTTATGCCTTCTGGTTGAATGTCTGGTCCCACCTCTTTTCCTTCATTAAAATAATTCAAGTCTATTTCCAACCCTCGCTCTTTCACCGCCATTTTTCTTCTCTCCCCTTTTTGTCATAAAAATCAAATATATGTATATATATATACACCTCCTTAATTTTACTAAGCTATTAACTTAGTCTAGTTTACAGACCTCAGGAACTTACCTCTGCAATTTACTTACCTTCAGTATTTGCTGCTACTAATTGGTCACCCATTTAAGTACTGAACTAAATCATTGTTGCTTAACTGCAGTGACCAAACAAGAAACCGGTGCTTTAAGGATGACTCGAACTTAACTTTCAAAGTTGAATCAGATTCGCTTAATCTAACACAAACGCCACCAGAAATAGTTACTTGTTGTTCTTAAGTGGTTACCCATTGAAGTAGTGAACTAAATCATTGTTGCTTAACTGTGATGATCTGGGGAACCGTAAGTCAGAGATCGAAATTTTGTCTTGCAAATAAATAAATCTATCGATCTATCTATCTATCTATCTATCTCTTTCTTTCTTTCTATTTTATTTCGCTTTTTTTTTTCTTTTTTACCACCTTCTTCAAAAAACAAAAAAAACCCCCTAAGATACTTTAATATGTTTTTAAATCAGTTCTTATTTCTCACTATAATTACTTCCACGGATAAATGTCTAGAGCGTTTCTATTTTAAATCGCGACAGTTTTAAATGATCCCATTCAAACAAATTTACACACACAAATACATACATATATATATATATATATATATATAAATACGTTATTTACTAGTATTTTCTATAAAGATTAAAAGAAAATCAAAAATTATTTCCGCTCTGATGAAGCTCAACTCCATATTTAGCGTATATTTCTAGTCTCTCAAAGCTGAAACATTCTATTTTTTTTATTACATTTTAAGAGTAAAACCAATTCTGGACAAATTACTAAGTCCGAAAGAGACGACTTTTCAAAAGAGTAATTGCGAACACTATAAATACAACCGAAAAACAAAGATATACATCTTATATTACTCGCATAAAGTTTGCTTTCCGCTTCTAATAATTAATTTTACCGTCGCCATTATTAAGGTACGGACGTTTCAGGATATCTGGTGAAGAAAAATTAGGGCGTTCGTCTTTATTAAACATTAAGCTTCCGATCTTATCTTTTTCTGTCCTCGGGAGATTTTTGAGAAATTTCCCTTAGGAAAAACAAAGCAAATTCTTAATTTCGAGAGCAGGTAATTTCAAGCGAACGTTCTCGTTGCTTGCTCAATCGCTTAGCGTTGATATTTGGAATAAGCTTTCTTTTCTAAATTAAGATCATCTTCGGTTCTTACTCTTATTTGTCCATTTTTTTGGCAAGGTTTTTATTGTTTACTTAATAAATTCAATTTAAAGATAGGAATATAACGCTTGTATTTTTCACAATTTGATTAAAATAAACTAAAATAAACCGTAAAAAGAAACATTTATTATCAGATAATTTTATGTTAAAAATCACAGAATATTATTTGCACAAAAGCAAACTGATTTGAAATGAGCTTTTTGCATAGATGTGACACAAGGCCCTATAAATAGGGCATCCAGTGAGAATCGAACTCACTCGTGAAGGTTTGCTAACCGTTACACCACCTGAGGCAACCTTGATATGAAATTAGCTTGCTAGTCACACAAACGTTATCTATCAATCTATCTAGCTATTTTCTTAATTTGATTTTTTTTTCTTTCAATCTCCTTCTCTTTCTTTATTTAGTATGGCACATGTCTACGAGTGTGGGAGCACTCACTAAAGATTGAACTCTCTCTTCACTAGTTGTTGTCTGCACAAGTCGCCTGCAAACCATTACTCCAAGTGAAGACTTTATGATTTAAACTTCCGTTTCGTGCAAGCATGAAAGTGTGGAACGCTTGGTGAGGATCTAATTTACAAACCGAATTAATAAACATGCTTGATTAATTATCTAATTAATAACTAATTAATTATTTTTCTAATCGTTTTTTAACGTTGACAAAGAAATTTAGCGTTTATATACGGTACAAGTGTTTGTTTTTTGTTTTTTTAAACCATTAAAGTCTTTCTGATAATAAGTTTTACTTAGCACGATACAAGTCTAAAAGCTTAGGACACTCGGTGAGGATGTGATTCACAGAATGAGTAAATTAGTCTGCTTGACTTAACTATTATATTTTTCCTGTTTAGTGGTTTTGTTTTATTTTTATTCAATTTTTGTTTTCATTCTGGTCATTCCAACGTTCCTCTTTTGTTCGAATTGTTTCATGTCAGAATGTGAGGTGTGTGCCTTAAAAAAACATTAAGGACCAATTTCTAATTATCTATCTATCTATCTATCTATCTATCTATATATATATATATATATATATATATATATATTCGGGTATTTTTCTTATTTATTAAACAGACATATTCTAAAGAGAATAACGCGCATGCATAATTTGTAACTTCGTTTTAAAAGAAAATTGGTTTTAAGCTTAACCCTGACGAAGAAATAAAAAAGACACGCTTAAAAGCCGACATTATTGGATATTAATATCGATTCATATCCTCTTCATATAATTCATATAAAACAAGTAATTGCAAAAAAAGGGGAATCACTCAATGATAAACATTTGATAATTATCTCCTCCGAGAAATTATGATTAGGATTAGAGTCAACGGAAATCCACGCTGTTCTTATTAGATTACAAATTGATTTGGAAATTGGCCTATTTTCCAAGTTAAAGCAGTATTGGGCTAGCAAAAATAACGTGCGTTACAAGGTGCTATTTTTGTTGTGTTATGACAACATCCTTTACGAATGGGATTAGAAATTGCTTTATTATCTAAGAGTATTTAATGGTATTGGACTAGGAAAACTCTCATTAAGATTTGCCATTTTTAGCCTTGCTTTAAGAACATAGAAACATTAGATCTTTATGATATTGTTACAAAGGGCTGTTTTGTGGGGTTTTTTTTTTGTTGATAAAATAAGAAAAAAATATTCTTTTAAAATTAAGATAATTGGTGAATCTGAATTCATTATCTACTCGTCATTTAGAAATCCAAGCAACAACAAAGAGACAGACAGACAGACAGACAGAATGCGCAGTCTGTAAGATTAAAATAAAAGAATAACCTTTTATTTTTTAAGCGTAGAGTCATTATCTGTTTGTTTAATTTTTATTGGTGAGAGAACAGTTGAGGAAAGACGTTAACCTCGTCTTATCACGAAACGAGACTTAAAACGTGATTTGAAAATAGCAAAACTTAATAAATAAATAAATAGAATAAAATAATCACAATAAAAGTAAAGATTGTGGCAAATAATTTACTTAAACGTTTTGACTATTCGATAATATCAGTAGAAAGAAAGAAAACAAGAGAAAATCGTTTTGTGCTAAGAGGATACCTTAGCTAACAAATGAATAAATAAATAAAAACAGCTGGTAACGCAACAATCTGAAGCCAGGGTGCCAGACCAAGTAATGCTTAGAAGATAAGAAACAAAGATTAGTAAATAACAAGAAAACAACCTTACATACTAACTCTTACAGTACGAAAAACCTATCGTTGATTTTGAAGGAAATACATGAATAAGTGCAATTTTTACTAATCTGAAAATAAAACGAAAAATAGCTGAAATATTTTAGTTATTTTTCATTTTATTCTTATTTCATAGGATATTTACAAGTAGATAAAATAAAATAAAATTCCTAAAATTCGTCGATAGTGAAAACTTATTGATTAGAGTTCTATATCTAACAAAAGAACCTTCCATTCATCGATCGATAAATATCAACCGGAAGTGGCCATTTTGTAAGGTATCATGAGATTGTAAAAGTCAGGATTAAAGCAAAACGTGCAAACAATAAAAAAACAAAACAAAACAAAAAAAAAACTGCAGTTGTGTCTTTATTTTCAAGTCTTCATCTCAAACTTTATGAAAAAATTGGCGATTATAAGAATTCATTAGTATAAAAAAATAACTAATATTTATTAATAAACCGCAGCCCCCCCAAAAAAAAACAAACGGACATACGTAAAGGTTTAAAGATGAAAGAAAAAGAGAAAAAGGAATACTTTTATACATACATCAGAATAGGCATACAATAACAGAAATATATACGTATATATATATACATAAATACATAATAGTTGATAGATAGATAGATAGATAGATAGATTAGGAGTTGATTGAGATAGATAGATAGATAGATAGATAGATAGAAACAAACAAACAAACAAACAAACAAACAAAAAAGTATAGCAGATAGATAGATAAATAGATAGAAAAATGTTTGGGGCATGACCGAACACATCATTTTAGTCATTAAGCTGTTTTGTTCTCGTCGCTTTATATGCTAAACAGAAAAAAATCGCATCTTTGATATTTCCGAAAATTAATATGACATCACTTGAAATTATTCTCCGTAGTCCGGGTGTCATTTAACGGTCAACAGTTGAAATGCTTCATATGGGTATTGAGTCATTCAGCTTCGACTGCCTGCGCATGCGCACTTATATGTAGACCTTCAAATGATATAAAAGTATTTGGAATCATACGAAGGTATATGTATATTTGTGTGTGGGGGTATATATATATATATATGTGTGTGTGTTTATAGATATATATTTACTTATCTGAGTAAAAAGTTCACTCTTCTCTCTTTCTCTCTCTCACTCTTCTCTTTCTCTCACTCTTCTCTCTCTCCATCTCTTTCACTCTTCTCTCTCTCTCTCACTCTTCTCACTCTCTTTCTCTCTCACTATTCTCCTCTCACACTCTTCACTCTCTCTCTCACTCTTCTCTCTTTCTCTCTCTCACTCTTCTCTTTCTCTCACTCTTCTCTCTCTCCCTCTCTTTCACTCTTCTCTCTCTCTCTCACACTCTTCTCTCTCTCTTTCACTCTTCTCCTCTCACACTCTCCACTCTCTCTCTCACTCTTCTCTCTTTCTCTCTCTCACTCTTCTCTCTCTTTCCCTCTTCTCTCTCTCCCTCTCTCTCACTCTTCTCTCTCTCTCTCTCACTCTTCTCTCTCTCTTTCTCTCTCACTCTTCTCCTCTCACACTCTCCACTCTCTCTCTCACTCTTCTCTCTTTCTCTCTCTCACTCTTCTCTTTCTCTCACTCTTCTCTCTCTCCCTCTCTTTCACTCTTCTCTCCCTCTCTCTCTCTCTCTCTCGCTAAATCTATCTGTCCCTTTTTTTCTGTTTCCCTTTAAAAAAGATTCGTTTTAAACCCTTCTCTCTTGGTAAATTTACTGTATCTTTTTAACGTTACCATCTGGTTTATCTCACCTAAATTTAAACCACTCCCTCATTTACTATATCAATCTTTTTTTCACTCACTCTATGTCCATTTATTTCATTCATTCACAAATTCAGTGTTTCGACAACTCACTTTTCAAACAGGCAGCGTTTTCGTGACCCTATTTTAAAAACAAGACCACCCCCAACTTTTTTTTCATGCGATCCACCATTTTTTTTCTTGATTCTGTTTCACATAAATTAATCATTTATAACGTTTAGGTTGTGACAACAGTCCGACCAGACAGACAGTATACAACCATACTAAGGGATTATTTCATTAGATTTATTTATTTTTATATATACATATATAAAGATTACTTTAAAAAGAATCAATGCGTAAAAAACAAACAAACTAGAGACCGAAATAACTTTATCTTAAAATCGTTCATATGTGAATACACACACAAAGTCTCATTCATTCATTTTATTTTCCTCCATTCAAACTATCAACACCAACAAAAAGGGGAATATAGATTGAAAAATCAAACGAACACGCCCAGTCATATCTTTGTTTACACAGACGATTCTGCACAGATGGAAACATTGTTGTTTATTTATTTATTTATTAAACTGTCCTTAATCTGACACACATAATTCAGGTCGCTTACAGTATCTGTTGTTATAAAGCAGTCACCCATCTCAGAACTGAACAGACGCAATTCTGCTTAACTTCGTTAATGTGGTGGTCCGTAAGTCAGAGATAGAAATATTGTTTTGTAGATTTCCATTTGTAGAGACCCGTAAACAAAATACATCTATCTATCTATCTATCTATCTATCTATCTATCTATCTATCTATCTATCTATCTATACCTTGGTCTCTTTGCGTGTTTCCTTCTTTTTTATTTCTTCCCCGGTCTCTTTCTTACTCGTTCTGTCCCTTTCATTCATTCATTCATTCATTCATTCTTTCTTTCTTTCTTTCTTTCAAATAATAATTCTTCAATCTAATTTTTGTGTTGTATATCTTACAAAGTGCTTTCCTATCTGAAATAAAGATCTTCCCATGTATATTTTTCTATTCAAACACATAACTTAACAGACAGACAGATAGTACACACACACACACACACACACACACACACACACACACACACACACACACACACACACACAACCCAGTATATATGTTCATTATTTCTTTTTCTGATCCACGGCAAAAAATGACAATACAATCGACCTATCTTTAAACAAGGTAATCAGTCACCCACCCCCATACACAAACGTGTTCATATCTACGTAAACAAACACAGACCAGTTTTCATTACAAAATTGCGTCCATGTGTAAACACAAAATAATAACGATGTCGGCGTTATTATGCACTGTTCTTGGTCTGCCAACTCCACTTATAGTGACACTGGTCGGAGCACTCATTACTTTGATACTCTACGGAAAGTCGCTGCTGAAAGCTCGGGAGATAATGCCAGTCATCTATTTCAAAGATTCAGCATTGGCGGTACACATATTGAAAAAATGTCGACAGTTATGTACGCCTTTCCGGCCGCCTATTTGGCTCCACAATCAACACGTGCAGACGATCGTTTCAAATTTTCTCCTCTCCAAGCCGGCAATGCGTTACGACCGGGAGTACTTGTTAATGCGAGATCGAGGCGTCGTATCGCTCGACTGGGCCCTGGTGCTCGATCGGCGTATCCGCGAAACTAGTTCCGTACTCATTATAATTCCTGAACTGACCAGTGACGCCACGAGTGTGAGCAGCCTCACGCAAGCGGCCTCTGACCGTGGCTTCCGCGTCGTAGTCTTCAACCGTCGAGGCCACGCCAACAGTTATCTCACCTCACCCAAACTTCAAGGATTCGGGGACCCGACAGACCTACGACAGGTCGTCAAATACATACGCGGTGTATACAGCCGGGCGAATGTGGTGGCAGTAGCCGTAGGCACCGGTTCCGGACTTTTGCTTTCTTATTTAGGAGAGCATGGATCTTCGGCGCATATAGCTGCTGCTGTATGCATCTCTGCTTGCTACGAGGCCCAGGAGGTATTGGGAAAGGAATTGCGCAGCGTTTACGATTTTCTCTATTTGTTCCGGTTGAAAAGAATCTTGTGCGCCCATGCGAGGGCGTTGTCGGACTACTGCGACATGCGCGCTGCTATGACAAGCTGGACGTTCAAGGAATTTGATGAGCATCTCTACTGCAAGATTTACGGTCACAAGACCGTTGAAGAATATTGGGAGAGAAATAACCCAATGAGAGATGTTGATGATATTGCTGTTCCCCTAATGTGTATTAACAGCTTAGACGACCCTATTTTCTCAAAAGACTTTATACCTTATAATTTGTTCCGATGCTACCCGAATTTGTTTTTAGTAGTCACCGAAAAGGGAGGTTACTGTGGGTTTCTAGAAAATATTTCAGGAATATCTTGGGCGGACAGTCTAGCCGTCGGCTTCATAGAAGCTGTTCTCGACGCGCAACTGAAAATGAAATGATAATAAACCAGTTGTTAGAGATAATTGGTTATGTTTCTTCTCCTCACCTATTCAATGTTCGTCTTCCTATTGGGTTGGTCAAAGAAATTGTTCTGTTGTTTGTCATTAGGAGCTTAAGAGATTATTCTTAAGTGATTTTAGGGCCTACATCACAGCATTCAACTTGGGACTATCTCTTCAGAGAAGTAGAACTTCTCCTACCCTAAAGTAAATCATTTATTACCTACTATCATTTCGTTGACAAATGACTGCCTGACCATTGGCCTAATGAGTAGAGTGTTTGCCAATTGTATGGGAGAACGGGGTCATACCAAAGACTCAATGCCGCCTTGCTTAACACTCACTATTATAAGGTAAGGATCAAGAGTAAAGTGGAGCAATTCAAGGAATTGAGTAGCACCCCCGTCTACACCTTGGTGTAGTAGCTATTGAAAAGGGAGCTTTCGGGTCACCCTTGACTAAGGTTGCTACCTTTTTTTTTATTTCGTTAATACATCTTTCCATTGGACAATTATTTTAATCCCCAATAGTATAAGCAAACCAAGGAAATTAATTACTAAAATAGACAATACAAAACTTTAAAAAGATAGATTTTTGATACTTATGAAGAAGGTACTGGAAATAATTGAAGGTGTCACCAATGGTTAGCAAAGATTTTTACAAGAGGTTTCTTGGGGCAAACTTTCCTCTACGGTTGGTTGATACGTTTGACGAAATACCGACCCTTGATAGGTTATTTGCTACCGAAGTCAGCGTTTTTTGCAAGCAATTATATGGTTTCAAGTGACTATATCTATTTAGTAATTATAAGTTTTAAACAATTATACCCTTTCATTGCCATTACTCCCAGATCCACTCATATCCAAAATGGTCGTACCTGTTAGGATTACATCTATGCGTAAAATAGAGCTGTTTATTTGAAACCATTTAATTGCTTGCAAATTATTTGAGTTGGATTGGAATACTTGAAACCATACAACTGTGTACAAACAAATGAAAATAATTACTTTGAAATAGTTATTTCAAAACGTACAGTTGTGTATAAGTTATTTGTATTAGATAAAAATACTTAAAACCAAAGAACTGTATGACAATTATTTGTATTTGATATGATTAATTAAAAGAATTTAACTGTGTGCCAACAAAGAATTATAGACCAATTAAGGTAGTGCTGTCAACAAACATTGAAAATATGTTATAATTATAACAAAATATTTACAAATAAAGCAAATTTCAGTATTCATATTTACCCAACCCCTCCGCTCGGGCAGGATATGACACAAGGTCAATTTTTAAGCAGAGTTTAGCAGGTTTGAATTCAGAGTTTTCCTTCTCTTATACTAGTTTCCTCACAAAGGCTGAAGAACCTAGTCTGCCTTACTATCTACCCATAGCTGGAGGGAGAATAATTGGATTCATACCTTTCTCAAGAGTATTAGTGCTATGTGAAATGCAATCAGTCTCGTCCAGGATTTGAACTCGTGTCGTCGTGTCCATTTCCTATGACGATAACCATTACACCACGGGCACCTCCAAATTTCAGTATTAAATAGCCCATAAGGAGTTGATGTGACTTTAAACAAATAAACAAAAGCAACAAGCCTTTTAGAAAGACATGATTGTATTTTACCCTGCACTCATAAAGTCCCAGCCCCCAGTTGGTTTGGGCTCGAGAATACACCGACAGCAACTCTACAGACGCGTAAAACTCGAAACGAATGTCCGGGATATGACACTAAACAATCTGAGGATGAGGCTTCAGTCCCTAAGCTTCGAGGAATGTGGAGAACTCTGACTCTGAGTGGTTGTACCTGACAGGATCCTATTTGTCGGTCAAAAAGAAATGTTTGCAAATGACATGCGCTAAATTGAATTGTTAGAAATAGAACTGTTTAATCATTTAACGGTGTGTAAACAAATGACTGACGGTTGACAGAATTGTCTGTGATACTTAGCAATATTTGGTACCATTTAGCTGTGTGCAAAAAATGATTAATTGTAAATAGAATTATTTGTGTTAGAAAGAAATGCTTGAAACCATTTAGCTATGTGCAAAAAATGATCTCAGGCTCATTTAAAAATGTTATCAAGAAAAATTTGTTAACAAATCATATTTAATGTATAAACAGGATATGGCTTTAAATAACCTACAATGGTTGATATGCCATAAAATCAAACTGAGCCAAACTAATCATAAAGCCCATAAATAAAATAAAGAGGAGGCGCTCGTAGTGTAATAGTTATCACCATAAAAAATGGACATGATGACCCAAGTTCAAATCGATTGTATTTCATAAACCGTCATTACCCTTGGGAAAAATATGAATCCAATTATTGTCCGTCCAACAATGGGCAAATAGAAAAAAAATGGCCTCTTTAATCTTGATAAAGCAACCAGTCAAGGAGAAGGAAAACTCTGAATTTAAACCTGTTAAGCTCTGCTTAAAATTGACCTTGTGTCACATCCTGCTCGTACTGATGTGTTGGTAAATCATCATCATCATCATCATGTCACGCCGCCAGCACGGATATCCCTGACCCTCTCTCGCCACTTCTCCCTGTCGTTCATCGCCTCTGGCAGGTCTTCTGGGTTACATCCCGTATCCTCACATAGCTGCTGAATGTATGTTCGAGCTGGTCGTCCTGCTTTAGCTCGGCCATATGACTGGGTCCATAGGAGTACATCACTTATGAGCTCGTCCCTGCTTTTCTAGCAGTGTCCTGCATGTCTGGTTCATCTAACTTGGATAGTTTTCGTGATGGGTGGTAGGTGGCCGTATAGTTGGTGCCTTGTGGGGTGTTGCCTCCAGGACTTGTTCAATATTGCTCGCAACATTCTTGTGTAATTGCCGTCTAGCTTCTTCTCCAGCCGATCTTATTACTGTGTGCAAACAAATGATTATAGCCAGATAAAAGGAGTAATTAAAAATAAAATGCAATGGAACATTAAAAAATACAGTTATTATAACCATTTACGAATGAAACAAATTTCAGCATTAAATTATCCACCAGGAGTTGATGTACCGTTAAACAAATTGACCCAATTCAACCAGTTTAATAATGGTTGTTCTTTAAATGTAAAGTTTCCTATCAAACTTTTTATTTTTTGAATTGTTTGGTGTGGTTTCTTTATTTAATGGCATATCAAGCTTCGTGGGTTATTCAATGACAAATCCATCCTTGTAGAAGGACAGTGGTGCTACTATTTCATACATAACTGGGAGGATGGGGGAGTTCATACCTTTGCCAAAGGTATTAGTCCGAAAGTGAACGTAATAGCGCGACTGGAATTCGAACTTGCTTACTACGATGTTACACTCCAAAACGTTAGCCACTCCACCCCGTTTTTAGTTGTTATTGATAATGTAATTCCCTTGGCAAACTGATAGAATATTTTGGCCAACCCAATATGATTATTTCTCTATCGACAGTTTTTATACATGTTTTATACGTGTTTTATACATGTTTTGCTTTTATACATGTTTTGCTCGTTTTTCTTTTCTTTGCAGATGAATGTTATCAGCTGGCCAGAGTTTTGTATTAAAGGCTTTGATATATTAAACGGCAGTAAAGAAAAAAAAACTTTGTGAACTCAAAAAGAGTAGGTCAATGTCATCTGTCAGTATCAGACAAAGTCACCAGATGTGTGTTTACAGACAGAGGCACAAAATGAGTGCTTACAGTCACCAGATGTGTGTTTACAGACAGAGGCACAAAATGCGTACTTACAGTCACCAGATGTGTGTTTACAGACAGAGGCACAAAATGAGTGCTTACAGTCACCAGATGTGTGTTTACAGACAGAGGCACAAAATGAGTGCTTACAGTCACCAGATGTGTGTTTACAGACAGAGGCACAAAATGAGTGCTTACAGTCACCAGATGTGTGTTTACAGACAGAGGCACAAAATGAGTGCTTACAGTCACCAGATGTGTGTTTACAGACAGAGGCACAAAATGAGTGCTTACAGTCACCAGATGTGTGTTTACAGACAGAGGCACAAAATGAGTGCTTACAGTCACCAGATGTGTGTTTACAGACAGAGGCACAAAATGAGTGCTTACTGTCACCAGATGTGTGTATACAGACAGAGGCACAAAATGAGAGCTTACAGTCACCAGATGTGTGTTTACAGACAGAGGCACAAAATGAGTGCTTACAGTCACCAGATGTATGTATACAGACAGAGGCACAAAATGAGAGCTTACAGTCACTAGATGTGTGTATACAGACAGAGGCACAAAATGAGAGCTTACAGTCACCAGATGTGTGTTTACAGACAGAGGCACAAAATGAGTGCTTACAGTCACCAGATGTATGTATACAGACAGAGGCACAAAATGAGAGCTTACAGTCACTAGATGTGTGTTTACAGACAGAGGCACAAAATGAGTGCTTACAGTCACCAGATGTGTGTTTACAGACAGAGGCACAAAATGAGTGCTTACTGTCACCAGATGTGTGTATACAGACAGAGGCACAAAATGAGAGCTTACAGTCACCAGATGTGTGTTTACAGACAGAGGCACAAAATGAGTGCTTACAGTCACCAGATGTGTGTTTACAGACAGAGGCACAAAATGAGTGTTTACAGTCACCAGATGTGTGTTTACAAACAGAGGCACAAAATGAGTGTTTACAGTCACCAGATGGGTGTTTACAGATAGAATCGCAAAATGGGTGCTAACTGACTGAGTCCCATGATGGGAGCTTAGTAAATCACAAGATGGGAACTTCCGGTCGATGAAACTTCAAATTAATTGACAGACATGGATTTGGCATCTTATAGCAAATAGATTTATTTTCCCCCAGAATAAAACATCAAATTGGCATATATTTTCGACTGGAAGCTGTTTATGACCTCCGTCAAGGATAGTCCAACCCTTCGTTTACAATGGAAATACAAATCCAGAAAGACACGAAAAGAATCGCCATTTGGTCATCGACTATATAAGTATGCCAGGAGGTTAGGGAATCACGTTTATTGTATATTTATATTTACATTTTTTGTTTGGTTTCTTTGTTTAATGGCATATCAACCTTTGTAAGTTATTCAATGCCAAAGCCATTCTCCTAGAAGAACAGTAATCGTACTATTTAACCCATAGCTGGGAGGATAAGGGGGTTCATACCTTTCCTAAGGGTATTTGCCCGAAAGTGAACGTAATAGCGCGACTGGAGTTCGAACTCGCTTACTACGATTCCGCAGTCCATCACGTTAACCATTACACCACGAGGACACCCCCCACAGTTTTTGTGTAATTGTAGAGTTTTTCTGTAGTTTTTGTAGAGTTTATTTTGCTCACGAACTTATTGTATTCGATTAATCTTTAAATAAATCCCTTTGACCCACAGATAAGACTATAACAAGTACCACTCCAGGTCAAAGTCGACCTGGGAGTAATGGCAATAATAGTGTACTCCATACTCTTCTGATTTCCAGAACTGGAGACCTACTATCAGATGCAATTAATTTTCAGGACACCCCTACTTTTTTGGCGGTGGGGGTAACCCATCTGCTAAGGATAGAGTCAACATATTCAAAGCCCCACCGACAGACATGAATAATTTTACTATTTTTATTTAATGAGTTTTAGCCTTTTTAAAGCTGGCAAACAAAAAGAAAAGAAAAGAAAAAAAGAATGAATCTTACGTCAACTTTTTTTTCTCTTGATATATATATATATATATTCATATATGAGTTTGATTTGATAATGATGCGCTTGTGGTGTAATGGTTATCATCATAGGAAATGGACACAGTGATCCAAGTTCAATTCCTGGTCGAAGCTGTTTGCATTTTGCATAGCACTCATACATTTGGGAAAGGTACGAATCCAACTATTCTCTCTTCAGTTATAGATAAATAGTTGGTCAGACTAGGCTCTTTAACCTCGGTATGGTAACTGCTCTGGGAGAAGGAAAACTTTGAATTAAAAAAAGGGCCAACGCTCTGACTCAACTTAGTTGATAAAATGATTTGCAATGCGTCATTATATATATATATATATATATATATATATATAAAATCTGGAGTTTTAAGTTGAAATGTATTTAGAATTTAAAAATTAAATTTTTTTAATTTACTATAATTCCAACCGGTAATAAAAACTGAAAACCGGAAGTGGGCGAAATGGGGAGGAAACTCTTCACCCCCCTTCTACCCCCTCTCACCCTTCCTTCCTGTGTCTATTCTGAATTATTTTATCCATTAGATCTGAAGAAGTCCAGTTATTTTTGGTGTTATTGATTCATATCAAGACCCATAACAGGATGGAAATAAATTTATAATCCTATTGTGACTGGTTTTTGTTTTTCTTAAAGAAATTATTGCTCTGTGATGTCAGTTACATTGAGTTCTTTACCAGGAAAATTTTAATGTTCATAGTTGAATGATTTTTTTTTTCTGACGGAATTATTCCCGACTCCGGTTTAACTGGACCGAATGATATATATATATATATATATATATATATATATATATATATATATATATATATATATATATCAATGTTTTATCTTGTTTTCCCACTCTAGTCTCACAATGTTTGACAACATCGTAAAATAAATTCGTCATGTTTTGACGCCTGTGTTTCGGTCGTGTGTGGGAGTTTATTACTTCCGTTTTATTTGTCGACCCAGTTTGATAAACTTTATCTGTTATCTCGGAAGTAACTAACATTATGTGTTATCAGTTGGCTACCGTTCTCGGGGTGTAGTGGGGGTACCTTGAGCATCGGAAGGGGAAAAATTCTTATTGGCCTGCATCAATGGTAATAATCAACGAGCATCGGATATAACAGGAGTAGGGATAACACTGTTAATGTCAGAGGCGTATACTATAAACTTGGGATGTTTGAGAGCCACAGTACAAAAAAAATTGGGCAAGCGTATTTTATTCTTATAGGAGTCTGTTATATTATGACAGACATGTAGATAGATAGATAGATAGATAGATAGATTCTAACAGAGATAGATATATCATAACAAACTAATCGATAGATATATAGATAGATTTTAACAGATATAAATAGATTGATAGATAGATAATGAAGAAACTGCGATAGACATATAAACATATATGAACATATATATATATATATATATATACGCCACGTGAGCAGAGCCTAGAATACGCTAATTGGTCCCCATGCAAGATTCCTCCTCATGAGTATTACGCCGAGTGCATCCGGCAGTGAAACACAAGTTCAGTAGCTCTAGGGAGTGTGGAATCATCTTTTCACTGCCATTACTCTCATGTCCACACTGAGTCGAAGTGGTAGTACCTGTTAGAACCCTATTTAAGCGTCAAATAGCTCTCTTTAAAAAACTACAAGTTTGAATAGAAATGCTCGAAGCCATGGACAAACAAATGATAAATATTACGAAATTAAAATACTTGAAAACATAATTCAGTATGAATTATAAGTATTAAATACGAATATATGGATCCTCATGACTGTGTGCAAATCCCTTGTGTAAAGAATCGTTACTTACAGCTAAAATTGTTTAGAAAGTAATAATGCCCGTTACTTCAAAATATACAACTGTTTCTCTTTCTTTAAAAGCAAATCAATCTTCATGGGTTATTTAATGCCAAATTTACGCATCTAGGAAAACATTAATACGACTATTGGACCTTTAGCTGAAGAGATAAGGGAGTTCATGCCTTTCCCAAGGGTATTTGTTCAAAAATAAATATAATAGCGTGACTGGAGTTCGAACTCACTTACTAGCACGTTAGCCTCAACGTCACGCGTAATCCCCTCCATATGTAAATTATCTTTTGGAAGTGATTAGAATACGCTGTCTCCTCTACCAGAGGATATTTTTATTACTCCTTGAGAGTTTTTACCACAAGCATTAGCTGATGATCTTGACCAGGACTCTTCTCAGTATTCTTGTCGATCTTAATAATGCAGTAGTTTGGATGGTTTCGGCTCATCCTCCGATTTCAAACACATCCAGTCCTCTCATTCAGCCTTTGGGGATTGTTCCGTAGCTTTTTTTTTAGTTCTCGGATAAGATTCAAGTACTTGTCACTCTTATGGCATTCTTTAATTTTCACCCTGTGGTCGGGGCCAGGACCGGGACCAGGGTCAGGGCCGGGACCAGGGCGGTAAAATCCACTCGATGACTAGTTTTCTTTTTTCTTTTTGTTGTTGTTGTTGTTGTTAATTATATATAGGTCTGGTCTTCTGACTTGGATTATGTGACCTGTTTCTATCTCAAAATCTCAGAGAATTTTGTGTCTCATTCTCCAAGACGGATTCTGGTTTGTGCAATATACTATTTGTTCGTATGGCCCATCATCAGGGGAGGATGTATTACAAAAGGGATGTAACTTTTCTATGTACATTACTACTTTGTAAGAAGAAAAGCATCTGTCCCGTTGTATTGATGATGGCCCAAAGCCGGACAGAAATTACTTGGGGAATTAATTATGGAATATTTATCAACCAATTCCTGCCGAATGTCATAAGATCAATATGGCAATTCGAAAGGATTAACAAAAAAATATGTAGACAAAAAATGTCTATTAAATTCAATCAAATATGTATTAATGAAGAAATGCTGCCAGTATATATATATATATATATATATATACTACCACTGGAAAAATTATGGAATTAGCAAAATTAGATGATGTTCACGTTAGCAGTAAATAAGCAAATAACAGATAAGACGCAAAACATTTTTTCTTTAATACATGAACATTCTGGCTTCATAAAATATATCTTAAACAAACTAGATTAAATTATTTGAATTTATTGAATAATTTTTTTTTATTTAGCTGTAAAATTAAAGTTGGTGACCTTAGTCGAGAGCGACCCGAAGGCTCCCTTTTCCATAGCTACCACACCGAGGTATAGGCGAGGGCGCTATTCCTTACCCTGGATTGCTCCACTTTACCCTTGATACGTACCTTATAATGCTGGGTGTTAAGCAAGGAGGTATCAAGTACCATTTTTAAAGTCTTTGGTATGACTCGACCTGAGATTGAGTCTAGGTCTCCCGGACCATTGGCGAACACTCTACCCACTGGGACAATGAGCTTAGTTATTTAGCAGTAAATAAGCAAGTTACAGATAAGATTCAAAACATTTTTAATCTAATAGTTGAACATTCTGGTTTCATAAAACTTACCTTAAACAAACTAGAGTAAATTATTTAAGTAAATGGTATAATTTTTTCCGAGTCACACAGAGAAAAATATCACACACACACACACACCCAGGTGCACGCACGTGCGTGATTTTGTGCGCGTGTTTCCAGGTTAATTTCAAACATCCTGTTCAAGAAATACATCGTACGTGTAGAATATAAATCGATTGCTTTTTACATTAACATCTAAGTAAAAAAAAAAAAAAAAAGGAAACAAATAAAAATGAATTAGAAACGCTTATATAGTCTATGGCAAGTTATTTGAATAAACTATTACAGAGAAATTAATTCCCTAGGTATTCCGTGCTCGTAGCCTTATGTGAAATCTAAATTAAAATTAGCTGATTAAAAAAAAAAACGAAACTTACAGTGCTCAATAATCCAGTGAGAAAACACTCCAGTTATCTGACACAAACTTCTTAAATAGACTTGTCAATGTTTAAACGAAATATTCAAGGAGTTCATTTGGTCAATCAATTTTCCTCTTCCTTTTTCTTTCTTTTATATATTTATCCACCACTCTGGACTAGTAGGGTGTGACACAAGGTCAGTTTTTAGTGGAGTTTAACAGGTTTGAATTTTGAGTTTTCTTTCTCCTAGACCGGTGATCAGACCAAGGTTGAAGAGCCCAGTCTGTCCTACTATTTACTTATAGTTGGAGGGAGAATAGCTGGATTCATACCTTTGCCAAGGTTATTAGCATTATGTGAAATGCAAACAGTCTCATCCAGGATTTGAACTCGTTTCGCCGTATCCATTTTCAACGACGATAACCATTGCACCATGAGCGCCTTCTTTTTACTTTCTTTCATTCCTTTCCCCTACACTCTCTTTCTTTCTCTTCCTTCTTTTCCTCTCTTCCTCTTATTCTCTCTTTCTCTTTCTTCTTTTCCTCTTTTTCTCTCTCCTCTTTCTCTTTCTCTTTATCTTCCTTCTTTTCCTCTCTTCCTCTTTCTCTCTCTCTTTCTCTTTCTCTTTATCTTCCTTCTTTTCCTCTCTTTCTCTTCTCTCTTTCTCTTTCTCTCCTCTTTCTCTTTCTCTCCTCTTTCTCTTTCTTCTTTTCCGCTCTTCCTCTCTCTCTCTCTCTTTCTCTTCCTCTTCCTTCTTTTCCTCTCTTCCTCTTTCTCTCACTCTTTCTCTTTCTCTTCCTTCCTTTCCTCTCTTCCTCTTTTTCTCTCTCTTTCTCTTCCTTTCTTTCCTCTCTTCCTCTTTTTATCTCTCTTTCTCTTTCTCTTCCTTCTTTTCCTCTCTTCCTCTTTCTCTCTTCTCTCTTTCTCTTTCTCTTTATCTTCCTTCTTTTTCTCTCTCACTTTCTCTCTTTCTCTCTCACTCTCTCTCTTTCACTTTCTCTTACTTCTTTTATTCTTTTCTCTCTTCTCCCTTCTACTCTCTTTTTTTTAACCTTCTGCCTCCTCTTTTTTATCTATCTTTCCCTCTTTCTTGAACTCCTCCCTCTCTTTTGTTTCTTCTCTTTTTCTCTTCCGCTTCCCTTCTTTTTCTACTACTCCCTCCCTTCTCCCCATTTCATATAATTGACTTCCGGGGAGTGGGAGGGAATGTCAGAGATTTTCATCTCCAAACCAAAGTCTCTGATTGTTTGGAGCAACAAACATGACAGTTTTACCACCAACTGTGGAATTGTCCCTTTCGACAGAATAAATCATGAAAAATTAGTCTGTGATTGTCTTCTTTTGATAAAACACAATACGGTTATCTTGGTACTACAACATAATAGGACCACTATCATCAACCACCAACGCAATAGTCTCACCACAGGGAGGAAAATGAAGTCTCTAGGGGGAGGGCATTATCAACGCCTCATTAAATGTTTCTAAGATAAAAAAGCTCAGATAGAAAAGCAAATACTAAGGAAACGATATGAAAATGAAAACGGCTTTAAATTGAGTGGATGGTTTTGCCGAATGTCAATCCTTTCAGGTTATTTTATGCCAATGGTCTCAAATAATATACGCTAGGAAAATTTATCTTCACAATTAAAAAGGTAAACACTTGATACTTAGTTGCAATAACAATATTGTTATATATATATATATATATATATATATATATATATATATATATATATATATAAACAGGATTTGGCATTAAATAATCAACAGTGGTTGATATCTCATAAAACCGAACCAACCAACCATATAATATATATACGTGTGTGTGTATAAACAGGATTTGGCATTAAATAACTAACAACAGTTGATATCCCATAAAAACAAACCAAACTTACCTTCTTTGGCTTATCCGTAACTATTAGTTCTATGCGTTTTTATAAGACAAAAAAATGTAAAGAAAAAAAACTGTTCTACGACGGGAGCTTTTTGAATTTTTTCTTTTCTTGCTTCCAAAGAAATTTCTCTTTGAGAATTCTACTTTTTCATTTATTTAGATGACGTTCTCTCTGATTTTATCAATCGATGTTCTCAGTACGTAGTCTAGACAAATGATAAAGAGGTATGCAGCTAGTGTGTCCCCTTGTAGTACTCCTGCTACAATGTCGAAGTATTCTGTGTCTCCATGTGAATATATAATTCTCAAAATCTTTTTACTTATGTTGGTAGTAATACGTCAACTGGGATTTCTCAGGTATCATTGCAAAGCAGAAATATTATTCCACAAGTTTGTTTGGGTTTCATGGCATATCAATCTTTGTATTTAATGCAAAATCCATTTTTATACAAATAAACAGTTCTATTTCAAACAATTCAGTTTAGCATTAGTACACTGTTCAATTGTCAAAAACATTTCTATTTCAAGCTATTCAGTAAAGTCAAACAGTTCTAATTAAAACAAGCCAGTTTAATATAAGTAGTCTTTGTTTACACACAGTTAAATGTCAAAACAGTTCTATTTCAAACAAGTCAGTTTAGCGTAAATACAGTTTCAATATCAAAATCAATTCCATTTCAAGCAATTCAGTTTAGTACAATGAAACAATCTAGTTTAGCATACAAAAACAGTTCCATTTAACATAACAGAAATGTTGAATGGATGAATAACATGAAAAAAGAATTCGAAGTTTTTGAAGAAGGCTCCGAAGTGAACATTCATCTGGAACTCGCTAAGAACAAAGAAAATACTGAATAGGAAAAGGCCAAGTCATGATGACAAACATGGAGTCTGGTTAAAAAAAATCACATCCATCAACGACAGATTGGCCCGGCTAGTGAGTAAATGGCAACATAAACCAAGCATAGTCGAATGGATGACGAAAGGGAAATCTAACCTGATCCAGAAGAACCCCGCCAAAAAGAGACTACCCAAGGAATTTATAGAGGTGCCCGTGGTGTAATGGTTATCGTCGTGGGAAATGGACTCGGCGACACGAGTTCAAATCCTGGACGAGGCTGATTGCATTTCACATAGCACTAATACCCTTGGGAAAGGTATGAATCCAATTATTCTCCCTCCAGCTATGGGTAAATAGTAGGGCAGACTGGGTTCTTCAGCTTTGGTGAGGCAACTAGTGTAGGAGAAGGAAAACTCTGAATTTAAACCTGTTAAACTCCGCTGAAAAAATTGACCTTGTGTCATATCCTGTCCGAGCGGAGGGGTTGGGTAAATATGGATAAAGTGTCTACCAATGATGTGGAAAATCCAGACCGTACAAATAAGAGAAGAAATCTATAAAAAAAAGTCTCTATGGCATGGATTGACGACAAAAAAAGGTCGACGATATGGTTCCACGACTTGGATAATAGAGAAAATATCCCAAATATCCGGCAAAATCATAAACTTCATCCCAAATACCACGGAAAACTGATAAATGGAATTGATAGCGGAAAGACAAACCCAAGGAGACGCAAAAATTCAATGGGGCGTCTTCTAAGGAGATTCGCTCTCGTTACTGCTATTCGTTATAATAATAATGTCACTCAACTACGTACTTAGTAAATGCACAGCAGTGTACAAATTTACAAAATCACAATAAAAGATTAATCCCTCATATACATGAATAATATGAAAGTATTTGCAAAAAATGAAAAATAACAGGGGACCCTGACACAAACAATAAGAATATACTGCCAGGATATAGGAATAGAATTTGGTATTGAAAAATGTGTCATGCTAAGGAAAAATGATTAAAAAAACAACAGAAGAATTAGAACTCCCAAATCCTGGAGAGAAAGTTTATACAAAACTCGATATCTAAGAGATGACATAGACAGACTGTACATGTGAAGAAAAGGAGGAAGAGGACTCACCATTATTGAAGATTGCGTCAATGCATCAATAAAAAGACTCGAGGAATTAATTAAAAAGAGTAAAGAAAGATTAATTACGACATTAATAAAAAAAAAAAACAATAAGTAGGAAACAGAAGTGCCCGTGGTTATCGTCGTAGGAAACGGACACGGCGACACGAGTTCAAATCCTGGACGAGACTGATTGCATTTCACATAGCACTATTCCCCTTGGGAAAGGTATGAATCCAATTATTCTCCCTCCAGCTAAGGGTAAATAGTAGGACAGACTAGGTTACGTTCTTCAGGAGAAGGAAAACTCTGAATTCAAACCTGTTAAACTCCGCTTAAAAATTGACCTTGTGCCATATCCTGCCCAAGCGGAAAGGTTGGGAAAATATGATAAGTAGGAAACAGAAATGGAAAGTAAAATAACTTTATGTACATTTCAAACGATAAACTGGCAAGATTTCACGGGAGAAAACCTGGATATGGCTACGAATGGTAAATCTCGCGAGAGAGTAACTGAATTTCTTCAAATTGCGCCTCGAAACAACACCACGAGGACTAATTATATTAAAACAAAAATCTATTATACGCAACAGATTAGCACGTGTTGGTTATGCAGAGAAAGAGATGATATGGTTAACTACGTTGAAAGCGAAACTAGCACAAAAGAAGTACAAGATTTGGCACGACTGATTGGGTAAGGTGATCCCCTGAGAATTGTGCAAGAGATTGTATATTGCCCATACTACTAAACGTTATATGCAAAAACCAGAACCTGTCTTAGTAAATAAGGTGCATAAAATTCTCTGGGATTTTGCGATACAAAAAGATTACCAAATCCCGGTCAGAAAACTACACATAGAACCAATTAACAAAAAAAGGAGAACTAGTTGTTTAATAGATTTTACGTTCCCGCCGATCACAGAGTGAAAATTAAAGAATGCCATAAGAGAGATAAGTACTTAGACCTTGCCAGAGAACTAAAAATGTAGTAGAACATAAGGGTGACAGTGATACCAATTATAATTGGAACGTTGGTACCTAAAAACTTGGAAAGAGGACTGGAAGAATTGGAAATCAGAGGAAGAATCGAGACGATGCAGACTACAGCATTGTTGAGATTGGCCAGAATATTAAGAACATACCTTAAGACTAACCATCATGCCAATGTCCGGCTTTATAGTAAAGTTAGCGACCTTACTCGAAGGGGACACCAAGGCTCCCTTTTCAATAGCTACTACACCGAGGTGTATGGGACGGTGCTACTTTTTTCCCTGAATTGCTCCACATTCCCCTTGATACGTACCTTACATTGCTAAGTGTTAAGCAAGGAGGTATCAAGTACCATTTTTAAAGTCTTTGATATGACTCGACTTGGGACTGAACCCAGGTCTCCCGGGCCACTAGCGAATTGGCCTAGTGGGTAGAGTGTTCACCAATTTCTTGAACTGGAACTCTTTGATTATTTAACTGTGTCTATCTACAAAATGTTTTTACAAATCTTATATATATCTTTTTCATCATTAAACGTGTGAAAGCACGTGCGATACCCTAACCTCATCAGCTGCCAACCAGGGTGATAACACAGTTTCGGTAGCTCAAGGCAGATTTTACAAATCTTATATTTAATATCTTATATAATAATTATTATCTAATATAATAATTATAATTATATTATATAATATCTTTAAAATCTTATATTTAATATGTATATGTAAAAACAAAATTTGACTTTAAATAACCAACAATGGTTGATATGCCATTAAACCAAACAAATAGAAATCATATATTTGTACATTAGGATAATATGGGAAGACATGAACACTTATAACTGCTTCTCTTTCTTTGTTTAATGGCATATCAAGCTCCATGGGTTATTTGATGCAAATGCAATGTTTTTAGTAGAAGAGTAATTCTGCTACTTAACCCATTGTTTGGCAGATAAGGAGTTTCAAACATTTCCCAAAAGGGCATTAGTCCAAAAGTGAATGTTAATACGACGAGTTCAAACTCTTTCACTACGATACGGCAGTCCAATTCGCTAACTACTACTCCACGGAGACTCCCTAAAATACAACAGCGTAAATTATCAGTCTTCTTTTCAGCAAGGCTTAGAAAATGCCGACACTATCCTCAATAGGAGGATTATCATTAATATTTAATTCATACTTAGAATTATTGGTGTTAGATAGGAATACTTGAGACCATATAATCGCTTGCAAATTATTTGTGTTAGGAATACTTAAAACCATGTAATTGCTTGCAAATTATTTGTGTTAGATAGGAATACTTGAAACCATATAATTGCTTGCAAATTATTGGTGTTGGATAGGAATACATAAAACCATATAATTGCTTGCAAATTATTATTATTAGATAGGAATACTTGAAACCATATAACTGTGCGCAAGAAATTATAATTATTGAATAGGAATAGTTATTGTCGACCGTAGTCGAAGGCGACCCGATGGCTCCCTTAAGCATAATGGTTAGAGTGTTCGCCAATGGTCCGGGAGGCCGGGGTTCATAACAAAGACTCAAAAAATGGTACTTGATGCCTCTTTGCTTGACACTCAGCAATATAAGGTACGTATCAAGGGTAAAGTGGAGCAATCCTGGGAAAGGAGTAGCGCTCTCCCCTACACATTAGTGTAGTATCTATTGAAAAGGGAGCCTTCTGGTCGCCCTCAACTACGGTCGCCAACTTTACTTTACTTAACTTAAGACTTGAGGAGACTTGCAGTTACTCGGACTTCAGTGAAATCCTGTCAGCTAACGCGAGAGTGAAAAACTCGTAATAATAATAATAATAATAATGATAATAATAATTGGAAAAAAAACCTGACATGGACGGGACGATGCACACAAAGAAATAGAAATGACCTCATGGATGTAATAAAAACTAAACAATGGTTTGGTTTGATTTTATGGCATATCAATCTTTGTAGGTTATTTAATGCCAAATTCATTTTCATACTTATAAACATGTTCAATTTCAAACAATTAAGTTTAGATAAGTAGAGTTTTTTGTTTACACACAGTTAAATGTCAGAATAGTTCAATTTCAAGTAATTCAGTTGGACATAAATACAGTTAATTCTATTTGACCCATACATAGGACCCTATCAGGTGCTACTACTCCGGCCAGAGTGAACCTGGGAGCGATGGCAATATAACATTACTGACGCCTCACCATCAGATTGTTTAGTGTTATATCCCGGACCTTGCTGAGGGAGTCTTACCCCTCTGCAAAGATGCAGCTGGTGTATTCTGCAGTCTCATTCAACTGGGCCATCAATAGCTGAAAAGTGCTGACCTGAAAGTAGTAATAGTGGGGATAGTAACAGAAGCATAAGACCAGAACCTATTAACTAGAAACTGTCCAGAAAACCTTGTAAAGAACGGATCAAACCCAATATATAGACTGTGCGATCAAAAAAAAAAAAAATGAATCAATTGGTAGCTTTGTGTTCGTTACCTAAGTCTAACACCGATAAGTTTTGATAAAATAGGGCATTATATTAATTGGAAAATATGCAAATATTAAAGAATACCGACATGTGAAAAATGGTACAAAAACCAACCAGAACCAATAACAGAAGTCAAAGAAGCTAGTATTCCCAGAAACTTTGCTATCTAAACTGTAAAAATAAAGAGTAATAAACCAGATATAGTGATTAAGGTCTTTAAAAGAAAAACATGCCTTCTTATTGATATGTCAGTGCCAATAGAATATAACATATCGTTATATTTGTTACATACTGACCTTTGACAGCCGGTCATTTTATATTTCGTAAACAGCTTGTGTCTTAGGATAAAGGGTCAGCGGAAATGAATCACGCAAACTAAGCGAGAAAGGAAAAGTGTTTTTCGACTCCAGAGAGTCAAGCGGTCAGTCATTCGGAGTGCAGCCTGCGAGTAGACACGTCAGCCGGAGGGGGGGCCAGATGGCCCACTGGCTGAGAACCAACTCTGTATCAAAGAAGTAAAGCTTTGAATTTGTGTATCGTAACATGGTGTCAACGATGGGAGTCCTCCGTCTCTCTCTCTCTCTCTCTCTCTCTCATACACACAACCATCTTAGAAATCGCTGGATACGCTGCACGTTGGGGTGGAGTCAGCATAGTATGGTTAGCAAAGACTTTTAAGAATTATGTCTCTCTCCTTGTGTTAATAAACCCGATCGTATCTGAAACAACAAAGTCCGCCTGTATTGTATTCATTTCTGTATTTGTATATGTATTGTATAACTGTTGTGATTGATCTCATCACAGTATACAACATATATATGCTTAGTTGTCTAAATTTCTGATACGAAGCTTGTTGATTTTTATCATTAAGGGTTTTCGGACTATTGTCTTCATCTTTATTATTATTTCAACAATGTTTCGGCCGATATGTCCTCCAGCCTTCTTCAAGTGTTTGTCGAACTCGGGAACCTTCACGGAACTTTGAACTACGTCCTTTATTGAATCGCCTGTTCTGATTCCGTTAGCCATAACCAGGTACAAGTGTTAAGTATTCCTGTACTGTTACTCTCTTGCAGTCAGGATTGAACCTGCAACCTCCAGATGATTGTCTCCTTTAGAAGCTTAGGGGACCAACAGCCTGTAACCGTTACGCCATGTGTCCTGCTGGACAATTCAGAGTGAATTTTTGGGACTTATAAACGTATGGAGAAAAAGCTTGACGGCAATTACACAAGAATCTTGTGTAATTGCCGTCAAGCTTTTTCTCCATACGAGCAATATTGAACAAGTCCTCGAGACAGTACCCTACACAGCAGCAGCTGTACGGCCACCGACCACCCACCACGAAAACTATCCAAGTTAGACAAACCAGACATGCAGGACACTGCTGGAGAAGTAGGAACGAGCTCATAAGTAATGTACTCCTGTGGACTAGCAAAGGCAGGACGTCCAGCTCGAACCTACATACAGCAACTCAGTGCCGATACGGGATGTAGCCTTGAGGACCTGCCGGAAGCAATGGGCAATAGGGAGATGTGGTGAGAGAGGGTTAGAAATATCCGTGCTGAGATTATGACATAATTCCTCGTGGATCACCTCTCTTACCTAGTAACGACTGGTCTTATACTCCCTTTGCGCTAGTTTATTACGTTCGTTTTCTATGTTGTCATTATTATTTCACTCCTTGAGAATTTTTTTTTACATCAGCCTTAGCTGATGGTCTTTCACTGGAATTTGATTGACAGCAAGTCTTCTCAAGTCCCCAGGACTCTTCTCAGTATTTTGGCCGATTTCAATATTGCAGTAGTTTGGATGGTCTCCACTTGTCCTCTTATTTCCTAGTCCTCCAGATTATTATTATTATTATTATTAGCTGTAGTAGTTGTTCTCTACTAATGTTTTGCCGAAAATTGAGTTTTCAAATTCGACCAATATACGAGTATAAACGGTTGGCTGATATGAAACGAGTGTTTCCACTGACACCTCTTGTTATTTTTTCCACCTTTTGTCCAACTCTCACAGATTCTTTTCTTGCACTTCTTTTATTTGTGATAGGTCTTAGAATCTGATAGAAATGAAATGTCTGGGCCCAAAACAACCGTTCACGATTTGTTTCTTCGTTCATTCACGGAGGATAATAGGAAATAATTAGCAACATTTGCCTGAAAATGCGCACATTGTTCATTGCCATCAAATGATCGACAGGATAAGTGAAAATACTTTATGGAAGCAGGCAATATATTCAAAAATGGAGAATATATTTCTTTGTCTATTCATATCTATCTAATTATATTTCTCAGTCTATTCTTATATATATGTATGTATGTATGAATGTATGTATGTATCTTCCGCACGAACAGGAGGTGACACAAGGTCAATTTTTAAGCAGAGTTTAACAGGTATGAATTCAGAGTTTTCCTTCTCCTTTATTGGTTGTTGTACCAAATGTTGAAGAGCCCGTAGTGTAATTTGGAGGCACCCGTGGTGTAATAGTTATCGTCGTAGCAATGGACACGACGGCACGAGTTCAAATCCTGCACGAGACTGATTGCATTTCACGTAACACTCATACCCTTGGGAAAGGTATGAATCCAATTATTCTCTTTCGAGCTATGGGTAAATAGTAGGGCAGACTGGGTTCTTCAGCGTTGGTGAGGCAACCAGTCTATGAGAAGGAAAACTTTGAATTCAAACCAGTTAAGTTCGGCTTAAAAATTGACCTTGTGCCATATCCTGCCCGAACGGAGGGGTTGGTAAATATGGTCATACCAAAATTTGAAAAGCCAGTCTGCCCTATCAATTACCCATTGCTGGAGAGAGAATAGATGGTTTCATACCTTTTCTGAGGGTATTAATGCTATGTGATATGCAAACAGTCTCGTCCAGGGTTTGAACTCGTGTCGGCGTGTCCATTTATAACGACAGTAACGAAGGTTCACCACGAACACTTCCTATCTCCCCGTCCTTTCTTCTTTCCTTGTTTGCTTGTTTGTTTCAAAATATCTTTTAGTGTCAGTCTGGATCTATCTATCTATCTATCTATCTGTATATTACAGTCTATTCATATCTAATCATTTGTTTCTGTACGAGGGGCATACGATAAGTTTCCACACTTTTTTGTACAAGCAATTAAAATTGTCATAGTCTCTTGAAAATTCAGTTTGTTATTGCTATACATCTTATGAAATGACTGACCAATTTTTATGATTTCATGTTCAAAGGAACAGCTACAGTAGGAATTGGAATACTCCCTACTAAAGTCAGATTGTCACAGCTGGTGAATTCCAAAAATGCAATCTGACACTTTAGAAGAACAATATGCAATAAAATTCTGTTTTAAACTTGGAAAAAATGCCTGCCACAGAAACGTACGGAATGCTTCAGACTGCTTTTCGACCATCTTGCATGACTCGAGCATGAGTTTTTGAGTAGCATAAGATATTCAAGGAAAGCAGGGAGTTTTTGAGGGATGATGAGAGGTGTGGGAGGAGTAAGCAAGTCAATACACCAGAGTTGATTGGCCAAAGGGCTAGGGTTACTATATTGAGGTTTTAAGGGAGTTCAGGAAGAGATTCCTTTGGAAGACGCCAGCACTCTTCAAATCGGGTCAGTGGCATTTCCACCAGGACAATACACTAGTCCACAACTCCATCCTTGCCACAGATAATTTGATCAAGATGGGCATCAAGACAGTTCCTCACCCTCCCTATATTCCAGACCGCGCTCCCTGTGACTTTTGGTTATTCCCTAAGCTCAGAGGCTGTCGTTATGAGACAATTGAGGAGATGAAAGAGGCTGTGACGAAGGTCATTGATACGCTCACACAAGTGGACTTCCACGGGGCCTTCCAGAAGTTGTTGGAACAGTAGAACAAGTGCATTGCAGCCGGAGGAGATTACCTTGAAGGAGACTAATGTTTCATGTGTGTACTATCAATAAAAGTGCCAATACAAAAAAACATCTGGAAACTTATTTATTGATCCTCGTATGAACGTACGTATCGATTTATCGATGTCAATTTATCTATCAATAGATCGATCGATCTATCAATCTCAGCCCTGTCTGCTGGGGCTGGAGAATATGCTGAATGCATTTCTGCCTTAGGGTAAGAGGCCCCCCCTAAATATCGTAGATGTAACAGTAAATTGCGTCTGATAATGATGCTTCTATCTTGCAGCTTTCGGGAAAGTGGATTACTCCCTGACTCACTCAGACATGGAGTGGTAGTTTCTGTGAGGGTCCCATCAATGGGTAAGATCATACACTTTAACCATTTAACTGTGTGCAAACAAACAACTAATGCTAAATTGAACTGTCAGCATTATTTAGGAATACTTGAAACCGTTTGATTCTTTACAAACAAATGAACTCTTGTTTGTTTAACACGTCACTTAGAAACTATATCGTTTACAAATAATATATCGCCACTTTTCCCTATCGTCCATCGCTTCAGGCAGGTCTTCAGGGAAAAAGTGGCGAGAGAGGGTCAGGGATATCCGTGCTAGCGGCACGACATGATGATGATGATATATATATATATATATATATATATATATAAACAGGATTTGGCATGAAATAAACTATAAGAGTTGATATATCATAAAACTCAACCAACTAACCAATCTATATATTTATAACATTCTGTTCATATCAATCGATATATCTTCAATTAATCTGCCACCGAGAAATGCTCGAAGGCCCAAAACACCTGGAGACCTAATTAGTAAAAATGTAATATAATAACCGAGGGATTTCAGTTCATGCCTTTGGGTTTAGTTAGGCTGAGAACCTTTCGGCTCTGCACATGGGTTAGTTAGGTGCAAACATTGATGCAGGTGTTAAAGCGGGCGTGCGCGGGCGGACGAAGGTGTCACTCAGAGATATCAAAATAGTCCGAGACGAAACGGGTGACGGAGTGCGAATGACGTCACGCACCGGAAGCGCGCAGAGGTTTGTGGAGAATTGAAAGAAAGTTAGAAGAGTTGAAGCTCGACGCCGAACGAGGAGGATCGACTTTGGGGGCTCGCTGAGGCGAGACGAATTTGCGCGCCGTGGGTGCCACACGAGATTGGGGCCAAATGAATAATACGGCATAGCGAGATTGTGTCTCTCCTCCTTATGTCGAAACCTTTAACTCAAAGTTAATAAAAAGGTTTCGTACCTGAACAAGAAGTCGTTACGTGTTTTCGAATTTCGAGATTCCTATGTTCTTTATGTGTTCTACGTTATGTATATATGTAATGAACGTCCCATGTACATTTCGCAAATAGCCGTATTTACCTATAGTACAAAAAGACCTTATCTTTTAAAGCAGTCTCAAATGAATCAATGTTTTATGACTAACACGCTGTCGCACTACAAATTAATGTTGTTCTATAAATATGGTCTGATTGATTTATGGTACTTGATAGAAATGACAATAAACATCCAGCAGAGTTCTATTTCCTTCCGTTTGTTTTTTGACGCATTCCTTTAGTAACAAATGCCTGATTAAGATTGACCCCGTCTACATGAATGGATAGCTGGTTGAGATCGGCCATGACTGTAAAATGATTGATATGATCAAGTCACGGTGCTAGTAAAGATTTCTCTGTCTCTCTCTTTCTCTCTCTTTCACTTCATCCGCCCCTATCATCCATCGCTCCCGGCAAGCCTTTTAAACTGCATCCTGTGTCTGTAAAGAGTTGTTGGTAAATTCTTGCTGATCGGCCCACACAGGCACGTCCATGTGTAAGGCTCCATCAGAGAACATCACTTATGAGTTCCTCCTTGTTTCTCCAGCAGGATCCCGAATGTTTTGTTCGTCCAACTTGAATTGTTTTAGAGATGGGAGGCCTGACGGACTTGATTAGCCTGAGGTTCTTTGTCTTCTCAGTCAAGATGTGGCTTGTCTGGCGCCTGTAGGACCTACACTTCAAGTCCTCCTTCACACATGCATTCACAGTTGTGTGTGAGACGCCTAAATCTCTGGCAATCTGCCGAATAGACCGCTGGGCAGTTTCATCAATGATTGCCTGGACATTTTCGATGAACTCCTTGGTCCGGATCTTCCTGGCAGTGTCCTTCCGCTCTAAAGGGTCGTCCGATGTATTGAGCTGTGCCCTCAAGCGTTAAACCGTCCGGATTTGCATTTTGAGGGTGCTGGCAATGATCCTGTTGTCATAACTTGGATCGGTAGAGAGCATGCGTTGTACAGCGGCGCATCTCCGATCTCGCTCGTTGAACATTGTGTCACTTTCAGACATGATAGAAGGCTCCTATCACTCTTGGGATTTGTACACAACTGGCCAACTAGCAGATGGTCTGCAACAACAAAAAAAAGAAAACCGGTTTTCATTAAACGGAAATGGAATCATCTCGTCTTTTCTAAGGCGACAATTTTATCGTTCCACCCTGTATATATATATATATATATATGTGTGTGTGTGTGTGTGTGTGATAAATCTTTGTAAATTCTCTTCGAGGTCTTATTATCTATAGAGTCCAAGGAAAACGGGTGGCTCTTTTAAAGAAAATTGGCAAGGCGTGTTTTAAAGGCGTCTACAATGTGCCTGAAACATTTTAGCAAAAAAGTTAAACTGGTCCTGAAATCAAATAAAATAGCTATTTGTGCTTATTGTCACAGAAAATGTAAGTAACGAACCGAGTTCAAATCATGGAAGAGGCATCTTGTTTTTGAAACCGCGCAGATTAAAATAGGTTTTGTCTCAGGTTTATCATTTATGTATATCTACATTTAAAAGTAAAGTAAAAGACGAAATACTCATGCTATATATATATATATATATTGTCATCCACAGAGAGACTGTTTCTTTGTATCACAACTCTTCAGTGAAGCTAGACGCGAGATGCTTCAAGCTGGGATCAAAAACCGGCTGACTTTGCACCAGTCAGATATCTTACCCCAGGCTATCGTTTCTCTCAATGTAAGCGAAGGGATTTTATGTATATATTTATTTACATATACGTTTATCGGCTCCGATGTACTCAATCCATGAGAAGAGTTTTATATTTACGCGTATGTGGTCGCCAGCAATTCCCCACTCGAGTACTCAACCCCCTGAGAGGGAGCATATCTATTGTCATCCACAGACATATACGCTTATCGGCTAACAACCCCTCCACACACAAGTATGATGCAACAAAAAGGTCAATTTTTAAGTGGAGTTTAACAGGTTTTAATTCAGAGTTTTCCTTCTTCTAGACTGGTTTCCATACCAAGGTTAAAGAGCTCAGTCTGCCCTGCTATTTCCCCCATAGCTGCAGGGAAAATAGATGTATTCATAACTTTCCCAAGTGTTGCATATTGACCCCGGCCAAGCTGCCAAAATAGGAAATGCACCTGTGTAAATAACAGGTGCATCCGGTCGAGGAATATCAGAATATAACCTTGACCGTGGACGGGTTGAATGAATGCGATTTGTGACGCCCACAAGAAGAAGGTGGAGGTCGAACTATTATATAACTCGGTGCACTGGAAGTTCAATCAGTTGGAGATAAGATGCGGTAGAGAAAACCAGCCCCCAGCAGAGTGGGCCCCCAGGCCCCCGGTTGAGCGGCCCAGGAGAACGAGAAAGAAACGCGGTTATGACCATAAGAGTGGGGGTCAATATGTCGCAGTTTTGTTCGGTCTCCAACTCCCTCTCACAGTAAAACCTTGAGTAACCCGTTTGAACCCTTTCCAATAAAGTGAGAGGTATATTTTTCTAAAGAACTGTGTCTCTCGTCTTTATTGTGTCGTCGTTATGATTCTGGACGTATATGTGTATAGTTGCATATGTATTAAGTGGCTATACAGCACAAGGGCATTAGCACTATGTGAAATACAAACAGCTTCGTCCAAGACTTGAATTCGTTTTGTCGTGTCCATTTCCGTAACCACTACATCACGAATTGCCCCATATATATTTATTCAAGCTGTATGTTATCCTAATATTTACTGTGTCCTAGTGTCCTTGAACTTCTCGAACAGATGAAAATGTCAAGAAATTTCAAGAAAAAAATCTTTGTTGATTTTCGCCGTCGTACTGTTGACGAGTTAACAGATATCACTAGATTTTTCTGGCTTCAATTCAACGTATTCTTTTGATTCGACCGAATCAAGTTGTTGCCATGTTCGCTTTCCGAGGAAAAAAAATATCGAAGATATCCACTCAATTCATTCAGCACGATACCTCTCGGCGTTAAAAGAACACGCCACCTAGGGACACATTCAAAAACTAATACAACACTCTCAAGTTATCAGTGTATCCTCAAGATGTTTTTACACACACACACATACACACACACACGTGTGTATTTATATAGTTAGGATATAATTATGAATAAAGAATTCTCAATATCGGTGATAGAGCATGTATGCCTGTGGACAGCGTTGATGCGGAGTAAACGATGCTAGGTGACTCTCAGTTTCTCGCCTATGCGATCTTCTGGCCAGGTGGTTCCCACGTGTTGGGTATCCCTTTATATACTAGGATAAGGAGTATAATGGGGAGGGTGATCTAGTTTGCTGGGGACTCTGGGAAGGGTGGCTTAAATTTTGTTGCATGATTATTTACATGTCTGTATCATAGCAATTTGGTGATTGCTTCATTTATTATCTTTGTTATGTTTTGTAGGTAATTTTCTTTTGCTTTTATTTATTTATTATCATTATAGTTTTTTCTCATCAGCGTTAGCTGATGGTCTTCCACTGGAGTTTGGGTGACAGCAAGTCTCCTCAGGTCTCCAGGACTCTTCTCAGTATTCTGGTTCTCAATAATGATGCAGTTTGGATGGTCTCCACTCGTCCTCCAACTTCCAAGTCCTCCAGTCCCTTTAATAATCCTTTTGTTACTGTACTAAAAGCACCAATTACAATTGGTATAATTGTCACCAGCATGTTCCATAGTTTTCTTTAATTCCCTAGCAAGGTCGAGGTACTTATCCTTCTTTTCACATTCTTTCAGTTTTATTCAATAGTCAGCCGAAACAGCAAAGTCGACAATTTTGCAGATTCTTTTTTTGTTGCTTATTATAAGGTCTGGTCTTTTGGCCGAGATTAGGTGATCCGTGTGTATGTCAAAGTCTCATAGGAGTTTATGTGTGTTATTTTCTAGGACAGGTGTTGGGTTGCGCATATACCATTTGTTGGTATGGTCGAATTTAAATTTCTTGCACATCTCTGAGTGTATCATCTTGCCGACCCAGTCGTGTCTAGTCTTATATTCCTTCTGCGCTAATTTGCTGCATTCGCTTATTATGTGATTGATGGTTTCATCTCTGTCACCTCATTATTATTATAATTATCTTTGAGAATTTTTCACATCAGCATTAGCTGATGGTTTTCTGCTGGAGTTTGAGTAACAGAAAGTCTCCTCAAGTCTCCAGGACTCTTCTCAGTATTCTGGCCAACCTCAACAATGCTGTAGTTTGGACAGTGTGCATCTCTCCATTCATTTTCAAGTCCTTCAGTCCTTTTATTAATCCTTTGGTGACTGTACCAAGATTATTATTATTATTATTATTGTTTACTCCTTGAGAGTTTTTCACCACATCGGCGTTAACTGATGGTTTCTCACTGATGTTTGAATGACAGTAAATCTCCACAAGTCTCCAGGACTCTTCTCAGTATTCTGGCCGATCTCAATAATGTTGTTGTTTGGATGGTCTCCACTCTTCCTTTTATATCCAAGTCCTCCGGCCTCTTTATTAATCCATTGGTGACTGTACCAAGAGCACCAATTACAATTGGTATACTTATTATTATTATTATTATTATTATTATTATTATTATTATTATTATTATTTAATTCCTTGTGAGTTATTCGCACACACATTTGCTGGTAGCATTTCACTGAGGTCTGAATGATAGCAAGTCACGTCTACAGGACCCATCTCAGTATTCTAGCCGATCTCAAAAAATGTTGTAGTCAAGATAGTCTCAATTTGTCTTCCGATATCCAACTCTTGCCGTCCTCTTTCCAATGCTTTGAGGACCATTCAAAGTGCGCTAATCACAAGTGGCATCACCGTCACCCTCATATTCCACATCTTTCTCAGTTTATATCTTTTTGCATTTTCTTTGATTTTCACTCTATGGTCCACAGGGACTCCAAAGTCTACTAAATGACAAGTTCTCTTTTTATGCTGTTAATTATTACTTGATTATTATTATAATTATCATATATCTTACTTTATTATCATTATATATATATATATATATATATATATATATATATATATATATATGACCGATAGCCTGCCGATCGCAATCCATGCCTTTGCTAGTCGCGTAATTCGTCTTTAATCCACCTAGCTATGGGTAAATAGTAGGTTAGTCTGAAAACCTTAGTCTTACTTAAGCAACCAGACTGGGAGAAGGAAAACTCTGAATTCAAACTACTTACACTCCCCTAAAAAATTACTTTGTGTCATATCCTACACGAGACGGGTGGCTTGGGTAAATATATTTCAATAAAAAATAAATATTCACAAAGCAAGAACTTTGAATATGATGAAATGGCTCATCTTATCAGAGGACTCCTGGGTTAATTGGCCGACCTGACATGCTAATTCTTAACGCCCTCTTGCATACAACTCGGGCGGGGGGCAGGGACTTTTAGAAAGAAAACTCATAAGACAGGCTTCTTTCATACAGAAAGCAAATAGAGAGGATTTTTGCTTCACAAAATGTATCAGCGTATTATTCTTATCCCAGGCAATGCCAGGTTTTTCTGATTACACACACACACACAGCAAACCTACACGAGTGAGTTCGAGTCTCATTGGGCGCCCCTTTCATTCGGCATTGTGCCACATCGAAGCAAAGAGCTTTGTAAATTACTATATGTGTGTGTGTGTGTGTGTGTGTGTGTGTGTGTGTAATTAAGCCATCATCATCATCATCTTTATCAAGTTGTGCTGATAGCACGGAGTCCCCTGACTCTCACTCGCAATATGTCCCTATTGTTCATCGCTCCTTGTAGGTTCTCCAAACAGGACCCAGGGTCAGCACAGAGTTGATGCCTGTAAGTCATTGCTTGTCAGTCAACACTGGTGTGCACACGTGTAGAAGTCCATTAGAGGACGTCGCCTATGAGTTCATGC
Organism: Sepioteuthis lessoniana; assembly: GCA_963585895.1. Taxonomy (NCBI): domain Eukaryota; kingdom Metazoa; phylum Mollusca; class Cephalopoda; order Myopsida; family Loliginidae; genus Sepioteuthis; species Sepioteuthis lessoniana. The sequence continues at coordinate 3,808,140 of OY757933.1, forward strand.
TTACTTCTCCAGATATATATATATATATATATATATATATATATATATATATATATATATATATATCACTTACAGCTGTGCTGTAATGTTTGATATGATTATTTTTTATCTTTGTTTTGTGTGTATTTTCCTATTTTAAAAATTTATTTTCGTCTGTCTATCCATCTATCTAGCAATGTACTTGTTCTTTTTTCTGTCTTTCTTCATCTTATTTTTTAAAACATATCTTTCTTTTATTTCTGCCACCTTATTTATTTTTTTCTTTAACTTTTCTATCTTTCTTTTTTGCTTTTTCGTCTTTCTCACTCTCTTTCTTATATATATATATATATATATATACATCTTTTTTCCCGCTTCCCACTATTTTACCTTGAATCTAAACGATATCACCACCACTAACTCATCTCTCTCTCTCTCTCTCTCTCTCTCTCTCTCTCTCTCTGTGTCCTTCTCTCTCTCTCTCTCTCTTAGTCGGTCTTTTTGTCGTGTTCCATTTTCCCTTTGAACTCTTTTTTCATTAGCCATCTCATTCCAACCGGAAGTCCGCACTGACGCTAAAGATGACGGACAGAATGCAAGTTAGCCATCGATCGATACCAAACAAGAAATTATATACGACAAACGATAACATTTGATTGATTTATTGATCCGTTTTATTTATAAAGTAATATGACGATTCATCTTTTAAATTAGCCTCACCTACAGGTCTTTCAGGCACTGCAAATATAGGAAAGGACTGAAGAACTCACTGTTGCAAGTCCTTATTATAATTTGGTTGCCTTTCTCAGCAAACTATTTCCAAATAAATCATTAAGCATCTTTGGTGCTAGTTAAATTTTTCCTTATTAATCGATCGCAGTAGATAGAGTATGAGATTGGAATTATTGAGGTTGTACATAATAGCCTAATCGGGTTTGTTTTTGTTATACATTTCTCAAAACATAACTAGTTGAGACTGGACTCCTAGAAGCAATATATGTTAAGTTTAACATTTCAACACATTTACCTAATTGACTTGCGGTCCAGACAGGTTAAAAGCACTGGTTCTTGCAAGATCACCGAAGATAAACGATAATGAACCTGTTCAATATTTAAATGGTACAATATTACAGATAGAATCGAATAGATTCCTGGTTTATTTATTTTAACGGCGTGTCAACTCGTGTTGGGTTTTTCATTGCCGAGAGGTTAAGGAATCACATTCATTGTACGTTTATATTTACATTTTTTGTATTTTTGTTTCTTAAAGTTTTTTTTATAATTTTTGTTTTGAACACGTCCGATCGAATACGAATAATTTTTAAACAGATCTATTCGGGGTGGTAGACTGATTAGGGTCATATCTATCACATAAGGCTCTAATAAGTACAACCACTCCGAATCAGAGTGGACCTGGGAGTAATCTTAATAACAAAGGGGTTGTTAATGCTCCTTAGACATCCTTAACTGAAGCTTCAACATCAGATGAAGTTTAGGGTCATCCACAGGATACCCCTCTTTGTGGGGGCGTTTTACCCCTCCGCTGGGAATTCACTCCAATTGAAAACCAAGTCAAGAGCGTGCCAAAATTTTATTCATTTCAAAATGTTTCATTAAAACCTATCTATACTTTCAATGTTTCTTTGCAATCATTTTTAATCATATTTTTAAAAATAATAATTATCATTTGTTTACACCAAGTTGTATGGTTTTAAGTTTTCTTATCAAAAATAAATAATTTAATACGCAACTTATACGCAACTATTCCTATCGCGGTCAAAGCCGATCCGAAGGCTCCCTTTTCAATAGCTACTACACTGAGTTGTAGGGGGTTCTCAACTCCTTTCTGTCGATTGCTCAACTTACCCTTGTTCCATGCCTTATAATGCTAAGTATTAAGCAATGAGGCATCAATTACCATTTTTTGAGTCCTTGTTATGACTCGATCGGGGATTGAACCCCGGCCTCCCGGACAATTGGCGAACACTCTAACCATTATGCTTAAGGGAGCCTTCGGGTGGCCTTCGACTACGGTCGACCATAACTATTCCTATTCAATAATGATCATTTTTGCGCACAGTTATATGGTTTCAAGTATTCCTATCTAATAATAATAATTTGCAAACTATTATATGGTTTCAAGTATTTCTATCTAATAATAAAAATTTGCACACAATTATATGGTTTCAAGTATTCCTATCTAATAATAATTATTCGCAAGCAATTATATGGTTTCAAGTATTCCTATCTAATAATAATAATTTGCAAGCAATTATATGGTTTCAAGTATTCCTATCAAACACTAATAATTTGCTAGCAATTATATGGTTTCAAGTATTTCTATCCAACATAAATAATTTGCAAGCAATTAAATGGTTTCAAGTATTCCTATCCAACATAAATAATTTGCAAGCAATTATATGGTTTCAAGTATTCCTATCCAACATAAATAATTTGCAAGCAATTATATGGTCTCAAGTATTTCTATCCAACACCAATAATTTGCAAGCAATTATATGGTTTCAAGTATTCCTATCCAACACCAATAATTTGCAAGCAATTATATGGTTTCAAGTATTCCTATCCAACACAAATAATTTGCAAGCAATTATATGGTTTTAAGTATTCCTAACACAAATAATTTTAAGGCAATTAAATGGTCTCAAGTATTTCTATCTAACACCAATAATTCTAAGTATGAAGTAAATATTAATGATAATCCTCCTATTGAGGATAGTGTCGGCATTTTCTAAGCCTTGCTGAAAAGAAGACTGATAATCTACGCTATTGTATTTTAGGGAGTCTCCGTGGAGTAGTAGTTAGCGAATTGGACTGCCGTATCGTAGTGAAAGAGTTTGAACTCGTCGTATTAACATTCACTTTTGGACTAATGCCCTTTTGGGAAATGTTTGAAACTCCTTATCTGCCAAACAATGGGTTAAGTAGCAGAATTACTCTTCTACTAAAAACATTGCTTTTGCATCAAATAACCCATGGAGCTTGATATGCCATTAAACAAAGAAAGAGAAGCAGTTATAAGTGTTCATGTCTTCCCATATTATCCTAATGTACAAATATATGATTTCTATTTGTTTGGTTTAATGGCATATCAACCATTGTTGGTTATTTAAAGTCAAATCTTGCTATACATATACATATTAAATATAAGATTTGTAAACACATTTTGTAGATACACACAGTTAAATAATCAAAGGGTTCCATTTCAAGAAATTCAATTTAGCATAAGTCATTCGCTTGCCCTCAGTTTAAATGTCAAGCAGTTATATTTCTAACAATTCAATTTAACATAAGTCATTTGTTTGCACTCAGTTTAAATGAAAAACAGTTCTATTTCCAGCAATTCAATTTAACATAAGTCATTTGTTTGCACTCAGTTTAAATGTCAAACAGTTCTATATCTAGCAATTCAATTTAGCATAAGTCATTTGCTTGCACTCAGTTTAAATGTCAAACAGTTTTATTTCTAACACTTCAATTTAACATAAGTCATTTGCTTGCACTCAGTTTAAATGAAAAACAGTTCTATTTGACCCATAGATAGAACCTTATCAGGTGCTACCACTCTGATGGCAATGAAAGGATACTCCGCATTCCTCTAAACTCAAGAATTATTGGAGCCTCACCACTTCATTATTTAGTGTCCTTCCCAGAACACTCATTGGGAGGGTCTTACTCCTCTGCAGAAATGCAGACAGTGTTTTTTACAGCCCAGCCAACTGGTCTATATTTCTATTAAATAATATTAATCATTTATTTTCACAAATCATATGGTTTTATTTTAATAATGATCATCTTACAACCCGTAAACTTGAATAGGGACCACTGTACGTTGTATGGTAGCAGTCCCAGTGGCGTAATAGCTAAGCTGTTGGACTGCACCTTCGAAGTAAGTAAGTCTACGTTTTATATCTTTTTTAATAATGATCATCTTACAACCCGTATGTGACATGGGTAATTAGCGGTAATCTGACTATTTCGGGAGGAGATCAAATTGGGAAAATGTAAACTGAGTGGACCAACTAAAAGGGATGATAAGTTTTACTTCTGCTGAACTCTTACTGTCTTTATTGATTGGCTGAAAACAGTTTGATTTTGTAAAATTCAATCTCCCAGCGATTAACACACCTAAAGTGTGTGAGTGTATCTATGTGTTTGTGTGTGTGTGTGTGTGTGTGTGTGTGTGTGTGTGTGTGTGTGTGTGTGACAATATGCCCGCTGGCCGGTCCCACTATCTCAACCTCCTAAACCAGCTCATGGCCATCCGATCGTCTAGTGGTTTCTCTCATCTCTGGCCAGGGGCATTTCACATTGCTATACAGACACACAAGACACAATATATATAACCGAGAGGGTGGAAGAAAAGAAGAACAAACAAGGACGGAATTGAGTTGGCCGTTAGCATAAGAAGTGGGGGTTGACACTTTCTTAGCATTCTGTGCTTCTGTGTCTGTCACGAGCGTGTACTCGAAATTTCCCACACAGCTACCAGGAACGCTGCCTCATCCTCTCACTGGGTCCACAAGTTCCAACTCCTCGCTTAGCAGCCGCCTTTCTCTAACCGTCGCTTTTCCCTAACTGTCGCTTGACTGCTTTCTTCTGTTGACTACCCTGGGACCTTGCCTTTCCTCGTCTTCTTCCGGTCTCGTTGGAAATCTCACGCGCAAGCGCTTTCTGTGGGTTTCGCGCCAAAACAGACAAAGGAATCCTCTGACTGGCACTCACCCACACCCACAGAAACGAATGCCATCCATCGTGCCACAGTGTGTGTATTTGTGATATTTATTTTACTTTGTTTAATCATATAAGGTGGTTTGTTGTGCATTTAATTTCTATTTTATCGAGTTCGTCAGTTTGATGACGTCTGAATCTTTTAAATGAATCAATCTTCTTCTTCTTCTTCTTCTTCTTCTTCTTCTTCTTCTTCTTCTTCTTCTTCTTCTTCTTCTTCTTCTTACTATTATTATTACTATTATTATTATACTCATTTGAGAGTTTTCACACCAGCGTTAGCTGATAATAACTCACTAGAGTTTGAGTAACAGCAAGTCTCCTCAAGTCTCCAGGACTCTCCTCAGTATTTTGGCCGATCTTAAAATTGCTATAGTTTGGATGGTCTCTACTTGTCCTCTTATTTTCTAGTCTTCCATTCCCTTCACCAATCATTTGGGAATTGTTCCGAGTGCACCAACCACAACTGGCATCACCGTCACTTTTACGTTCCATATTCTTCAGTTCTCTAGCCGGGTCTTGGTACTTATCTCTCTTTTCGTTTTCTTTTATTTTTACTCTGTGGTCATCCAGGACGGCAAAGTGCACTATTCGACTGGTTCTCTTTTTTTGTGGTTGACTATCACTAGTTCTGGTCGTCTGGCAGCGATAAGATGATCCGTTTGTATCACGCGTAGCGTGGGTTCGTGCTCGGTCCTAGTCTGACGAGGAGAATAATCCATAGTTTTATTTTTATGTACAAACGAAAGATTTCAACAAACTCAATTCATCGATAAAATGGATTTAATTTAGCGGTAAAAACTTACTAAGCAAAATACAAAATATACTTTGTGGTGTCACGGTCTGTTGATACGAATAATTTGCAAAAGGTTTCCAATATTCCTATCTAATATATATATATATATATATATATATATGCAGGATAACTCCAATTGAGTATTCATTTTAAAATCAAGGAAGTTATAGTTTTAATAGGTAATTAACTAAGATGAATTCTAAAGTGAAACCTGAAATGACATTTGACCTTCGAGGTGCATACGATAAGTTTCCAGACTTTTATCGTATGGGCACTTTTATTGATAGTACACACATGAAACTCTAGTCCCCTTCGAAGTAATCTCCTCCGGCTACAATGCACTTGTACCGTTCCAACAACTTCTGCAAGGCCCCATGGAAGTCCTCTTGTGTGAGCGTGCCAATGACCTTCGTCACAGCCTATTTCATCTCCTCAATTGTCTCATATCGACAGTCTCTGAGCTTAGGGAATAAACAAAAGTCACAGGGAGCAAGGTCTGGACAATAGGGAGGGTGTGGAACTGTCTTGATACCCATCTTGGCCAAATAGTCTGTGACAAGGATGTGGTTGTTGACTGGTGCATTGTCCTGGTGGAAATGACACTGGCCCGATTTGAAGAATGCTGGCCTTTTCCCAAGGAATCTCTTCCTGAACTCCCTTAAAACCTCAACATAGTAACCTTAACCGTTTGGCCAATCAACTGTGGTGTATTGACTTCCTTACTCCTCGCACACGTCTCATCATCCCTCACAGACTCCCTGGCTTCCTTGAATCTCTTATGCCATTTAAAAACTGAAGCTCGATTCATGCAAGAATTTTATTGCATATTGTTCTTCTAAAATGTCAGATTGCATTTTTATAATTCACCAGCTGTGAATATCATGCTTTAGTAGGGTGTATTCCAATCCCTGCTGTAGCTGTTCATTTGAAAATTGGTCAGTGATCACATAAGATGTATAGCAATAACATAGTGAATTTTCAAGAGTCTACGACAATTTTAAATGCCCATACGAAAAAAAGTCTGGAAACTTATCGTATGCACCTCGTTAATGGTTATCTATATAGCAATCATCATCATCATTATCATGTCGTGCGGTCAGCACGGATATCCCTGACCCTCTCTCTCCACGTCTCCCTATCATTCATCGCCTCTGGCAGGTCTTCAGGGTTACATCCCGTATCATCACATAGCTACTGTATGTATGTTCGATCTGGTCGTCCTGCTTTTGATTGGCCATATGTGGGGGTCCACAAGAGTACATCACTTACGAGCTCGTCCCAGACATGCCGGACACTGCTGGAGATATAGGACTAAATGAACTTAATTTGAGATTGGGCGGGGATCGTATTTGGCCCCTTAATTCGGATTAAAGTAAAGTTGGCGACCATTACCGAGGGTGACCCGAAGGCTCCCTTTTCATTCGCTACTACACCGAGATATAAAGGAGGGCGCTACTCCTTTCCTTGGATTGTTCCACTTTACCCTTGATACGTACTTTAAAATGCTGAGTGATAAACAAAGATGTATCAAGTACCATTTTGGAGTCTTTGGGCTTGTGGGTAGTGTTCGCTAAAGGCTCGGGAGACCAGGGTTCAATCCAAAGTCGAGTCATACCAAAGAATTAAAAAATGGCACTTGATACCTCCTTGCTTAACACTCAGTATTACAAAGCACGTATCAAGGGTAAAGTGGAGCAATCCACGGAAAGGAGTAGCGCCCTCCTCTACACCTCGTTGTAGTAGCGAATGAAAAGGGAGCCTTCGGGTCACCCTCGGTAATGGTCGCCAACTTTATTTAAATCGGATTGTATGATGAAGAATTTATGGTTGTACCGACTCATATATATATATATATATAGGATATTCTTTGGTCCAGTTAAACCGGAGTTGGGAGTAATTCCATCAGGACAAGAAGTTATTCATGAATGAATATTTAAAATTTTCCTGGTAAAGAGCTCAATGTAACGATAATACAGAGCAACAAAACCGGTCACATAGGATTATAAATTTATTTCCATCCTGTTACGCATTTTTGAAATTTCCAAAAACACGTAAGGTTATAAATTAAAGTTTAAATCGAATTCAATAAAAAATCTGTAATTTAGGTCAAAATGTAATTGAAAAATAAAAAATTAAAAATTTTTTTAAAAATAAATTTACTACATTTCTAACCGAAATTAAAATTTAAAACGGAAGTGGGCTTAATGAGGAGATAACTCTTCACCCCTCTTCTATCCCCTCCCACTTTTCTGTGTCTATTCTAGTTTTTTTATCTAAAAGATCTGAAGAAGTTAATTTTTTTTCGTGTTTTTGGAAATTTCAAAAATGCGTAACAGGATGGAAATAAATTTATAATCCTATGTGACCGGTTTTGTTTTTCTTAAAGTATATATATATATATATATATAAGTGATTATTATGTTTAAGATGAAAGGAGATGGTTTTTGAAGAAAACGACTTATATAAAGCTTGAGGTGTCTTTCGGCCAAGGTTCTCAAGGTTTATTTTTGTCGATTTATTTTTGACGATTTCCAATTAAAATCATCTTTAATTTTCGAAATAAACACACACATATATATATATATATATATATATATATATATATATGTGTGTGTGTGTGTGTGTGTGTGTGTTTGTGCGTGTGAGTGTGTGTGCGTGTTTTTGTGTGTGTGCGTGTTTGTGTGTGTATGTGTTTGTGTGTGCGTATTTGTGTGTGTGTGTGTGTGTGTGCGTGTGTGTTTGTGCGTGTGAGTGTGTGTGCGTGTTTTTGTGTGTGTGCGTGTTTGTGTGTGTATGTGTTTGTGTGTGCGTATTTGTGTATGTGTGTGTGTGTGTGTGTGTGTTTGTGCGTGTGAGTGTGTGTGCGTGTTTTTGTGTGTGTGCGTGTTTGTGTGTGTATGTGTTTGTGTGTGCGTATTTGTGTGTGTGTGTGTGTGTGTGAATGATTTTTTTGTTTTTTGTTTGAATCCTACTCCACTGTATCTAGCGTATTCTATGCTTCATCAACTGGACGGACAGGAAACGGGTTAATATGTTAGAGACGATTCAGTTCACGTCGATATTTGTGAAGATTAACAACCTCAGCTCGGAACGAACTCACTAAGCTAATTTCCTGTCTTTCGAGATGTAGGGTCAGGTCCAAGCGGAAAGATGAAGATAAACGCCACTGTCGGTGGACTATATTCTCTGCACATTAAGCAGACGCGCCAAACTCGCGCCAATCAATTTAGATGACCATTTCTCAGAATTCTTAATGGTCCAATCTTAGGTAATAAGAAAGAGATTTTGTGTCCTGTTCAAATACTTATGAGCAGTACTTTCTGTCGCCATTATCAGCAATAGCGTATTGTAAAGTGGCCCAGACGCATCCATCGATTGATATGACCTTTCTTTTACGTCCATATTCCGGCCATTGTAGGTGTCGCCACTTGACATTTGATTCATCACGATTTATCAAGTATACATAATAGATATTGTAAATTGCTGTTAGCCGTGACAGTTATGGTCTCGGTATTTTCCTTCTTCTTCTTCTTCTTCTTCTTCTTCTTCTTCTTCTTCTTCTTCTTCTTCTTCTTCTTCTTCTTCCACTTTTCATCTTCTTCTTCTTCTTTCACTCTTCTTCTTCTTCTTCTTCTTCTAGGGCGTTCCATCATGATATAATTATGGCTTGCAAGTTTGTCCTACAGATCCATTGCTGCTGAATAGAGAGTTCAATCCTTCCTGGATGCTATAATTATGTTAAGCTTAGTAAATAACTAATTTTACCTTTTCCAAGTAGCAGTCATGTCCATACTACTATATAACTACACCACATGGACGCTGACTAAGCATACAGAGAAAAAGCTTGACGGCAATTGCACAAGGATGCTACGAGCTACAATTGAATAAATCCTGGAAAAAATTCCACAAAGCAGAATCTATACGGCCACCTGCTTCCCATCTCTAAAACCACCCAAATCCGACGAACAAGACATGCTGGAGAAGTAAGGACAAACTCGTAAGCACCGTTCTCCTCTGGACCGCTTAACACGGACGAGCAAGTGTTAGACGACCACCTAGAACTTATCAACAGCAGCTCTATGCGGACACAGAATATAGCCTAGAAAACCTGCTGAAAGCGATGGACGATAGAGACGAGCAGCAATAGAGTCAGGGAAATCCGTGCAAGTGGCACGATATGAGGATAATGATGACTTATCCTCGTCTGAAAAATAATAAAACTAAACCTTCATTCGAAATATTTAGTTATGATTATGATTGCAATGGTTCGTACGATGAGTTCCATTTTTTTAAAATGTGGAATCTATCTCTCAGTATTGTGATAATTGTTTGTCGTGGTCGATACATCAAGAGCTAAAAAGCCTACCCTCGTTATGTACTTAGCCCTGTGGGAAAAGTTGAGAATACTCGGACTGTAACTCTTGCAGAGGGGTAAGAAACCCTTAAAAATGGTCAGTTGTGGGGCTCTAAATCTGGAGCCCTGTCGAGTGTGGAATACGTCTTTATTGCCATTACACATAATTCTTCTTTAACCCGGGGGACTCCTATTGGCGGAGTAGTTAACGCGACGGTTTGCAATATCTTGCTTTTTATTTTCAATTTGCCTCAGGGCGAAAGAAAAAGAAAATGGCTGACGTCATTCGGCTTGAAAATATGTAAAAAAAAAAAAGTGTTACTATAGGGATGTTGGTTAAGAGACCGTTTGTTTCGAGAGTACAAAATAATTGTTTTTTTTTTCTTTCTAGAAATCAGTAATTGGGTTTAGCGGAATTTATGTTACTTTTTTATGCTTCGAATTAATCTAAAGTAATTCCTTTCTTGGGGCGGGGGTCAACTTGCTAAGCATTACCCACTGTTAGTAGGGCGTATAATACACGGATAGTTTATCCAGTAGAGGACTAAGACTTCTCCCCTCAAAAAGGATGTCCTGGTTACCAGAACACATCTTGAATTGAGGCACCAGTTCTGATGCTCTGGGGAGAGTGGACTTCACTTTGTCATTACTCCTATGTCCACTCTGACCTGGAGTGGTTGTATCTATTAGTATCTCATCTATGGATTAAGAAAATCCGTTTGAAATTGGTTGTATTCGGTAGGAATACATAAAACCATATACTTGCGTCAAAATTGGTTGTATTAGATAGGAATACTTGATATCGTATAATTGTGAGTAAATAAATTATTACTACAGAGCAATAAACCATATAACCGTGTATAAATCATTTGTATTAGATAGAAATACTTAATATCTATAATATATATAATACTTATAACTGTGTGCAAATAAAAAAAGATTCGAAAGTTAAAAATATAAAGGGTTATGATTAGAATCAAATGATTTTCAAATTAATCAAAGTCCGGTATTAAATAACCCAAAAGTGATTGATATGCCGTTAAATAAATCAAACCAAACGAACGGCATCATCACTTGCTGTTGATGAAATGGGGTTAACAGGGTTCTTTAGTATTGGTAAGGCAACTAATCTAAAAGAAGGAAAACGGTATTCAAACCAGTTGTATCCCGCTAAAAAATTGACCTTGTGTCGCATCCTTCACGAAGCGAAGAGATTATATTTATATATATATATTCACAAAAGAAGGCCATTTTTTTCTATGTTCGGTTGTGAGCATGCAAGTGGCTCAGAAGTCCATCTTTGCTTTCACATGTCCTACTGCACAAAAGACACGTGAGATCCCCGGCTTTCACTCGTGCACACACGTTTTTCACGTGGTTGTCTATCATCATGAGACTGCATATGCCTCAAGAGACCAGCCCGTGACAGGCAAGCCCTGCCACACACACTACATATATGTTCAGGCCTAAATGTAAGAAATGTATCCAGGATATCCGACCTCTGCCACTTCCGTAGAACCCGCTTTAGAATGAAGTGCTCGAGTCACATTGCTTCAAACCTTCTACAGTCATCATAAACGAGTCTCCTCCAGGTCGCGCGATTAGTCATTGTCCTTTCCCAATCCTCAAAATTTATGCCAAGAGTTTTTAGGTTGTTTTTTTATGACGTCCTTGAAATGCTTCTTGGGTTTGTGTTTCGGTCGTTTTCCACACTGGAGTTCTCCGTAAAACAGTTGCTTCGGGAGTCTGCCATCTTCCATCCTAAAAAGATATCCGGCCCAACACACGTGGCTTCGTCTGATGCGTATCTTTATTCTAGACATGTTGGAATGTTGCAGGACAGTGGTGTCTGGCGTGAATGATTGCCACCCGATATTTAATATTCTTCTGAGACAAGTCTGATGGAACCTCTCCAAGTTCTATTTTATAACCTCTCAGTCATTTGCGACGATATCAGCAATGGCCTACCTCAGAGGAACATAAGTCATGAGATGATGGATCATCCCACCATCGACGAGACCCGCAAAACAATCAAGGAAATAAACACAGGAAAGGCACCTGGTCTTGATGGGATCCCTGTTGAGGTTCTCCGCTGGGGTGGTGACAAGATCCCTGCAAAGGGCCACCGTCTTATTTCTAATGTATGGTTGGGTGCTCCTGTCCCTAAGGATTGGACTGGTGCATTATTTATTTCATTGTACACGGGCAAAGGACTACCGTCGATCTGCAGCAATTATCGAGGTATATTGTGATATAATTAAGGAATGATTTTTTTTTATACTAATCATTTTTCGTTAATTATATTTCATCATTCAGTTTGGTAAGGGTTTGAACTATTCGAGTCTCTTAAATCCAGGTGAATAGTAATTTGGCGTAGTTACGCTCGTGCGCAAAGGATATGACAATCATCATTTGTCATAATAAATCCCCAGACAGGAAATGTGGCCGGAGTGTGGATAACGTCATACCCAGAAGAGATGGTCCTGAGAATTTGAGGATTTTGAAAAAGAGACTGTTGAGATTGGACCATTGAGGCGAGAGTTGGGTATTCGGCCGTTGGAAGTTGAGATTGGACTATGGAGGCAGAGGGTTGAGTGTCTGCCTTTGAAGCATGGAGTTGAGTTTTCTACCGTTGCGGCGGTGGTTAAGTTTTTCGGGTCTCGACCGGCAGAGATGAAATGAGATCTTAAACATCACAAGATGCGCTGCGCGTTGGTTGGTTCGGGGTGGGGTCTGCATAGTAAGAGGTGCGTCTCTCTTCTCGTGTTGCAAGGAACTCAGAAGTCAAGAAATAAATAAACCGTCCGTACCCGAAACAACAGAGTCCGCCTGTGTTTTCTACTTGTGTATGCATTGTATTACTGTTGTTATTGATATCATTATAATTATGGCCACACAACAATATACCTTCTTGGGGCGGCGGGAAAGGTCTTTTCTAAGCTCCTGCTTAATCGACTTACCAGGTGGGTGTGTTCTTTGGTCATCCCAGATGGCCAAAGTGGCTTCGGGTCTGATAGTGGAAAGATGTATATGATATTTTCTGTTTGGCAACTTCAGGAAAAGTGCATGGAACAACGTGTTGCACTTTATCAGGTCTCTGTGGATCTAACGAAAGCATTTGATACGGTGAATATATATATATTCACCGTATCAAGTATATATATATATATATATATATATATATATATATATATATATATATATATATATACCAAAAACTCAAAAAATGGTACTTAATTCCTCCTTGCTTAACACAGTATTATAAAGTAGGTATCAAGGATAAATTGGAGCAATCTAGGGAAAGGAGTAGCGCCTTCCCCAACACCTCTATATAGCGACTCTTTAGTCAAGTTGCTTGGTTGGTTTCTTTGTTTAATGGCATATCAACCTTTTTTAGGTTATTTAATGCCAAAGCCATTCTCCAAGAAGAACAGTAGCAGTATTATTTAACCCATAGCTGGGAGGATAAGGGGTATTTGCCCGAAAGTGAACTTAATAGCGCGACTGGAGTACGAACTCGCTTGCTACGATTCCGCAGTCCATCGCTTTAACCATTACACCACGAGGACACCCCCATTCTTTAGTCAAGGACAAATTCACAAGTTGTTTACAATAGGTTGTGTATTCTTTTTTTTCATTATTCATCACTGCTTTATTTACTCGACTTCCCTCTTGTATATATTTTCTTTGACTTGTCGTGATGTTCTTCTTCTTCTTCTTCTTCTTCTTCTTCTTCTTCTTCTTCTTCTTCTTCTTCTTCTTCTTCTTCTCTTTCTCTGCCTTTTATACGTTTAATTTCTCCCTCTTCTCGCTTACTCTTTTTTCTTCTTATCTTTATCTTACACTTCTTTTTTCTCTTCTTTGTCTTCCATTTCCTTCTTCTTTCTCTTCTCCTCTCCTCTCACCTAGTCCCCTTCTTTTTCTCTTTTCTCACTTTTCTTTTTTCTCTTCCTCTTTGCATTACACTTCTTCTTTCTCTTTCTCATTTTCCCTTCTCTCTCTTTTTCTCATAGTACTTTTCCTTTTTCCTGTCCTCTTTCTTTTCACCTTACTCTTCTTTTATTCGCTATCTTTTCGCCTTACTCTTCACCTTATTTTCTTTCCTCTCTCTCTCTCTCTCTCTCTCAATCTCTTCTTACCTCACTTTCGTTTCTTCTCCCTCTTTTCACCTCATTTTTCTTTTTTCTCTTTCTTTTCGCTTTACTCTCAAACATTATTTTCTTTGCTCTCTTCAAAGTATTATCCCTTCACTCTTTCTTCCTCCCCTCTTTTCACGTTAGTTTTCTTTTCTCTCTTTCTCTTCGCCTTGCTCCTCGCATTATTATCACCTTACTTTTCATTCTTCCCCCTCTTCTCACCTTACTCTTCATTTTCCCCCCTCTTCTCGCCTTACCCTTCATTTTCCCCCTCTTCTCACCTTACTCTCTATTCTTTCCCCTCTTTTTACTTTACTCTTCATTCTTCCCCCTCTTCTCACCTTACCCTTCATTTTCCCCCTCTTCTCGCCTTACTCTTCATTCTTCCCCCTCTTCTCGCCTTACCCTTCTTTCTTCCTCCTCTTCTCACCTTACACTTCATTCTTCCCCCTTTTCTCTCCGTACTCTATATTCTTCCCCCTCATCTCTCTTTACTCTTCATTCTTCCCCCTCTTCTCGCCTTACTCTTCATTCTTCCTCCTCTTCTCACCTTACTCTTCATTCTTCCCTCTTTTCTCGCCTTACTCTCTATTCTTCCCCCTCTTCTCGCTCTACCCTTCTTTCTTCCCTCTCTTTTCGCCTAACTCTTTCTTCTTCCACCCCTTCTCTTTTTTCCTCTTTCTTTTTGCCTTACTCTTCATATTATCCTCACTTTTCTCTTCCTTCCTCTCTTTCTTATTGCCTTACTTTTTTCAACAACTTGCAATTCCTTTTTTGTTTTGCTTGAGTTAAAAATTGTAGCTAAAAATGATATATTGTGAAAAAAAAACCGAAAAAAAGAAAACTATTCTATTTGCTTTGGAAAATGCGCACTTTGCAGAACGGTTATCGCTGTATGAAATGGAATCGGCGACCAGAGTTCAATTCCTGGACTAAACTGTTTGCCTTTCATTTTGAGCTAATGCCCTTGGGAAAGGCATGAATCTGTCTGACCTTCCACTCTGATATTAATAAATAGTTGTGCAGACTACGTTCTTTAGCCTCGGTTAGGCAACCATTCTAAGAGAAGGAAAATCATTGAATTTAAACCAGCTTTATCCTGTTTTAAAATTGTTTTGCTTCTCAGTAAATGAATATAAGCTCTTTAAAGACTTTCTTTCCATTCGTGTACATTTTCTGGGGAAGTGTATTGAAGTAATACTTTGAACACATCTCAAATGAAGTTACCGTATTTTCCCATGGGAAAAAATATGGACTTTCCACCTCTTTATAAAATATTTTTAATCCATGAAAAATAAACTAAACAAAAAAAAAATATGAAAAATAAACTAAACAAAACGTATTTTAAGATCTCATGAAGCATACCTCAAATTGATAAGAATAATTTATTTTAAACAATAATCGAGATCTTTTCGACATAAGATAAAGAAAGAAACTAAGGAATCACTAGGTTAAAAAAAATGGAATCACCAACAATAAAAAAGCCTCACAAGCAAATGATTTGGTTGGTTGGTTTGTTGGGTTTTATGGCATATCAACCTTTGTAGGTTATTTAACGCTAAATCCATTTTTATGTAAATAATCTGTTTTTTTAAAACAATTCAGTTTAGCATAAGTACACAGTTTAATGGTCAAAAACATTTCCATTTCTAACTATTCAAGCAGTTGTATGTAACAATTCAGTTAAGTGTAAATACAGTTTTAATTTCGAAAAACAGTTCTATTTCAAATAATTCAGTTAAGCATAAGCACGCAGTTTAAATGTAAGTACGGTTTAATTGTAAAAGTCATTTCTATTTCAAACTATTCAGTTTAATCAAACAATTCATTTTAGCATAAGTATGCTGTTAGTTCTATTTAACCCATTGATAGGGCCCTATCAGGTGCTACCACTCCGGGCCAGAGTGCACTTGGGAGCAATGGCAATAAAGGGGTACTCTGCATTCCCCAAAGCTCCAGCACTGCTGGAACCTCACCATGAGATTGTTTAGTGTCATATCAGGACACTCGTTAGGGGGGTCTTACCCCTCTGCAGAGGTGCAGTCAGTGTATTCTACTATCCCAGCCGACTGGGCAAACAAGCAAATGAGCTCTGGCTCGTTTAAAAATAGCGTTACCTACAAATGATTCACCTATAAGGAATAACGCTTTAGTGATGTTATCTTATACAGGGTGGAACGCTAAAATTGTCGTCCTAAAGAAAACAACACAACAACTTTATTTTAAAACTTTAATTGCAAAAATCAATTCAGCTAACTTGATTATGTAGTAGAGCTGACATCTACTAGAAGGCTCCTATCGCTCTTAGGGTTTGTACACAACTGGCCAACTAGTAGATGGTCTGCAACAAAAAAACAAACAAACCGGTTTTCATTAAACGAAAATGGAGTCATGTCGTCTTTTCTAGGGCAACAATTTTATCGTTTCACCCTGTAGAAGGCTCCTATCGCTCTTGGGATTTGTACACAACTGGCCAACTAGTACATGGTCTGCAACAAAAAAAGAAAACCGGTTTTCATTGAACGGAAATGGAATCATGTCGTCTTTTCTAGGGCAACAATTTTATCGTTTCACCCTGTAGAAGGCTCCTATCGCTCTTGGGATTTGTACACAACTGGCCAACTAGTACATGGTCTGTAACAAAAAAAGAAAACCGGTTTTCATTGAACGGAAATGGAATCATGTCGTCTTTTCTAGGGCGACAATTTTATCGTTCCACCTTGTAGACTATTTTACATGTACACCTTGTAGACTCTTTCAGTGTTGGTCGACCAGCAAAGACTCACATCGGGTCTGTGCAGAAACAAGATGTGTTATATAGAGCAAAAGACAATACTGACCTCCTACAAAGATAAAATTTACTTCTTTTCTTTTTCTTTTCTTATCTGAAATGTACGTATTAGTAGAGTGAGAAAGAGTCGGATATGGCTGAATTATACAAACACAGGGGTGACAATGCGGTTTTTCCGTAAAACCTCTTGAGCTTTCTACTTTGTTCTCTTCGACTGAAATCCTTCCCCATGGTTTATATAATTTTCCGTGCGCCAACGCAACCCTTGAGGTCAAACCTTTCGCCCACGCATTGCACATGGACACGCCTTCGGTCTAGTATGCCCCCCACACAACTTACGTGGTACTTCAGTTGAGGAAATACCAGCGTCCTGTTTACTTTAGGAAACAGGTGCATATCCTTTTATGCCATCCACGCAACTTACGTGGATTTTCCCCGGGGTATCTGCGTCCTCTTTACTTTTTGGAAAAAGGTGAACATCCTGTTTTGCCATCCACATAACATTTGCAGCATGTCAAAAGAATCTTCCGGTCGATATCCAATAGATGTAGCCTGGAAGACCTGACAAGAGCGATGGATGGCGCGAGTTAAGGAGTTCCATACTACCAGCATGACTTGATTATATATATATATATATATATAAACAAGATTAAATTACCCACAAGGGTTGATATGCCATAAAACACAACCAAACAAAACTCAACCAAATGGCTTTGTGTAGTATTGTGCGTGAATATTTGATCAATAGAATTACTAATGTTAAAAAACAATACTTGAAACCATTTAACTGTGTGCAAGCAAATGAATAATATTGAACAAAGTTTTTAGTGTTTGCAATACCAGAAAAATTATTACAGTTAAATCACAATATTTGAAATTATTTAACTGGATAAAACAAATGGTTAATCCTATTTACCTAACCCCTCCGCTCGGGCAGGATATGACACAAGGTCAATTTTTAAGCGGAGTTTAACAGGTTTGAATTCAGAGTTTTCTTTCTCCTAGACTAGTTGCCTCACCAAGGCTGAAGAACCTAGTCTGCCCTACTATTTACCCATAGCTGGAGGGAGAATAATTGGATTCATACCTTTCCCAAGGGTATTAGTGCTATGTGAAATGCAATCAGTCTTGTCTAGGAATTGAACTCGGATCACCGTGTCCATATCCTGTGACGATAACCATTACACCACGGGCACCTCCACATAAATGGTTAATATCAAATAGAATTATTAGTGTTTAGTAACAACAATTGGAACCATTTAACTATGTGCATACAAATAAACTCTGGCCCGTTTAGAAATAATGTTACCTAAAAACTATTCGCTTACAAATCATACACACACGCGCGCGCGCGTGTGTGTGTGTATGTATAAAAAGGATTTCGTATTAAAAAATCTACAAGAGTTGATACGCTATAAAACTAAAAAAATGTCTCATTTTTATTATTGTAATAAAAAACGCATGTTTCATGAAGTGTGGGAATTCCGTCCAAGGCTAAGGCACTTCATCTGCACTATCTCACTTCTTCGTGTTGTATTTTTCTGCGAGTTCGGATCGAAGGGCACAATTCCGAGACGGATCCATAATGAAAAAAAAAAGAAGGTTAAAACAAAAATTCGATGGATCCTCTTAGCAGACACACTGCACCTCTCCAGTTGTCGGGTAGCACATCGGCCGGTCGTGTTTACTGCGGCACGGATGTGGCCGAGTGTGTGTCGGTACTTCGAGATTTCCTTCGGCCTCAGGGCCTTCCCCTCAGGCTTTTACCTTTCGGAGGGGGTTATTGCCTGAGGCATTTTTGGAAATGCCGGGCGCGTGTGTGCTCCGGCTCTGTGTCGAACCCACCTAAAAAGGCCTTGTGCCACACATGCCCGTTAAGTGGGGCGAGCATCAAATACCGAAGACACACACACACACACACAAACACACACACACACACACACACACACACTCTCTCTCTCTCTCTCTCTCTCTCTGTGTTCCTATCACTGTCTAGCTGACTTTCCCTGGCATCCTCTGTCCCTATCTAAGTCGATCTCTCTATTTGTCTGCCTCGCAAACTCACTCTACTAGCAAGGGCTAACATTTCCTACTTCTGGGTTTTCGGCCACAAAGACTAGACCTAAAAATATTACCAGACCGTAAATCTCCAGGAGACCCTAAAAGCTATGATAATAAAACCGAAAGCCTTTCAATGTGCAGCTGTACTTTTGCTTGACCATCTCAAAATATACTCGCAGCGTTGAATTAGTATTTCTCGTATAAACTACATACGGCTACCCACGCACTCAACATGCCTACGCAAATATGTCCCAGCCCCTAGATGGACACACAAATGTATTCACATACATATATACATACCTATCGTCAATTCCCAACCATCCACATATGTATACAACAGCACGAATATTCATATACACACACACATGTGTCTACACAGATGCGCATAAACAGAACCAAGTCCATATACTACCACATCATCGTCAATAGTGTTACAAAAGGCATTTAGCTGACTACCACTTATAACGATTCATTAAAAGGCGATTAGATGTTTACTCCAAGCAACACTAAACATCTTTCTAATCATTACTGGACGCTGTGTAATATTATCATTGATCGATTATAATTTTTAAATGTGCGTCTATCATGTTGGTGAATACCGTAAAGAAAATTAGCTCAAATAAGATACCAGAAGATAAATTAAAAATGTCTAACTCGTCAAATACCGTGTACTGAGGCAGCAGTTTTTCATTAATACAAGTTGATAGATTATTTTTTCCATTAGTTCAAATACATATGTGTGTGTGTGTGTGTGTGTGTGTGTGTGGAAATGAATAATGGATGAAACGTAAATTTTCTTCAAAATACGTGACTCATCATAGATGGATAAATTGATCTGAATAGATGAAAATTGGTAGATACTTTTTAATAGATTTACATAGATAGATAGATAGATAGAGAATGAGATAGATACTTCGTATCATAGATAGATAGATATGAGAAGAGATGGATAGGTGGACAGATAGTTATGAAAAGTCTTTGATAGATAGATAGATAGATATAGACTGAGATACAAGGTGCGTAGGATAAGTTTCCAGACTTTTATTCGTAGGGGCACTTTTATTGATAGTACACACATGAAACTTTAGTTCCCTTCGAAGTAATCTCCTCCGGCTACATTGTACATGTTGTACCGTTCCATCAACTTCTAGAAGACCCCATAGAAGTCCTCTTGTGTGTGCGTGTCAATGACCTTCGGCACAGCCTCTTTCATCTCCTCAATTCTCTCATAACGACAGCCTCTGAGCTTAGGGAATAACCAAAAGTCACAGGGACCAAGGTCTGGACTATAGGGACGGTGATGAACTGTCTTGATGCCTATTTTGGTCAAATAGTCTGTGACAAGGATGGAGTTGTGGACTGGTGCCTTGTCCTATTGGAAATGCCACTGACCCGATTTGAAGAGTGCTGGCATCTTCCCAAGGAATCTCTTCCTGAACTCCCTTAAAACCTCAACATAGTAACCCTAGCCCTTTGGCCAATCAACACTGGTGTATTGACTTCCTTACTCCTCGCACACCTCTCATCATCCCTCACAGACTCCCTACCCTCCTTGAATCTTTTATGCCACTCAAAAACTCATGCTCGAGTCATGCAAGATGGTCGAAAAGCAGTCTGAAGCATTCCACACGTTTCTGTGGCGTTTTTTCCAAGTTTAAAACACAATTTTATTGCATATCGTTCTTCTAAAGTGCCAAATTGCATTTTTGAAACTCACCAGCTGTGACAATCAGGCTTTAGTAGGGTGTATTCCGATTGCTGTTGTAGCTGTTCATTTGAAGCTGAAATAATAAAAATAAGATGTATAGCAATAACATAGTGAAATTTCAAGAGTCTACGACAATTCTAAATGCCTGTACAAAAAAGTGTGGAACCTTATCGTATGCTCCTCGTAAATACTTAACATATTTAGATAGATAGATGGATAGATAGATATGACAAGAGATGTTTAGATGGACAGATTGATATTAAAAGTCTTAGATAGATAGATAGATAGATAGATACTTCTTAACATATTTAGATAGATAGATAGATAGATAGATAGATATGAGAAGAAATGGATACATGAACAGGTTAATATGAAATGTCTTAGATAGATAGATAGATAGATAGATAGATGTGTGGAAACGTTGTGGAAATAACAATAAAGATGAAGACAATAGTCCGAAAACCCTTAATGATAAAAACGTACTTCTTAAAATATTTTGATGGATAGGTAGATATGAAAAGAGATGGATAGATGGATAGATTGATTGATGTGAAAAGTCTTAGATAGGAAGATAGATATTTAAATGTTGTTTCTTACAATGCATGAAAGGAACATACAACATCGATCCTGTCGATCAAGGGCATTGACAATTCCGTTCTTGACATTGGTAAATGTTCAATTGTGACGGCACAGTCGTCCTCGCCAAATACGTGGGTGATTCCTCTTCCAATCCTCTGAGCGTTCCGCTGGTCGGATGCATCTTCGGATGACATGATCGATTTGTTATCCGCTCATGTTGTATTTTTTAGATCTAGACAACAAATGCAATCGGAGTTACCGGTTGACGAGTAGACGGATGAGACTCTCTCTCATCGTGTTTTCTTAATTTATTTTGAGCTTTTATTACCCTAGACAGTCCCGTAAAAGACCCCCTTGAGTTATCATATCTCGATTATTCTTCGTTTCTTTATCGGCACGAGTCTAGCACAAAGGCATCTCTCGTCCGGTCTGCCCTGTTCTCTAAAGAATCATATCTCTCGATTCCTCTTCTCAACTCTACCTTAACGAGTCTGGCCCACGGACATCTCTCAAGGCGCCCCATTATCTCAGTCTTTCTTGCTTCTTTATAAGATTGGTTTTCGCTTTTCTACTTTCACGTACGAACAACATGACTTTCTCTGCCTCTCTACTCTGGGTAGTCTGACGCTAGCTCAGAATCCAGAGTGCATGAAATATAGTAACTGCCTCTTGCTCGTCTTCCGTCGGTTTGCTTTTGTCAACTTCTAGTTTGCCTCTGTTTACTGTTAATTCATGTACATTTTCATTTGAAGGGTGGTACGGGGAAATTAAAAAAAAAAAGAAATACATCTTCTCCAAATTTGGATTTCACTAATTTTCTGTTGACGGGATTGTTTAAAGAAAATAAATTCCATATTCAAAGTTAGGAAATCAATTATCCTAATTTTAGATCAGTCGTTTTTGATGATTGACAGTTAGGGTTTTTGATCTGGTTTCGTCTCCTCCACTCCAAATCATCCGGGCACAGTGATCAGTTAAAACAATTCACCTATCTTCTGACTGCTTTTAGGTTAAACTATAACAATACGTTTGCTTTTCTTCTTTTGTCCAATAACAATTCGTTTCGTCAAATTTCTTTCTCATCCAAATAACATAATTTTTATTTACACTTCATTTCAAAGACCTATTACGCAATTACACATTTATAATGTATTTCTCTATTCTTCCAAAATCCAAATCGGTTTCTTTTTCCTCTGGTTAATAAAATTTCTCCGACCTTATAGGTTACACAAAAACTCTTTTCCCTGTTCAAACGTCTTTGTGACAGAATTATGCAGGTCAGTCGGGACTCTTTGAGTTCCTTACAAAAATCCTCTTGCAATATATAATGAAGGAATCAAATGAAAAAACAAACAAACAAAAAAACATGACAAAACAACGACAAAAAACTTTGTCAATTCTTCTTTCTTATCGATGCAAATAACGAGTTGAAATTTCATTGTTCTAAAATTATCTCGTCAAGAATATTCAGCAATTAGCAATAACAAATGTATATACAGGGCGCCTCGTGTGGTATAACGTTTGGCAAGCTATATCCGCAAGGCATTACAGGTGAGTTCGAATCTCACAGAAAGTCTCATATATCTCGTTCGATCTCGATCAAATGGTAAATGCACATCACAGAATCTGTCCTGGGGAATGATGAGACGCACAAGCTCCTCTAGGATTCTGACAAACAAACGGATCACCTAATTTCAGCCAGACGACCAGACCTTATAATAATCAAAAAAAAAAAAAAAAAAAGAACTTGTAGAGTTGTGGACTTTGCTGTCCCAGTAGACCACAGAGTAAAATTAAAAGAAAGCAAAAAGAAGGATAAATACCTCGACCCTGCTTAGGAATTGAGAAAACTGTAGAACATGAAAGTGACGGTTATACCAATTGTAATTGGTGCTCTTTGTACAGTCACTAAAGGATTGGTAAAAGGACTAAAGAACTTGGAAATAAGAGGACGAGTGGGGACCATCCAAAGTACAGCATTGCTGAAATCGGTCAGAGTACTGAGAAAAGTCCCGGAGACTTGAGGAGATTTGTTGTCACTCAGTCTCCAGTGAAATACCATCAACTAACACTGATATGAAAAACTCTCAAGGAGTAAAAATAATTAGTAAAACTGGTTTGGGTTTTTCTTCTCCGTGACTGGTTGACGAACCAAAGCTAAAGAAACCAGACTTCCTGATTATTTTCCCATAGTTAAGAGAAGAGATACATTCGTGCCTTTCACAAGGGTATTAGCATGAAGTGTTAGAATATTTAGAACCATTTAACTGTGTGCAAATAATAACTAAACGTGCGTAAATAAATTAGCTCTGACACATTTAAAGATTAGATTACCAGCAAACTAAGTAAAAGTAAAGTTGTCTCCCTTTAGTCGAGGGCGACCAGAAGGCTCCCTTTTCTATAGCTGCTACACCGAGGTGTAGGGGAGGGCGCAACTCCTTTCCCTGGATTGCTCCACTTTACCATCGATACGTACCTTATAATGCTGAGTGTTAAGCAAGGAGGCATCAAGTACCATTTTTTGAGTCTTTGGTATGACTCGACCTGGGATTGAACCCAGGTCTTCCAGACCATTGGCGAACACTCTATCCACTAGACCAATGAGCTGGTTGATGTATAACCATTTAACTGTGTGCAAACAAATAAGCACTGGCTCGATTTAAAAGTTATCTACAAACTATGCGTTTACAAATCACGTACAATATTTACAAATTGGATTTGGCATTAAATAACCTACAATGTTTGATATGCCATAAACCCAACCTAACCCAAGCAAACCAATCTTTTACGACAAAGTCTTTCAGCTTCAGAGTTACCAATGTCCGGTAGATAGATAGATAGATAGATAAACAGAAAAAGAAAAACTGACATGAAGTAACCCAAGAAATGTCTACGTGTCGAAAAACCAACCAACCAACCAACCATGCTATGGGAGGAGATTTTCTCACTTATCTAGCTATAATCGCACAGCTGCCTAGAGAATTTGCGAGATTTTTTTCTGAATTTTTTTCGTTGCGCCATTTTGTATCCACTCGTGATTATTGAGCCAATTGGAGTTAGAGGAATATTAAATTGTTTACTATCTATCTATCTATCTATCTATCTATCTCACTGTCGATTGATATCTATCTATCTATCTATCTATCTATCTCAGTCTGATCATATCTATCTATCTCAGTCTGATCTATCTATCTATCATAGTCTATAAAGATCTGTATATCTATCTATTATAGTGTATCCATATGTATCTATAGAAATATATAGAGAATGATGATATACGAATAGCTCATTATCATTACTGGAAAGACTGCTCGATAGTTTTAGTTATCCATTATATTTTCAATATTATCTTTTTGTCTTTACATATATATATATATATATTCCCCTACCTCCGTAGGGTTGAGTTCTCCAGCGAATGAAGTAATCGTGTAGCCATTAGCGTTTGTTGCAAGCCTCTTCATATATGAATTGAGATCTCGGTAGCCGTTAAACGGATGTATGTAAACAATAGTAATTGTGATTCATAAACGTTTAAAATTTACTTCGCTGCAACTGTTTCCTCGTGGCTGAGGGTTAGAGGCTTGGATTGGCGTTTGAGTCAACCGGGTTTCGATCCCAGCTACGGGAAGCTAATATGTCTAGTCACACTGATGAGTTTTGATAGAACGAAACAGATGTCTGTGGATGACTATATATATGTATGTGTGTGTGTATACCAACGTTCGTGCGTGTATGTGTGTAGATATGTTTAGTAAGTGATTGTGTCCGTATGAATGTAAATATCTATACAAACATGTGAGGTGATAAAAAGTATTTATACTGAAGTATTCATTCTTTGTTATTAAAAAAATTATCAAAATTTCAATAAAAAGGATTACACAGCTAACTAATAAAGGGATGATGTCGAGAAGTCCAGACCCCGTCCGAAAGAGTCAGTGTTAATTCGCGGTATTTTTATCAACAACTTTTTGCGAAACATTTGTGTGAATGCTCCCTCCACTATCCACAATCGACCTTGTTCCATCTGACTTTTTTTCTTGATTCCTAAACAGAAAATTCATCTCTACGGCAAGATTTGGCGACGTGGTCAACATCTCACGTTTCCCGGCGTTCATTGAGCAGCTGTCGAAAGAATTCGCGGGATTATTTTTTATGATTTTTGGAACGCCATTTTGTTTCCACTCGTGACTTATTGAACCAATTAGGTTTAAGGAATATTAAATTGTTTACTGGGCATTTTGTGATATTTTCTTGAGCAATCTTGTCTCTGAGGTCAACTGTGCGTTATATCGATTGTGTTATGTCGGAGGGCAATATGCCACATTTTTGCAGCATGAATTTCCCCTGAAGGTCGAGTACAGGTCTTGTTCCTAAAGTATTCTGTAGGTAAAGGGGATGAGATATTTACATTTTTTTTTATGTAGCACGCTGTTGCTAAGGCAACACCATCTAGTGTCATTGGCAGAAATTCCTTGGCGGTTGATGAAGGTAATCCCACTGATGTGACAACAGGGAATTATATTTGCATTTTGGGTATAGACCTTTAACTCCTAAAAGAAATATTACTATTCCTTGTATACATTATAGAATTAACAAACTTTGAGTATGTTTACAGATAGATAGATAGATAGATCGATACATACATACATAAACAATGGTTTGTTGGTTGAGTCTTTTTAATGTCATTAGTAGATTATTTAATGCCAAATCCTGTGTACACATACGTGGTGCATTCAATATGTTTCCAGACTTTTTTGTACCGACATTTAAAACTGTCGTAGACTCTTGGAAATTCACTATGTTATTACTATACATCATATGAGATAACTGACCAATTTTTAGGATTTCAGGTTCAAATCAACAGCTACAGCAGCAATTGGAATACACCCGACTAAAGCCTGATTGTCACAGCTGTTGAGTTTCAAAAATACAATCTGGACGTGAGGACACTTTAAAAGAACGATATGCAATAAAATTGTGTTTTAAACTTGGAAAGAATGCCAGAGAAACGTATGGAATACTTCAGATTGCTTTTGGAGCATCTTGCATGAATCGAGCATGAGTTTTTGAGTGGTATAAGAGATTCAAGGAAGGCAGGGAGTCTGTGAGGGATGATGAGAGGTGTGGGAGGAGTAAGGAAGTCAATCCACCAGAGTTGATTAGCCATAGGGTTAGGGTTAGGGTTACTATGTTGAGGTTTTAAGGGAGTTCAGGAAGAGATTCTGTCGGAAGAGGCCAGCACTCTTCAAATCGGGCCAGTGGTATTCCCACCAGGACAATGCACCAGTCTACAACTCCACAAATGAGACTTTCACAAGTACTACCAATCTGGGTTGAGTGGGAGCAATGAAGAGGTACTACACATTCCCCATAGCTCTAGGACGGGAACCTCACCATCAGATACAGTTTAGTGTCCCGGTTGGTTTACAAATTGAGTCAGGGAGGAAAGTAGAAGTTTACCGGGAGAGAAATTTTTTTCAGGCCTCGAACATAGGAACGGATAGAAGGTTAGAGGGACACTCGAAAAAGACTAGGGGCCAAAAATAAATCCATTTTATATTTTTATTTCAAATGACGCGTAATTTGAGTCACTTTTCTAACAACTTCAAAAAATCACAAAGAATCCATGAGATTATGCTTGTCCCTCTGTAATCTTAACGCAGTTCGGTACCTGGCCAAAAGAATGGGGCGCCCTGTGAGAATCGAACTCTCTAACGATGGTTAGTTCAACTTGCTAAACATTACACTATCCGAGGAGCGCAAATTTTGCTGCGTTGTTGATTCAGATTTCTACGAATGATCACGCCTGTGTTTGTTTTCTTCAGACCCCCACCCACCAAAAAAACCGGAAGTCTCAGTGATGACTAGAGTAACTGTACTTAGTACGTTCGTTTTAGGTTTCCCCGCCCCCGATTGGTTGTCGTACGCCACGTGACAATTTTCAACTTTTTCAAAGTTATTACAGTTTGGACGAAAGTTTTATTCAAAGAATTAATTCTTCAAAAGTCAACCGGTATACTAGTAAAGCCGGTACTTATGCACTCCTTTAACGAAAACGAAACACTCTGCCGAGACGAGAGATCGAACTGAGAGCTTTTTTTATTTCATAGTCACGACTGGTTCTTCGTGAAGCAATTTCTGTTCGCGAAAGTCGATAACTATGGCCGTTCGTTTCTGTATCCAATCAATTATCACTGCAAAGTCATTGCCGGACGTTGCATCGGTTAATTTTCACCTCATCGACCCAACATTTCATGACACGTGTTAACGATATCTATATTAGTTTTATCGGTCTCACTGGTCGAAACATTATACATCAGGATTTACAGATTTAAGTGTCTTGATATATATATATATATATATATATATATATGTGTGTGTGTGTGTGTGTGTGTGAGTGTGTGTGTGTGTGTGTGCACAATAGTTTTCTCTTCTCTTAAGCATCTTCTCTTCTCTTTTGCATGTTTGTTAACCACCACTGAGATGGTTCGTTTTATCATCTTAGTAAACGATACATGCGTTAGAAATGGGAGTGACTGTCACACACACACACACACACACACACATATATATATATATATATGTGTGTGTGTCTGTGTGTATGTCTGTGTGTGTATATATATATATATATATATATATATATGCATCGGTCTTTCTCTTAAGAGTGGTTAAAAACAGAAGACGAGGTTCTTTTTAAATATTTTCATTGATTTTTTTTACAAATATTTTATCTATATGCTAATTTTTCTCGATATATTTGATTTTCTAAAAACTTATTTGATGTATCATATATTTGATTTTTTTACCAATATTTTATATAAGGGGTGTCCTCCTCGTGGTGTAATGGTCAAAGCGATGGACTGCGGAAACGTAGTACTCGAGATCGTACTCAAGTCGCGCTATTACGTTCACTCTCGGGCAAATACCCTTGGGAAAGGTATGAACCCCCTTATACTCCCAGCTATGGGTTAAATTGATGGATTTGGCATTAAATAACCTACAACGGTTGATATGCCATTAAACAAAGAATCCAAATATTTTATATATATGTTGATTTTTCCACCAATATAAATTTTTACTGGCTGAGAAGTGAAAACGATGGGATGAAAAATATATCTGATTTTTCAACAAATATTTTATATCTATGCTGATTTTTCTAAAAATATACTTCATTATCTACATATATATATATATATATATATATATATATATATATATATATATATATATATATATATATATTCTTTCTCTTTCTCTCACTCTCACGCTATATCTCTCTCTCTCTATATATATATATACATGGAAATCCGACAATATAAAAAAAATCCGACAGTATAAAAAAATAAAAAAACAAAGTAATTAAAAAGTGATCAATTTATGATAATTGAAAGTCGACGTTAAACGTTTCGGTTTTAATAAACCTTTATCCGGACTTTATCATGGCGAAAAGTGTTGTTTAAACAATGATGGATGTTTTATTAAAACAACTGGGGAAAAGACAAAATTAATATACAAGGAAAGATAACCGTTCAAACAGCGTTTTTTGTTTCTCTTTAACTATCTTAAAAACAATTGGCCTCCTATTAAAGATATAGACTATGTTACCAACACCTTCGACCATCAAGTTTATACAAACAAAAAGCTTTGACATTTATATATACACACAGATACATATCAGAATTTGACACTCAATGACCCTTAAGAGGTTAATTTGCCATAAAACCCAACCATCACCTACTTAAAAATATGCGGTTACAAATCATATATATAATATATGTGTAAAAAGGCTCTGACATTAAATAACCTACTGAGGTTGATATGCCATTAAATCCAACCAACCAAACTATCACGTGATTGGCACTGGCAATAATGTTTAAAAATGTGTCGAATTTCTCGGAGATACAATAGATTAAAAGGTGATAAAAGAAAAAATAATCAAAAGTTTTGAGAAAAGAAGAAAGGAAAGGAAAAGAAAGGGACAAGAAGACTGGAAAGAAAAAGAAAAAGAAAAAGAGAAAAAAAGAAATTAAAGGAAAGAAAGGAAAGAAGAGAAAAGAAAAAAAAGAAAAGAAAGAAAAAGAAAGAAGAGAAAAGAGAAGAAAGGAAATGAACAAAACAAACGGACTATATGTAAATAAATCTTATTAATATCGACCGTATGTATAGGGTTACATCTATTTTTTAATTAATGAGTTGTACGATGGAAAGAGGCTTAGTGAAAGTTTATATAATACAGCAATTACAAACAAATATATATATATATATATATATATATATATATATATATATATATATATATATATATATAAGAAAGTGGATAGATTGAAAAACAGGACGAAAGATTATATATATAAACAAAGTAATCACGAAGAATATGTAAGAGGATAAAATTTGGAATAAATTTTATTCATGGAACTAAAGGAAGTATAAACACGTATGAAAAAGTAATTAATTAAAGTTTGATATGTTGTAGCTATTCAGAACTAATTTACCTAAGAAAGGGAATAGATTGAAAATCCCGGGTCGTGTATTAATGGAGGGTAAAAGCGAAATTGTACCAGCTTCAAAAATTTGTCTCAATCTTTTATTTTGAATATTAGCTAAGATCGTTGCTGCAATAAAGCCAAAGTTTTGATCAATTTCGGATATATATAAGAAAAGTGTGTTATTAATCTAATATCACGTTTATGGTCATACAGACGTTTATTAACCAAGTTTTGTCCATATATTTCAATTTACAGTCTTTGAAAGGAACAGAGCAAAGACGGGTAGGGGTAATATTGTGTTTGTTTATCGAAGGTGAGTCTCTAAAAGTTCAAAACATTCATCAACCGTTATATGAGTATATAGGATTTGATGTCAAGACTAATTAAATATTTGTTTTTCTTATTAATGTTAATTAATTTGTTTAGGAGTGAGCCAGATTTATTGATATGTGCATCGCTGATAATACCCAACAATTGGGATAATGTTTTAGCTAACAGTTTTACGATGTTATCGTGGACAGATCCCAAACAAGAGATAATTGGTCTCAAAGGAATATCAGGTTTATGGATTTTTGGAAGACCGTAAATTTTAGGAATGGTGAGGGGGTAGTTAATTAACGATGACAAAAATTTGTCTTCATTTGAGACTAATTTCTTATAAGACTTATTAAAATTATTCATATTTTTAGAAATAGTTTGTGTAGATCTGTTCAGACGTATTGCTATCATCGAGTAGATCCATTAGTTTCTGGTTATAGACAATTGAATCCATGACAACAACACCATCACCTTTATCAGAAGACAATATGATAATATTGTTGTTTGAAGACAGTCTTTACGGTTGCTAAGAATCTCTTTGGCAAGGTGTGTTTATCGGTTTGAAAACTGGTAGAAGCAGCGAAAATGCTTTGTACAAAACCTTCGTGGAAACCAGAGTCGTGTTGTTTGTAATTTAAATGTTAATTTTCGCATATCATTGTTTTTCAAGAAATTAGTCTCAAAAGGGAATTCAATTTTAGTCTTCGTATCTGTGGGTGTTTGTGTGTGTGTTGCTTTTCTGCCAATATTCTTATTTTCTACAAAAACAACTTTTTCTACAAATATAATTGATTTTCTAAAAATATATTTGATTTATTTTAACAGATATATTTCATGTATATTTGATTTTTCTACAAATGTTTTATATACACGTGGATACCGACGAATCAATTTAAAGGTATATTTTTCTTTTATAATCCTTGACCACGTGATACATGGTGCATTCAATAAGTTTCCAGACTTTTTTGTACAGGCATTTAAAATTGGCAAAGACACTTGAAAATTCACTATGTTATTGCTATACATCTTATGAGATGACTGACCAATTTTTAGGATTTCAGGTTCAAATATACAATCTGGACGTGAGGACACTTTAAAAGAACGATATGCAATAAAATTCTGTTTTAAACATGGAAAAAATACCACAGAAATGTATGGAATGCTTCAGACTGCTTTTGGACCATTTTGCATTAATCGAGCATGAGTTTTTGAGCAGCAGCAAAGGGAATACACCCTACTAAAGCCTGACTGTCACAGCTGGCGAATTTCAAAATACAATCTGGACGTGAGGACACTCTAGAAGAACGATATGCAATAAAATTGTATTTTAAACTTGGAAAAACGCCACAGAAACGTATGGAATGCTTCAGACTGCTTTTCGACCATCTTGCATGAATCGAGCATGAGTTTTGAGTGGCATAAGAGATTCAAGGAAGGCAGGGAGTCTGTGAGGGATGATGAGAGGTGTAGGAGGAGTAAGGAAGTCAATACACCAGAGTTGATTGGTCAAAGGGTTAGGGTA
The DNA here is from genome assembly GCA_963585895.1 of Sepioteuthis lessoniana. Taxonomy (NCBI): domain Eukaryota; kingdom Metazoa; phylum Mollusca; class Cephalopoda; order Myopsida; family Loliginidae; genus Sepioteuthis; species Sepioteuthis lessoniana. Next base: position 3,839,619 of record OY757933.1, read on the forward strand.
AAGGCTAGGATTACTATGTTAAGGTTTTAAGGGAGTTCAGGAAGAGATTCCGTCGGAAGTGGCCAGCACTCTTCAAAAAACTCATGCTCGATTCATGCAAGATGGTTTGAAAAGCAGTCTGAAGCATTCCATACATTTCTGTGGCATTTTTTCCAAGTTTAAAACAGAATTTTATTGCATATCGTTCTTCTAAAGTGTCCCCACGTCCAGATTGTATTTTTGAAATTCGCCAGCTGTGACAATCAGGCTTTAGTAGGGTGTATTCCAATTCCTGTTGTACCTGTTTATTTGAGGTTGAAATCCTAAAAATTGGTCAGTCATCTCATAAGATGTATAGCAATAACATAGTGAATTTTCAATAGTCTATGACAATTTTAAATGCCTTTACAACAAAAGTCTGGAAACTTATTGAAGGCACCACGTACATAAGATATATGATTTGTAAACACATTTTGTAGATACACATAGTTAAATGATCAAACAGTTCTATTTCTACCTATTCAATTTAGCATAAGTCACAAAGTTTCACGTATTGCTATGTATGACTAACATTTCAGTCATTTGTTCACACACAGTTAAATTTACAAACAGTTCTATTACAAACAATTCAGTTTAGCGTGAGTCATTTGTTTGTACTCAGTTTAAATGTCAAACAGTTCTATTTGACCCATAGATAGGATCCTATCAGGTGCTACCACTGTGGGCTAAAGTGGACAGGCGATCAAAGGTAATGAAGGGGTATACACATTGTGTATGGTGGGGTCTTACGCCTCGGCAGAAATGCAGTCGGTGTATTTTACAGCCCTTTGCCGACTTGGCTGCTGTGGTAGGTTATTAGTTTCCAAACTTCAGTATCCAGTATTTTTATTTTTGATAACGTCCAGTTTATTATATTAAAACTATAAGTCACTATTGCTATTGCCTGGGTGCTAATTATTATAGCTTCATTTTTTGGATTCAATTCTGTTCTCAATATGGATCTTATTCTTCTGAATGGATCTTATTCTTCGAAATGGATCTTATTTTTCTGAATGGATCTTATTTTTCTGAATGGATCTTATTTTTCTGAATGGATCTTAATTTTCTGATTGGATCTTATTTTTCTGATTGGATCTTAATTTTCTGATTGGATCTTATTCTTCTAAATAAATCCTCTTCTTCTGAGTGGATCATATTTTTCTAAATGGATCTTCTTCTTTTGAATGGATCTTATTCTTCTGAATGGATCTTCTTCTTCTTCTTCTTCTTCTTCTTCTTCTTCTTCTTCTTCTTCTTCTTCTTCTTCTTTCTTTCTTTCTTTCTTTCTTTCTTTCTTTCTTTACCTATTGAACGATTGAAACCATTCACTTTATTAATTCCTGCATATATATATAGGTTTCATTCTGTTCTTAGTCTGGTAACTTTCCAGTTAATATCTAGCGTGATGTTTTTAAACTTTTATATATAAGTCTTTTCTCAAAGTGACTTTTACCCATTTGATTAGGTTAAATTGTATCCTTATCTTGCCATTAAATCTTTCCAGAGTACTTTATGGATCTTCTAAATTGTCAGACTTTTTGGCATGTAACTTTAAATCGTCCACATAAGATCGATGATATTATTATTATAATCATTATTAGTTGCAATGGTAGTGATAGTATCTACTCTGTGCGAGTTGTTCTCACCAGTTTTAGCTGGTTGGATTTCGTTGGAGTCTGAGTGACAACAAGTTTCTTCAGGGTCTCAAGGACTCTCCTCAGTATTCTTGCCGATCTTAGCAATGTTGTGGTCTAGATGGTCTCAGCTCTGGCTCTGATTTCCAAATTCTCCAGTTTTTTCTCCAAACCCTTAGGGGCCGTTCTAAGTGCACCAACAACTACGTTGCCTTCACGTCCCTCAGTTATTTTTTGTTCCCTGGCAAAAGTGCAAGTACCTGTCTATCTTTTCGTTTTCTTTTTCTTTTCTCCCTGTGCTTCACTGAAGCGGCAAAATCCGCTATACGGCAAGTTCTTTTTTTTTTTTGTTAACTCATGGTATGGTCATCTAGCCGGAATTAAGTGATTCGTTTGTATTGCAATTCGCCAATGGCCCGGGAGACCTGGGTTCAATCCCAGATCGAGTCATACCAAAGACTCAAAAAATGGTACTTGATGCCTCCTTGCAGTATTATAAGGTACAGATCAAGGGTAAAGTGGAGCTGCCCAGGGAAAGGATTAGCACCCTCTCGTACACCTTGGTGTAGTAGCTTTTGAAAAAGGAGCCTTCGGGTTTCCCTCGACAAAAGGGAGACAACTTTACTTACTTGTTTTGCAAAATCTCGAAGAATTTGATCCGTATGTGACGGGTCATTTTGGTTTGGGCATATACCATTTGGTATTATGGTCAAATTTCAATTTCTGGCTCAGTTTCCAGTGGATATTCCGTTATTGTTATCTTTCCATTTAAAATCTGTCTCTGGGATCGTTAGTTTTCAGGTAGCAATATACATATATATATATATATACGTGCAAATATATATATGTATATATTTGTATATTTATATATATGCACTTACACATTTATAAGTGTGTGTGTGTGTGTGTGCCTAGTTTGATTCGGTTTAATGGCATATCAACCATTGTAGGTTATTTAATGCTAAATCCATTATATACATATAAACAGTTCTTTTTCAAACAATTCAGTTTTGCATTAGTACAGTTTAAATGTCAAAAACATTTCTATTTCGAGTTATTCAGTTTAGTCGACAAAGTTAAATGATTTCAAGTATTGCTACGTATCACTAACAATTTAATTAAACATCATTTATTTACACACTGTTAAATGTAAAAACAGTTCTATTCCAAACAATCCAGTTTAGCATAAGTACACAGTTTAAATGTCAAAACAGTTATATTTCAAGCAATTCATTTTAGCTGTCAGGTACTACCACTCCCGGTCAGAGTGGACCTGGGGGGCGATGATAATGAAGAGGTACTCTGCATTTCCCAAAGCTCCAGCATTACTGGAGCCTCACCATCAGATACAGGACACTCGTTGCGGGAATCTTACCATTCTACAGAGATGCAGTCGGTGTATTCTGCAGCCCCAGCTGACTGGGCCATGTTTGTGCGTGTGGGCATGTAGATATTGATTTAACCTAAGTACAATTACAGACTCTCCAAATGGAAAACTGTCAGATGCCACGTAGAGCATTTCTGTTATATCCTTTCAGGAAATGGACAAGTCTTTTAGCGCCTGTGCCGATTGCAATAATAATTCCAGAAAGTCCATTTCCGCAGATGTAGACGCGGCAATAATTTCTTTCTTACATGCAACTTGCTTTTAGATAAAAACACTTTTAGAAGCACTCACTTGAGAAGCGAAGAAATACCCTGCCAGTCCTACTTCCTAATGTTCATAGTCCAGCATGAGATCGTAAGAATAGCTGTAAGACTTAACAACGCTTTGCATTGGTCAGGCACACCGTTCCAAAACTGCTGAAGGCACCGACTGTCCATTTCGTAATGAGACTTAATTAAGATCCTTTCGAGTTTCTTGATAAGTGGTTTCAAGATAGAATTGGTGGATTAATTTACCAAAATTGTCCCGAGCGGTTTGGGACCCTCCATAGGCTATCATCAGGGATGACTTGCATATGTAAAGAGTGTTTTTTAAAAGAGTTTTGAAAGTTTTTTGGTTTTTATAACATAACAAAACTATGCAAACGTAGAGTTGGATAAAACTGAGATGCTGATAAATTTAAATTTCAGCCTGAAACCAAGACACTTATCAGGAAACTCGAAAGGATATACAGACACAATGTGTATGGGTATTTCTTCGCTTCTCAATGGTTATCGTCGTAGGAAATGGACACGGTGACACGAGTTCAAATCCTGGACGAGACTGATTGCATTTCACATAGCACTAATACTCTTGAGAAAGGTATGAATCCAATTATTCTCCCTCCAGCTATGGGTAAATAGTAAGGCAGACTAGGTTCTTCAGCCTTTGTGAGGAAACTAGTATGGGAGAAGGAAAACTCTGAATTCAAACCTGCTAAACTCTGCTTAAAAATTGACCTTGTGTTACCCGAGCGGAGGGGCTGGTAAATATGTACCGACACGATGTGTCTTTACTATTTAATCAAATTAATCAAACATGCGTAAATGAACGACTGCTGCCTAACCACACACACACACACACACACACACACATATATATATATATATATATATATATGGGAACTTTGATTTCCTTGTCCAGTCGGCTGGGGCTGTAGAATACACCGACTGCACCTCTACAGAGGGGTAAGCCCCCCCAAAAAAACGAGTGTCCTGGATACGATGCTAAACAATCTGATGGTGGGATTCAAGTAATACTGGATCTTTAGGAAATACGGAGTACCCCTTCATTGTCATCCCTCCCAGGTCCACTCTGGCTCGGAGTGGTAGTACCTAATTAGGGTCTTATCTTTGGGTTAAATAGAACTAACTGCATACTTGTGCTAAACTGAATTGTTTCAATTAGAACTGTTTGACTAAACTGAATAGCTTGAAATAGAAATGTTTTTGACAATTAAACCGTACTTACATTTAAACTGCGTGCTTACGCTAGACTAAATTATTTGAAATGGAACTGTTTTTTGACATTGAAACTGTACTTACACTAAACTGATTTGTTTAATAAAGAACTGTTTTGACATTTAACTGTGTAAACAAAATCTGTACGTATACTAAACAGAATTAGCTGAATTAGAAATGTTTGAATAAACTGAATAGCTAGAAATAGAAATGTTTTTGACAATTAAGCTGTGTACTCACTGAAATAGAACTGATTATTTGTATAAAAATGGATTTGGCGTTAAATAACCTTCATAGGTTGATATGCCATAAAACCCAACCAACCAAACAACCAACCAATCAATTGATTTCCATACTAAAAAAAGAGAATACGTGAAGCTGTTAATTTTATATCTAATTATTTTGCATAAATTTTCCTGTACCCGGAATTTAATAATAATAATAATAATAATAATAATAATAATAATAATAATATATATATATATATATACAATATTCCAGCCAATTTGATTCATAGATAAATCATCAAATATTTTTTAGCTAAACTGTATAAATAAATGAAGAAATAAATGTTTCTTCAGTAAGTATCGATTTGTCTAAGCTTACTCAACAAAAAAGTAAGTATGGATTTGTCTATACTTAATCAACAGTGTATTATTACTCACTTAAATACCTTTTGATTTATTTCTTTTAAGTGAAAATAAATATTCTTTTTTTTTCACAATGAATTTCATTTCAACTCTATTAATTTTTCTTAAATCAAACGAATGTTGTTTGCATTTAAATTGGGCGTTATCAGCAGCAGTTCATTTACACAAGCCATAATGACGTTTTCTCTCTCAAATACTGACATACAGAAAAGATTTATCACATCCCCAAGACATGTCCCTTTATTTTAAGCTAACAATTCTACACTCTGGCTTACATCTTTCCTTAAAAGAAAAGATTTTTTTCCTTTGTTTTTCAGCAAACTTTTCATTCAATTTAAAGAAATAAAAATCATAAATTTGTTGATCGGATTTTTAATCATTCATTTTCTCCTTTATCTGCAATCTATTTATATTGGAGATATCAGATTCTCATGCCATTCCCACGGACCATTGAGTGAAAATAAAAGAAAACCAAAAAATAGACAAATACTTGCATCTTGCCTAAAAGCTGTGGAATATGAAGGTAACGGTGATATCAATAATAGTCGGAGCACTTGGGACGGAAAATAGATATGTGGAATGGGAAATCAGAGCAAGAATCAAGACCTTTCAGACCGCAATATTATCAAGATCAGCAAGAATACTGAGAAGAGTCCTGGTGACCTGAGGAGACTTGCTGTCACTTGGATCTTTGAGAGAACCACCATTTACTACTGGTGCAAAAAACCTACAAAGAATGAAATTATAATTATTGTCATTTATTAGAAAAGAACGTATCAACTAGTGGACTCTGTCGTTCCAGAAGATCCCAGACTTTTGGTAAAGGAAAGCAAACGAATAAATAAAAATTAAAATAAAAACTCGAGCAATATCTTGACCTTGTCGGAGATTTAAAAAAGAAGTCGTAGAATGTGAAGGTTACAGTAATACCAATCATAATTAGGGCACTGGAACACCCCAAAGAACCTAAGAAAAGAAATTGTGGCAACTAGAAATCTGAGGAAAAATTGAGACTGTCAAGACTGAAATCGAGACTGTCCAGACTTGCTGAAACCAGCAAGAGTACTTAAGAAGAGTCCTGGTGTCCTGAGGAGACTTGCTGTCACTTTGAATTCAGTTTTTAAAAAGTTTGAATTTACCCAAACCAAACGAACAAGATGTGACACAAGCTCGTTTTTAAGTAGAGTAAAGTTTGTGTTGCAAAAGCAGGACGACCAGCTCGAACATACATACAGCAGCTCTGCGAGGGTACGGGATGTAGACCTGAAGACCTGCCAGACGCGATGAACGATAGCGAGAAGTGGAGAGAGAGGGTCAGGGATATCCGTGTTGGCAGCACGACATGATGATAATGATGATGAAAGTTTGAGTGAATTCAGAGTTTTCCTTTTTCTAGATTGGTTCCCTAATCAAGGCTGAAGAATTCAATCTGCCTTACTAATTAATCATCGACGGAAGAAGAAAGTGGTGGATTCATGCCTTTACTAAGAAAATTAGCGTGAAGTGAAACACACAGCCTCATGCAGGGTTTGAAATCTGGACACCGATTTCATTTCGAATGACGATAACTGTGCCTCCAAAACCCATCTTAGAAAGATTAACAAGGGGCAAAATAATCTATCTTTCTCAGTCTGGTCATATCTATCTATCTATCTATCCGTGGTGAATTCAGTAGGTTTCCTGACTTTTTTGTACAGGCATTTCAAATTGTCCTAGACTCTTGAAAATTCAGTATGTTATTGCTATACATCTTGTGAGATGATTGGCCAATTTTCATGATTTCAGGTTCAAATGAACAACTACAGTAGCAATTGGAATACACCCTACGAAAGCCTGATTGTCACAGCTGTTGAGTTTCAGAAATACAATCTGAACGTGAGGACACTTTAGAAGAACGATATGCAATAAAATTGTATTTTAAACTTGGAAAAAATGCCACAGAGACGTATGAAATGCTTCAGACTGCTTTTGGAGCATCTTGCATGAATCGAACATCAGTTTTTGAGTGGCATAAGAGATTCAAGGAAGGCAGGGAGTCTGTGAGGGATGATGAGAGATGTGGGAGGAGTAAGGAAGTCAATACATCAGAGTTGATTGGCCTAAGGCTTAGGGTTAGGGTAAGGGTTAGGGTTACTATGTTAAGGATTTAAGGGAGTTCAGGAAGAGATTTTGTCAGAAGAGGCCAGCACTCTTCAAAACGGGTCAGTGGCATTTCCACCAGAACAATATACCAGTCCACAACTCCATCCTTGTCGCAGACTATTTGAGCAAGATGGGCATCAAGACAGTTCCTCACCGTCCCTATAGTCCAGACCTTGCTCCGTGTGACTTTTGGTTATTCCTTAAGCTCAGAGGCTGTCGTTATGAGACAATTGAAGAGATGAAAGAGGCCCTGACGGAGGTCATTGACACGTTCAGACAAGATGACTTCCATGGAGCCTTGCAGAAGTTGCTGGAACGGTACAACAAGTTGATTGCAGCCGGAAGAGATTACTTCGAAGGGGACTAGAGTTTCATGTGTGTACTATCAATAAAAGGTGCCCGTGGTGTAATGGTTATCGTCACAGGATATGGACACGGCGATACGAGTTCAATTCCCTGACAAGACTGATTGCATTTCACATAGCACTAATACCCTTGGGAAAGGTATGAATCCAATTATTCTCCCTCCAGCTATGGGTAAATAGTAGGGCAGACTAGGTTCTTCAGCCTTGGTGAGGCAACTAGTCTAGGAGAAGGAAAACTCTGAATTCAAACCTGCTAAACTCCGCTTGAAAAATTGACCTTGTGTCATATCCTGCCCGAGCGGAGGGGTTGGGTAAATAGAAACAATAAAAGTGCCCATACGAAAAAAGTCTGGAAACTTATTCAATGATCCTCGTATATCATTGTGTAAAAATCTATTTCCTATATGTTCTTAACTAGTTTCGAGATAAATAGGTAGATATGAACTGATAGATAGATAGATAGATAGATAGATAGATAGATAGATGGTTAACTCGTTGTGTTTTATGGCATATCAATCTTTGTAGGTTATTTAATGCCAAATCCTGCTCATACAAATCTTAAATCTATATGATTTGTAAACGAATAGATTGTAGGCAACAATTTTTAAACGAACCAGAGTTCGTTTGCTTGCATCCTGTTAAATTGTTTCAAGTATTGCCATGTGACATTAATAGTTTTATTTGCACACAGTTAAATAGTTTCAAGCGCTGCTATATAATACTAATAATTCAATTTAACATCAATCATTTGTTTGCATTGTTAAAAGTTTTCAATTATAGAGAATTATTAAGTGTTTCTATTTGATCCATAGATATGACCCCGACTGGTATTACCACTTCGGGTCAAAGTGGACCTGGGAGTAATGGCAATGAAGGAGTACTCCAAATTCTCCGCAGCTCCAGGACTGGGGCTTCACTATCAGATACAATCCAGTGTCATATCACTCATCGGTAGGGCAGGGGTCTCACCCCTCCGTAGAGATGTAGTTGGTGTATTCTACAGCCCAAGCCGACAGGGATTACATTGATAGATTGATAAATATTATTTGGTTTTGTTTTATTGCATATCAACCATTGTAGATTATTTAATGCCAAATCCATTTTTATACATTAAATATATGATTTCTAAACACATTTTGTAAATAATCAATCATTTGTTTACACACAATTAAATGTAAAAGCAGTTCCATTTCAAATAATTCAGTTTAGCATTAGTTCACAGTTTAAACGTTAAAAACTTCTATTTAACCCTTAGATATGGTACTTGATGCTTTCTTGCTTAACACTTTGCATTATAAGATATGTATCAAGGGTAAAGTGGAGTAGTCCGGGCAAAGAAGTATCGCCCTCCCTTATACCTCGGGAGCTTTCAGGTCGCCCTCGACTACGGCCGCCAACTTTACCCATCTCTCTCTCTATATATATATATATGCACGTGTGAGTGTGTTTTCCCTTACTGAAACAGTAGCAGGCTATCAGCTGTTTCTTTTATCTTTTTATTTAGATGTGGTTAGTTTTGGTACTTTCCTTGTCCATAGATGGTGTAAGGTTTGAAATAAAATCGACAAAACGGAAAATCAAATAGAAATACCAGAGACAACTGGAAAAGACCATGCAATGGCTAAAATGAGCAAATGAATAAATAAAACACACACACACACACACACACACACACACACATATATATATATATATATATATATATATATATAGAGAGAGAGAGAGAGAGAATGAACGCAGAGAAAATAAAATAAAGTAAGAACGAGAAAGGAAATAGAGAAGAGAAAAAAAACAACAACGTTGGAATGAAAAGAGAAATGGTTAATGAAGTGAAAAAAGAAAGAAAAGAGTTTTGGAAAGAAAAAGAATTGAAATGAGCCAGACCATCAGGGACGCTCGTTGGGGGTGGGGGTTTACCCCCTCTGCAGAAATTGCAATCGGTGTTTTCTACAGACGCAGCCGACTGGGCTAAAAATGGAAAGGGAAAAATAGAAGAGATGAATAAGAAAGAAGAAGAGAGAGAAAAAAGAAAAAGAGAGAAATACAAAGGAAAGGGTGAAATCCACCCCCTCCCCAAAAAGAAAGAAAGAAAGAAAGAAAGAAAGGAAGCGTGAAAGTAAGAAAAAGTAAATTAAGAATGAAAAAATAGTGAAAGAAAGAAAAAAGAAAGAGAAAAAAATAATAAAAGGCAAAAAAAGAGGAAAACAGGAAGAGGGATATGAATAAAGAAGAAGAAGAAGAAGAAGAAGAAGAAGAAGAAGAAGAAGAAGAAGAAGAAGAAGAAAGTGAGAAAGACAAACGAAATTCTGAAAGAGAACCAAAAATGGACTGGACGCAAAACGATTGACTGAGAGAAACGTTGATAAATATAAAATAAAACCGAACAGTCGTGACTGCACTTTTGCCGAAGCGAATGAATTCTGAATCTTTAACTTCCTGGTTTCGGGATAGAACATCATCCTAATCTCAGTAAAGATTTGAGAGTCACCTCAATAAAATTGATCGACAGTGTCGATTATAGCGTAAGACTCCGACTAAGATTGTAAATCGAATAGAATGATCCAGAGACAGCATTCAGGAATTCTTTAATAATCGGTACGGGTTACCAATTTAAAGCAAATTATTTGTGTGGATGTGAATTACGTTGAGCGTTGTCTTTGTTTTCATGTTTTTGAAGACCATCATTGTAGCCGTAGCAGTTTCTTTGGGGAAATCATATGCTCGAATTATTTGCTCCGTCTTTCATCTGATTATGGAATCAAATGCCTTGGAGAGTTTTGTGATGTTAATTTGAATCGTATAACGAGATGATAATGTCATCGAAGTTATCGTTCGATGGTGATACTGATTTCTTCGACATTGTTGCTGGAGTCTTGCGAGGAGATAAATTTATGGAAACTCAAATGATTTCAATATTTAAAAAAAGGGTCAATTTTTGAGCCCAAAATATCAGCTCGAGAAGTTGTAATTTTTGTTTTTGTGTACTATAATTGTGGAGGGATTTCGTTTTGTATATCTTGCCTTTTGGTTTAGTTAGGATGAGAACCTTTCGGCTCAGTGCATGGGTTAGTTAGGTGCAAACATGTGCGCAGGTGTTCATGCGCGTGCGGGGAGGATGCGTCATTCACAGATGTCAAAATAAAACCCCAGATAGCAAATAGGACCAGGGGGTGTGAGTGATGTCATGCAGCGGAAGCGTGGGCTGAGGATTTTTGGGATTTGAGAAAAAGCAGTGAGTTGAGTTCCTGCGTCCGAACGGAAAGGTTGATTTTCGGGGCCCGCCGAGGCCAGACTAGTAGTTTGCAGATGGGGTGCCGCATGTGGTTTGTGGGAGATGTAAAAGCAGTCAGCATAGAAAGATTGTGACTCTCTCTCTCCTCATGTCGAAAAACCTTTAACTCAAAGGTAATAAAGTTTCGGACCTGAACCATTTTCATGAATGTCATGTATTTCGGATTCCCTTATGTCTATTTCACCCATCCGTATATCTGGCGATGTCACATTTGCATTCTGGCAAATTCGCGTTAATTTTTAAATTTCCAGATTCTTCGCAGATGACAATATTTTGTAACATACCCATGATACGGATATGTGAAATAGACATAATGTTCATAAAATGTTCATAAACATATATAGGAATCCGAAAAGACGAAATTGGTTCAGGTACGAAACTTTTATTCACCTTTTTGAGTTTAAAAGCTTTTTCGACATGAGGAGAGAGAGATACAATCTTTCTATGCTGACTGCTTTTACATCGTCAGCTCTCAACCCAACCAACGCACGGCGCCCGTAGCGCTCAAATTCGTCTGGCCTCGCCCAGCTCTGAATCTCGAATCTCTCGTTCGGACGCAGGTACTCAACTCTCTGCTTTTTCTCAAATCCCAAAAATCCTCAGCTCACGCTTCCGGTGCATGACGTCACTCACACCCCCTGGTCAATTCCTATCTGGGATTTTTATTTTGACATCTCTGAATGACACATCCTTTCCGCACGCGCGTGAACACCTGCACTCATGTTTGCACCTAACTAACCCATGCACTGAGCCGAAAGGTTCTCATCCTAACTAAACCGAAAGGCAAGATACACAAAACGAAATCCCTCCGCAATTATATTACAATTTGACTTGCTGCGAAAAATTGAAAGGATCAAAACCCAAAATAATTTTAAAAACCTCTTCTTTCCCAATATTAGCAATATAATTTCTTAGTCATTAAGATTTATAGGTAAATCATCTATAGTTTTTTTCCTTTTTTTTTTGTGGCTAAATTCAAACTTAATTAAATTGTATGAATAAGAAATACGAGGGGCATACTATAAGTTTCCAGACATTTTTCGCATGGGCATTTAAAATTGTTGTAGACTCTTGAAAATTCACTAAGTTATTGCTATACATCTTATAAGATGACTGATTAATCTTTAGGATTTCAGGTTCAAATGAACAGCTACAGCAGCAATTGGAATACACCCTACTAAAGCCTTATTGTCACAAATGGTGAATTTCAAAAATGCAATCTGGACGTGAGAACACTTTAGAAGAACGATATGCAATAAAATTGTATTTTAAACTTGGAAAAAATACCACAGAAACTTACGAGGTGCATACGATAAGTTTCCAGACTTTTTTCGTATGGACACTTTTATTGATAGTACACACATGAAACTCTAGTCCCCTTCGACGTAATCTCCTCTGGCTGCAATCTACTTGTTCTACCGTCCCAACAACTTCTACAAGGCCCCATGGAAGTCCTCTTGTGTGAGCGTGTCAATGACCTTCGTCACAGCGTCTTTCATCTCCTCAATTGTCTCATAACGACAGCTTCTGAGCATAGGGAATAAGCAAAAGTCACAGGGACCAAGGTCTGGATATTCGGAAGGATGACGAACTGTCTTGATACCCATCTTGGTCAAATAGTCTGTGACAAGGGTGGAGTTGTAGTCTGGCGCGTTGTCCTGGTGGAAATGCCACTGACCCGATTTGAAGAATGCTGGACTCTTCCGACGAAATATCTTCCTGAACTCCCTTAAAACCTCAACATAGTAACCCTAACCTTTACCCTAACCCTTTGACCAATTAACTCTGGTGTATTGACTACCTTACTCCTCCCACACCTCTCATCATCCCTCGCACACTACCTGCCTTCCTTGAATCTTTTATACCACTCAAAAACTCATGCTCGATTCATGCAAGATGGTCCAAAGCAGTCTGAAGCATTCCATACATTTCTGTGGCATTTTTTCCAAGTTTAAAACAATTTTATTGCATATCGTTCTTCTAAAGTGTCCTCACGTCCAGATTGTATTTTTGAAACTCAACAGCTGTGACAATCGGGCTTTAGTAGGATGTATTCCAATTGTTGCTGTAGCTCTTCCTTTGAACCTGAAAACATAAATATTGGTCAGTCATTTCATGAGATGTCTAGCAATAACATACTGAATTTTCAAGAGTCTAGGACAATTTTAAATGCCTATACAAAAAGTCTGGATACTTATTGAATGCCTCACGTATATATATATATATATATATATATATAAATTAACGCCTACCACCATCAGTCAAACCTATATCTATTTTTCTCCTTGTTCTTTCCCTTATCTATCTCTTATCTTTTAACCCTTTCCCCACTTTATACCTTTTTATATTATCCTTTAGTTTATCCATTTCCTCAATTGCTAGTTCTTTTGTTATAAAGAACGAAATATTACCACTAAACCCGGTGTGTTTGAGGGATCCACTATTCCACTTATCTTCATTTTATATATATATATATATATATGTGTGTGTGTGTGTGTGTGTGTGTGTGTGTGTGTATACATACACATACAGGATGCGATTGGAAAATTGTCGCCATTTTGAATTAATAATTTCGCGCGTGTGGTTTGTTTATTAATTTTTTATTTCTGTTAACTGTGCAACAAATTCGTGTTAGTTGGGCACCGTCATTGAGGAGAGCAGAACTACGACGCAATTTATTCTTCCAAAAATTTAGATGCTGTACTGCTTGGCATTCACGCCTCTATCACAAGAAAATTTTGTATAATAAGACGTCACAGTGTTTGTGTATCAATTTGGGTACAGTGCAGAGGATTCGAAAAGAGTTGGATGAGTCCACTGGTGATTATGAACGTACAGCATCTCGGAAGTCTCTCTCTGGTCGTTTTGATAAGAAAAGAACACCTGAATTTGTGGGTAAGATTCAGGTCATGATTTACAACGATCCCAGCAAGTTAATCAGGCCCATAGACAGGACATGGAAGTCTCTGTGTTTCTTATCAGGCAGGCAGTGCATGAAGACAATCGTAAAAAGGGGCAATTTTTTTTTTATCAAGGGTCATGAAGGATGAGAAGAAAGACATCGCTACAAAGCTTTTCAACAAACTCAATCATCCCCTCCAACCGACATAAGAGAAAAGTTTCTTCCAAAATCAAATAGTGAATTCACAGAATAATCATTGGCTCGCTTTGTCTTCATAAGACGTACTGATAGTGATGCCTGCCAAACAGCCAGTTCATTAGAGATGGGGATATTACAATTCCGTTCATCTTTCCACATGGTTTCAAACTCAACACTGAAGCCTACGTTAAGGGCTTCCCTGAATCGAAAAGGTGACTGCTGGAAGTCCCTACATTTTACAACAGGATTCTGTACTATGCCACATAAAGAAAGAGAACCTAGCGTTAGCTGTGAGCAAATCTCTGCGATAACATCACCCCTAACATCTGGCCGTAGTATACAATCCCCTTAATTATTATGTGTGGGGTGCAGTTGGTCGAGATAACAAGAAAATTCCCTGAAACACCAAATATGAACTGAAGGCAAGGATAACGACAGCATTTTCCAATTTAAACAAGAACAACTTCGGAAAGGTTAGCAAGAGATTCCAAAGTCGTACGGAAACCTTGGTTGAAACCTTGGTTTGAGAAATTTGATAGATAACATTTCAAGATATTTTCATATAAAAGTAAGTAAAGTTGGCGACCGTAGTCGAGGGCAACCAGAAGGCTCCTTTTTCATTAGCTACTACATTGAGCTGTAGGGTAAGGTGCTACTCCTTTCCCTGGATTGCTCCACTTTATCCTTGATATATACCTTATATTGCTGAAGGTTAAGCAAGGAGATATTAAGTACCATTTTTAAAGTCTTTGGTATGACGCGATCTGGGATTGAACCCATGTTTCCCGGTACCATTGGCGAACACTCTATTCACTAGTGCAATGAGCTGGTTAAATCATCCTATAATTTTGGGAAATATATCTGATAAATTGAGATGTCAGGGTTATTTTCATTTTTATGTAATTCAGACAATTTACGCATTGCTCTCTTTTTGTATGTGTGTGTGTGTGGTATATATATATATATATATATATATATATATATATATATATATATATATATCACACATACACACCCACACACACACACACACACACACATGTATATATATATATATATATATATATATATATATATATATATATATATATATATATATATATATATAATGAATGGCAGGGTATGAATGGTTAAGTGGCTCATAATCTCCGATTGTTGTTCAGGTTGGACCCATATATTTTGTTTGTCTATTTTTGACAAATATCAGTTGATCTGAACACTCATGGTCACAGCAAGAAGAGATAAATCAATTCCAGCTGAATGATTTTGATTAATTGCCAAAGTGCTTTTGAAAAAGGGTGGGGGAGTTAATTATTAAATAATTCTGTTGTTGGATCCCAAAATAAATGAAAATCTTTTAGAGCCACCCCGCCCCTCAACGTGCCAATAAATCATCACCTGCTGTTGATCTGACCGTTCATCGAATCCTGACTTCAACGGAAACCTTCAATTTCACTGGATTAATTGCTGCGTCATTTGTTACATCCCCCTCTCATCCTACTCCTCATCTTCCTCCTCCTCTTCCTCCTCCCAGTCCTCCAATCTTTCCATCTTTATCGTTTTTTTTTTTTTATTTTCTCTTTTCCTTTCCCGTTCATCTTTCTTTCTTTGCTTCATTTCTCTATTCTGATAGCCTTCTTTCTTTCTTTTCTTCCTTTTTCGTTCAACTTGAGTTCTTTCTTTCTCTCTTTCTTTCTTTCTTTCTTTCTTTCTTTAGAGTTTTTCTTCCTTCTTTCTTCATCCAACTTGAGTTTTTTCTTTCTTTCTTTCTTTCTTTGGAGGTTTTCTTTTCTTCCTTCTTCATTCAACTTAAGTTCTTTCTTTCTTTCTTTCTTTGGGGTTTTCTCTTTTCTTCCTTCTTCATCCAACTTGAGTTCTTTCTTTCTTTCTTTCTTTATAGGTTTTCTTTTCTTCCTTCTTCATCCAACTTGAGTTCTTTCTTTCTTTCTTTCTTTATAGGTTTTCTTTTCTTCCTTCTTCATCCAACTTGAGTTCTTTCTTTCTTTCTTTCTTTATAGGTTTTCTTTTCTTCCTTCTTCATCCAACTTGAGTTCTTTCTTTCTTTCTTTCTTTATAGGTTTTCTTTTCTTCCTTCTTCATCCAACTTGAGTTCTTTCTTTCTTTCTTTCTTTCTTTCTTTCTTTCTTTCTTTATTTATTTCTTTCTTTGGAGGTTTTCTTTTCTTCCTTCTTCATTCAACTTGAGTTCTTTCTTTCTTTCTTTCTTTCTTTGGAGGTTTTCTTTTCTTCCTTCTTCATTCAACTTGAGTTCTTTCTTTCTTTCTTTCTTTCTTTCTTTCTTTATTTATTTATTTATTTATTTGGAGGTTTTCTTTTCTTCCTTCTTCATTCAACTTGAGTTCTTTCTTTCTTTCTTTCTTTCTTTCTTTCTTTCTTTCTTTCTCATCATTCATTTAAAAAGGTATTTCATCTTGTACTAAATTTTCTTTTCTTTTTTTCCCTTTTTTCATTCAAAATACAAAGTTCTGATTCTTTGTTTAATTTTAAGGCCAAAATTTGCGTCGCCCACTACACGAATAATATTTTTGTGAGATGGAAATTCATACATAACGAAAAGGAATCGGAGGAACATTTGGTTTTGAAAATTATTAATTTTCGTGACCATAAATGAAGAGTAGACCTATATTCAAGATCGACTTATCGACGAGTTTATATGGTAAAATGATGAAAAAAAAAAAGAAAAAAGAAAAACTCTTTATTACCTCAATATTGATGCTACGAATATTCATATTAAAATAAAAGATTTTATCAAATTTAATATTCTTACAAAATAAATTGATAAATAATTCCTACAGAGTTACCTCCCCTAAACTCCCTGAGCCAACAATTTTAAAAGTCGTTTTATTTTGGTTTAGTTTGGTTTTATGGCATATCAACCATTGTAGGTTATTTAATGCCAAATCTGTTTTTATACATATAAACAGTTATATTTCAAACAATTTCGTTTAGCAAAAGTTTTTTGTTTACACACCGTTAAATGTAAAAACAGTTCTATTTTAAGTAATTCAGTTTAGCATACAAAATCAGTTCCATTTCAAACAATTCTGTTTAGCGTAAGCACGCTGTTTAAATGTCAAAACTGTTCTATTTCAAACAATTCAGTTTTGTATAAGTACACTGTTTAGTTCTTTTTAACCCATAGGACCCAATCAGGTACTATCACTCTGAGCCAGAGTGGATCTGGGAGCGATGGCAATGAAGGGATACTTTGCATTCCTCGAAGCTCCAGAATTACCGGAACCTCACCATCAGATTGTTTAGTGTTATATCTAGGACACTCGTTAGTGGTGGTGGAGCCGAGGAGCAGTCAGTGTATTTTATAGCCCCAGCCGACTGGGCAAAAATGATTTTCTTTGCTGGAACTAGTTATATTTATTCATGTACGCTACAAAGCCAAAAGAAGGCAATGCTTTAGAAAATTTTTGGCACAAGGCTAGAAGAATGGGTCACCTTGTGAGAATCTAAATCATTCGTAATGCTCTGCTCGCTTAACCTCCTAACTGTTACTCGACGCAAGATGTCCAGTGTTAAATGTAGATAGGAAGATTGTAATGTATTGATACTGCAAGTGTTAAGACCTGATTTTCTTTAATCAATGATTTGCCTATAAATAAAAGGTCGACCAATACACGAGTTTATAGGGTAGTGGATCGAAAATTACGAAAAATTCCTTAATCATTAAATAATGATGCAATATTGGTACGAATATAAAAGATCGTTTTACAACCTAATATTATTCTTGTAGATAACGTGGAAATTATTTCTTACAGAGTTATCTCCCATACATCTCAAAAGCCTGCTTTAAAAAAAAAAGGTCGTTGCCTTCATTTGAATTAGTTATATTTATTCACGTCCGGCACAAGGCCATGGAGAAGTAAAAAATACAAGGCTAATTTGAAGCAAGGGTAGAAGTTAAGGACACTAATATCGCTAGTAGGAAGAACCTGTTTACCTCTTTTAAAAATGCGTTCAAGACGTAGTTGTTCTAGGTTAAAAGCGAAATGACTTCAGGCAATGAAAAGTGCATGCTATAGGGCACTTCTGGTAATGCAATGCCGGCTATGTTACTAAAGCATGGAAAGTGAGTTTGGTTCTCACAGAAAGCCCTGATTTTGTACCAAACAAAGCTAAGATAAGAAAATCACGCCACCCTTGTCACAATTTTTAAAAAAGTTTCTTTAACTCTTCCAAAAAATAAATAGATAAATAAATTCAATTAAATAAAAATAAAAAAAACAACAAAAATCAAAATGTTTTATAGGATCACCTATCTCCCCTATGGGCCATAAAAGAATGGTTGCGTCCATCTGATAAATCTATAAGACAGATAGGGTGTTGTATCTGAATTCTTTATCGAATTATTGTTGGGCACCTCTGGTGGTGTAACGGTTAGCAAGCTAGACTAGCAAACCTACACGAGTGAGTTCGAGTCTCATTGGGCGCCTCATTCATTCGGCCTTGTGCCACATCGAAGCAAGGAGCTTTGTAAATTACTTTATCGAATTATTGTTGGGCACCTCTGGTGGTGTAACGGTTAGCAAGCTAGACTAGCAAACCTACACGAGTGAGTTGGAGTCTCATTGGGCGCCCCATTCATTCGGCCTTGTGCCACATCGAAGCAAAGAGCTTTGTAAATTACTTATCGAATTATTGCGTTCGTATAGCATTTATTCGAAGACTAACAGCAACAAATCCATGAATTAATACTTCTGTCGAGGTGCCTTTCTAAGTTCCTAATTATGAACGAGTACATAGATGCATCAGTACAGAGAGGAGGTATCGTATTGAACACCCTGGCAGCTTATACGTGAAGCTAGAGAAAACATCAGAAATTTAGCAGTGCTATGGCTAGACCTGGCAAACGCGTACGGTTCAATCCCACATAAAGTGGTCGAAGAGACACTCCGCAGATATCATGTTCCCAGTTCCGTCAGTAGCCTCATCTTAGATTATTACAATAACTTCAATCTGAGAGTTACGTCGGGTACCAAGACATCGGACTGGCACTGACTAGAGAGCGGAATTATAACCGGATGCACGATTTCAGCCACTGTCTTCTCCCTTGCGATGAATATAATCAAGTCAGCAGAAGTGGAGTGTCGGGTTCCAAGGGCAAAGTCCGGCATACGGTAGCCTCCATTGAGAGCATACATGAATGATATTACAGTGACAACATCATCAGTCATAGGTTGCAAGTGGATAGTAAGGGGTTTCGAAAAACTCATAGTATGGGCCCACATGAGGAAAATCTAGGTCCCTAGTACTACAAAAGGGAAAGATTAAAAGCACAGCACGGTTCACAATCGCCGGCGAATTCCTCCCAACTGCCATTAGCTTAGCGCGTTCGTTTTAAATTTAGCCTGTTCGTAAATATAGCATTTTAAACGATAATTTCCCAATTTTAAAGGAAAGATTCGGAAGTCATCAGAGGGGAGTCTGGCTCTGATTGGCTGTTGCAAAATTAAAAGTGATAGAGCCGTTGTCTGTGGTCATTTGTCTTGTGTGGATGCGCAGGTTAGCTGCCGGGATGGGAGTTGGAGTAAGATCAATGCTAACTGAGTCATTTAGGCGAGGGGGTCTAATGTTGCAAGACCCGAAACCCCCCGTGAACCCAAAGGAAACATCACTGATGACCCATCCCGATGCTTCAATGAAGATGTATAAGTTGGTTGGGTTTACTTATTGTAATTGGTGCTCTTAGTAGAGTCACCAAAGGATAATTAAAGGGTCTGGTTTGGTTTTGTTGTTTTCATGGCATATCATTCTTCGTATGTTATTTAGTGCCAAATCAATCCTTCTAGAAGGACAGTAGTGGTACTATTTACCCCATAGATGGGAGGATAAAGGGGTTTATACATTCCCCCCCCAGGGTATTTGTCCGAAAGTGAACGTAATGGCGCGACTCGAGTACGAACTCGCTTCCTACAATTTCGCAATCCAAGCCTTTAACAATTACACCACGATTATTAAAGGGACTTAAGGACTTGGAAATAAGAGGATGAGCAGAGACCATCCAAACTACTACATTATTGAGATCAATTAGAATACTGAGAAGAGTCCTGGATACTTGAGGAGACTTGCTGTCACTCAAACTTCAGTGATAGACCATCAGCTAACGCTGATGTGAAAAACTCTCAAGGAGCAAATAATAATGATAATAACAATGGAACATGAGAGTGACGGTGATACCAATGGTAATCGGTGCACTTGGTACAGTCACCAAAAGATTGGTAGAGGGGTTAAAGGAGTTGGAAATAGGAACACTAAAGGAGATCATCCCAACAACAGCGCAGTTAAGATCGGCCAAAATACTGAGGAGAATCCTGGATAATTGAGGAGACTTGCTGTCACTCAATCTCCAATGAAATACCATTAGCCAATCCAGGTGGGAAAAACTCTCAAAGAAGTAAAATAATAAAAATTATTACTTTTCTTTTTTTTTTTAGATTTATGTCTACTTTTCTTTATCTTTTTTTTTTTCATGTTTTATAGTCTTTTTGGTTGTATCTTTCTTTTTTTACATATTTTTTTTTCCTTTTCTGCCCTTCGTTCATTTTTATTTTCTTTCATTCTACTTTTCTTTCTTTTAAACAAAAATAAAATTTCATATATATATATATATATATATATATGTGTGTGTGTGTGTGCTAAAATAACAGCAGCAACTACAACAACAATAATAATAATAATAATAATGAGGTGGTGCCTGTGGTGTAATGGTTACCGTCGTAGGAAATGGACACGGCGACACGAAATCAAATCCTGGCCGAGACTAATTGCATTTCACATAGCACTAATACACTTCGGAAAAGTATGAATCCAATTATTCTCCCTCCAGCTATGGGTAATTAGTAGGGCAGACTAGGTTCTTCAGTCTTGGTGAGGCAACTAGTCTAAGAGAAAGAAAGGGGTTGGTAAATATGGTTAATAATAATAATAATAATAAATGTAGGCTATGCGGTGACAGAGACGAAACGATCAATCACATAATAAGCGAATGCAGCAAATTAGCACAGAAGGAGTATAAGGCGAGACACGACTGGGTGGGAAAAGTGATCCACTGGGAAATTTGCAAGAAATTTTAATTTGACCATACTAACAAATGGTATATGCACAACCCAGCACCTGTCCTAGAAAATGACACGCATAAACTCCTATGGGACTTTAACATACAAATGGATCACCTAATCTCAGCCAGAAGACCAGACCTTATAATAATCAACAAAAAAAAAAAAAAAAAAAAAAAGAGAATTTGCAAAATTGTCGACTTTGCCGTCCCGGCTGACCACAGAATAAATCTGAAGGAATGCGAAAAGAAGGATGAATACCTCAACCTTGCTAGGGAATTGAAAAAGCTGTGGAACATGAAAGTAACGATTGTGCCAATTGTGATTGGTGCTTTTGGTACAGTAACTAAAGGATTATTAAAGAGACTGGAGGACTTGGAATTTGGCGGACGGGTAGAGACTATCCAAATGACAGCATTACTGAGAACGGCCAGGATCCTGAGACGAGTCCTGGAGACCTGAGGAGAATTGCTGTCATTCAGACTCCAGTGAAAAACCATCAACTAACACTGATGTGAAAAACTCTAAAGGAGACAATAATAATAATAATAATAATAATAATAATAATAATAATAATAATAAAAGCAGACGCTGTTACTAACAATAATAATATGCAGCCAGAATATGGGAAAGGAATTTGACATTGAGAAATGTTCCATGCTTATAAATGAAGAGTGGGAAAAAGACAAAACAGCAGAAGTAACGGAACTGCCCAATCAGGTAAGCATTTGAAAGCTTGGAGAAAAGGAAAATTACAAGTACTTGGGTATATTGGAAGCAGATACCATCAAACAAGCGGAGATTGTGGAAAAATAAAATAAGAAAAAGTACCTCAGAATAACGAGAAAGCTTCTTGAAACCAAGCCCTGTAGCAGAAATCTTATCAAAGAGATAAACACCTGGTTAAGATACTCGGCTCCATTCCTTAAGTGGGCAAATTAGGAACTCAGACAAATGAACCAAAAGACAAGAAAGTTGGCAACTACAAGGATCATTAAATAAGTTTCCAGACTTTTTCGTATGGGCACTTTTATTGATAGTACACACATGAAACTCTACTCCCCTTCGAAGTAATCTCCTCTGGCTACAATGCACTTGTTGTACCGTTCCAACAACTTCTGGAAGGCCCATGGAAGTCCTCTTGTGTGAGCATGTCAATGACCTTCGTCACAGCCTCTTTCATCTCCTCAATTGTCTCATAATGACAGCCTCTGAGCTTAGGGAATAAGCAAAAGTCACAGGAAGCAAGGTCTGGATTATAGGGAGGCTGAGCGACTGTCTTGATGCCCATCTTGGTCAAATAGCCTGTGACAAGGATGGAGTTGTGGACTGGTGCATTGTCCCGCTGGATATACCACTGACCCGATTTGAAGAGTGCTGGCCTCTTCCCAAGGAATCTCTTTCTGAACTCCCTTAAAACCTCAACATAGTAACCCTAACCCTTTGGACAATCAACTGTGGTGTATTGACTTCCTTACTCCTCTCACACCTCTCATCATCCCTCACAGACTCCCTGTCTTCCTTGAATCTCTTATGCCACTCAAAAACTCATGCTCGGTTAATGCAAGATGCTCCAAAAGCAGCCTGAAGCATTCTATACGTTTCTGTAGCATTTTTTCCAAGTTTAAAACACAATTTTATTGCATATCGTTCTTCTAAAGTGTCCTCACATCCAGATTGTATTTTTGAAATTCACCAACTGTGACAATCAGACTTTAGTAGGGTGTATTCCAATTGCTGCTGTAGCTGTTCATTTGAATCTGAAATTATAAAATTAGGTCAGTCATCTCATAAGATGTATATCAGTAACATACCGAATTTTCAAGAGTCTACAACAATATGAAATGCCTGTACAAAAAAGCCTGGAAACTTATTGAAGGGACTACGTATATACCCTTTTATTCATTTTCTTTCAATTTTGCT
>OY757933.1:3867715-3870215 GCA_963585895.1 Sepioteuthis lessoniana
CACCACCACCGCCGTTATCACCACCACCGCCGCCGCCGCCACAATAACTGTCCTTTGGGGGCCCCAAACAATCTTTTAAGGCTTTAGTAATGAAGATAGGCCGGTCATTCGTGATATGCGAATGGGGATGGGGCGGAAAGACATTAGGGTAGGTATTTGGTACCCAAGGGTGTTGTTGCCAGTGTCTAAGCAATGATGGGTCTGGGGTTAGGGGAACCGCGGATAAATTATAACACCTGCATGTTGTTGTTCTCTGACTTTTGCTCAATAAAAATCAGCAGGAAAAAAAAACCTGCACGTGTGTGCCTAACGCTCCAGACATTTCCAGGCTAATATATATATATATATATATATATATATATATATATATATAGATATATATATAGAGAGAGAGAGAGAGAGAGAGAGACTGGTGGGTAAAATAATGAACCTTGTTTGGTTTTTGCTACTTTTTTTAAAAATGTCACTTTAGTAAGTAAAAATTTGAGATTTTTAATGGATTTTTTCCCTTCTACTTTCAGGAGCCAACAGTAATAAAGTAACTCCAGTTTAAATTGAAAATGTCACCGAAGAAGAAATGTCCACAACTTTAACTTCCCGATAAAACAAAGCAAAAACAAAACAAAAAAAAAGCAACAGCAGAATTATAAGAATGAGACGGAATGAACTGAAGTATAAACAGATTTTTGATATCTTAAATAATGAAAATGTAGAGACATCCTTGTCTACTGTGAAAGAATTGGTCAACATTTCACCCCCCCCAAAAAAAACAGTTCTCCATCTAGATAAATGGATTCTGGATGTTCAAAAATGATAACTTTCGAATGATATTTGCTGCTCCCATAGACAGAAAGAAAACCCTAAGAAACTTGGCTAAATAGTTCAAAACGAATAATAGGAAGGTTCTATCTCGAAGGAATATCACAAAAAGATAAAAAAAAGATGAAATTATACCGGAAATATAAGCTAAGAAGCCTTTGTTATAAAAAAGAATATGTTAAGGAGAGATTGCATTTTGGTTTCGTCTGGTTTGGTTGGGTTTCATGGCATATCAACCATTGTTGGTTATTTAATGCCAAATCCTGTTCATACATATACAGGGTATCTCAATATCTTTGGGACCCATATGACTGTTATAACAATTATTAATCATCGATCACAATGCCTTGAACAAGAGGGGAAAATATCTTGCGTCATTACTTATTTAGAGACAAGATCATTCAAAACAGTCTCAAAATAGATGCAACCCATTAATATGATAATGATTTATTACTGAAACCAGAAACACACAAAAAAAAAATGTCCTGAAGGCTAATATAATAACAATTACCAAAAAAAAAAAAAAGCATTGATTTGATATCTCTAACTCAACGGATGTATTTTTTACAGGACATGTTCCAGATGACCGCCATTGCGTTTGTCTCAGTAATAAATCATTATCATATTAATGGGTTGCATCTATTTTGAGACACCCTGTATATTAAATATATAAGATTTATAAACACAATTTTGTTGATAACATTTTTAAACGATTTTGAGCTCATTTTTTTTCCTGCAAACAGTTAAATGGTTTCAAGTATTTCTAACACGAACAATTCTATTTACTATTGATCATTTATTTGCACACAGTTAAATGGTTTTAAGTATTGCTCTGTAACACAAACAATTTAATTTAAAATCAGTCATTTGTTAACACATTGTTTAAATGGTCAAACAGTTCTGTTTGAGCAAGAGATAAGACCCTATCATGCTCTACCACTCTGGGTCAGTGTGGTCCTAGGAGCAAAGGCAAGAAGGAGTACTCCACATTCCCCAAAGGTTTATTAGATGGTTTAGTGTCATCACCATGACGCTCGTCTTAATCCTCTGGGTCAGTATGGTCCTAGGAGCAAAGGCAAGAAGGAGTACTCCGCATTCCCCCAAAAGTTCATTAGATGGTTTAGTATCATCATCATGACGCTTGTCTTAACCTTCCGCAGAGATGCAGTCGAAATATTCAACTGCCCAAATCGACTGGGCACCTTGGGTGGTGTAATGGTTAGCAAACTAGACTAACAAACTTTTATGAGTGAGTTCGAGTCTCATTGGGTGTCCTATTCATACACCCAGGTACCACATCTTATCAAAAAGCTTAGTAAATTACTACTGCTTCAGCCGACTGGGCTCAGATTGCATTTCCTTGTAGAATATTGTAATTTTGATTGAAAGTAGTTCAAAAGCAATATGTTCAGATGAGCCAAAATTTTGTCTTTAAAGTAATACATCAAAATGTTGTTCAATTGGAAAAGGATTGACAAAATGTCTGAAAACCATGGTTAAACATAGAAATAGTGGTATAATGGTATGGGGGTCTTTATCGTCTCCTAGATGGGGTGAACAACTTCAAAGTGACAAGCATGCCAATGCTAAAGAAAGTATTCAGATTCTTGAGAAAGGACAAACTATTGATTAGCTGTTTTCTTCGGTAAATGAAGCAGGTATTATTTTTTCAACCTAGTAA
>OY757933.1:3875215-4060215 GCA_963585895.1 Sepioteuthis lessoniana
ACTTCTTCCTATCGTTCATCTCCTCCGGCAGGTCTTCAGGGTTACATCCCGTATCCTCACATAGCTGCTGTATGTATGTTCGAGCTGGTCGTCCTGCTTTTGCTCGGCCATATGTGGGGGTCCATAGGAGTACATCAATTATAAGCTCGTCCCTGCTTCTCCAGCAGTTTCCTGCATGTCTGGTTCGTCTAACTTGGGATAGTTTTCGTGATGGGAGGCAGGTGGCCGTATAGTTAGTGCCTTTTTGGGTGTTGCCGCCAGGACTTGTTCAGTATTGCTCGCAAAATTCTTGTGTAATTACCGTTTAGCTTCTTCTCCAGCCGTTTAGTTAGCGTCCAAGTAGTGCATCCATACAGTAGTATCGATACAACCGCTGCCTGGTAAAATGATAAAATTTTGCAATATGCAAGAATTTTTTATCTAATATAATTCAGAAATGTCAAGAACAGCCTTAGATTCTATGCTCCCGATGTCCGCTGTTTAGTTGAAGCATGAAGCAAAAATATCCAGAGAACCTTAGAATACATGCTCTGGATGTCCGGCGTTCAGTTGAAGGCACTGTTGAAGGCCGTATACAACATTGTTTATAACACGTGTACATTCTTCCTGGGTTATCAGAAGTTCAGATGGTGTGGAACCTGTTGCTCTACGATCTTCACAAGTGCCATGAGTTTGAAAGTTCTTGACTGACTAGATAATCTGACACCTTAACAATCTTGAAAGACTTTGTTCCGTAATATTGTTGCATTCTAATATACATGTTCATGCAGGATACATTCGGACGCAATGAATAACAGACGCGGGAAGACTTCTTTAACAAAATATTTACCTCTCACTTTATTGCAAGGGTTCGAAAAGGTTATTCAAGGTTTGCGTGTGAGAGGGAGCTGGAGATCGAACATAACTGCAATATTTTGACCCCCCCCACTCTTATGGCCGTCAACGTTGTGTCTTTCTCGTTCTCCTGATGCTCAACCGGAGGCCCTGGGGTCCACTCTCCTGGGTGCTGGCTTTCTTTACTGCATCTTATCAGCAACTTCTCTGGTCCCCAAACTCCATAGGGGTTCCTGAGGGCCCCTTCGGCCGGGTGTGGCTTTCCATACCACATCTCGTCTATCACCCCTCTCCAACTCTACTGGAACTGCCACTCGAACTGTGTCTTGACTGAGTTATATAATAGTTCAACGCCCACTCGATCGCCCACTCGATCTTTGAAATCGCATGTTTGATCGTCATCAAGCGGAAATAACTGTCGTGCAGTCCACAGGTCACTCTCTTCCGGTGCATCAATCTGTAGTGGCACTGTGGGACCTTCACCTTGTCCCATATTATCAGCCTTAATCCGCCCAAGCGATCTCATTCGATTACTGGCCATTGGAATGTGTCACTTCCTTCCGGTGCATCACCTTGGAATGGCATTTTTGGCCGGGTCAAAGGCCACAATACAACAATATATCTTCACACAAAAAAATCTTCTGCTTCATCGTCTAAGGTATGATTTTGCTATATTTCGTTGAATATATCAAAATATTAACAATTTCCCAGCAATAATCTGAAAAGAGGATAAGTTCGACAGAGAAGATCTCAGAGGCTGCTGTTTTGGTTCAACAATTACGAAACACCTTGTGCATCGTGTTAAGTCCATTTTGTCCTTTCAGCACACAAATCTGCACATATAAATTGACTAAGATTAGTTAAGTCGGGTACAAGGTCTAATATAGTGAGTATTGTGTTACACCAAATATCCGAGTGTAGACTATATAGAATATTAATTTGTTTTGTTGTTTAATGGCACACGAACCTTCTTGGGTAATTCAATGCTAAATCTATCCTTCTAGAAAGACAGTAGTCATACTATTGAACCCATATTTGTGAGGATAAGGGGTTCACACCTTTCTCAAGGGTATTTATCCGAAAGCGCGACTAGAATTCGAACTCGCTTACTATGATTCCACAATCTAGCGCTTTAACCATTACACCACGAGGAGATGCCCAGACTAGAGAAAAGTAGTATTTGACGGCTTAGGAATTTTCTTTTAGCTGGATTTGAATCTTTCTCGATTGGTGAGGCTCAGAATACGCAGATTATATCGTCTGCAAAGGAATAAGACCCTCCAAAAAGTGATGTCTTGGGGATGACTCCAATTCTGGAGGGCTTGAGAGTTTTGAGTACCCACTTAATAGCCATTACTGCCAAGTCGACTCGAACGCGGTAGTACCTGTGAGGGTGGGTCAAATAAATCTGTTTAAAAATTATTCGCACTCGATTAAAATCACTTAAGAAACAATTAAATGTTCAAGGCATAAAATAACCTCCAAATGGGTTGACATGCCGTTAAAATCAATCAATGAAGCAATTGGATCTCTCTTTTTTTTACGTTTGTAATGTTTTTATGTCAAAAAAAAGGAAAATTTCAAAAAACATCGGAGATAAATCTCGATAACGAAGTCATAAATATCTTGTTTTCGCATTTTTGACTCCTGGAACCAGTGACAAATAGTTTATTTGTGTCCCAAAGGGTCAAGAACTTGTCCATGATAACATAACATGACGCATTTCTCACAAATAATTCAATGAACAAATAGGGATACGAAACTTAAACTCATCCAGTTTCCTCTCTAGACTTATTTAACAGCCGGGAACAATTTTTTCAAACGTCTCGAAAACTTCCTGCAAGAGAAAGTCTTCATAAAACAAGTATGGGTGTGACATTAAGCTGAATCTAATAGTGAGGTTCTAGTTTTGGGGCTTTGTGGAGTGGGGGATGCTCCCTTGTTGTCATTATTCCAGGTCCACATAGTAGTATTGGTTAGGTTCCGATAGATCTGTTTAAGATTTATTTGTTTTGGATAGAAATTGTGTACAAAGGAACGATTATCATTGGTGTAATGGTTATCGTCGTAGAAAATGGACACGGCGATACGAGTTCAAATCCTGGACGAGACTGACTGCATTTCACATAGTACTAATACCCTTTGGAAAGGTATGAATCCAATTATTCTCCCTCCAGCAATGGGTAAATAGAAGGGCAGACTATTTTCTTTAGCTTTGGTGAGGCAACTAGTCTAGGAGAAGGAAAACTCTGAATTGAAACCTGTTAGACTCCGCTTAAAATCATTGACCTTGTGTCATATCCTGCCCGGGCGAGGGGTTGGTAGAGAGGAATAGCTAGTTGAAACCATACGATTGTATATAAATTATTAGTAATGTACAGGAATATCTGAAGCCATATAACTTTGCAAACTTTTTGAATTAAATAGAACTTAGAGTGACGGCAATGAAAAGTACACCATGCTCTTCAGATCTGAAGAAATATAGCCCCACCATCAGATACAATTTGATGTTGTAGTCTAGACATCCTTGTATATGCTAAAAGATATAAATGTATTTAATTATTTTTGTTGTACATCAGTTAGAAATTTGCTATTCTTTTCTGTATGATAGATTTCTAGAGTTACTTGCCCTTCGTAAATGATCACCGTTTCGTCTCTTCGTGTCGGCATTTAAGACATCTTTGAGTTTCTTTTCTTGTCAGCCATTTTTTTACGTTTGTTTTCTTTCAAATGCCAGTAGAAAGGTAGCTTCCAAATAACATCTAAGATAATTCTTGATAACGAGGTTTTCAATGTCTTGTTTTTACATCTTTCAACACATAGGTTCTTTTTGTCTACTCATTAGGTATTTAAGATATTTCGAAGATGGCGCCAGTTCTTCTTCTTCTTCTTCTTCTTCTTCTTCTTCTTCTTCTTCTTCTTCTTCTTCTTCAAATGCCTGCAAATATGTTGTCTGGACGTACATCCATAGCAGTCAAATATTTTACTAAGGTGAGTCAAAAGTTTTCCTATATTTTCGTAGTACGTGAGGCAGAGCTCAGAAGCTTCAGATAGTTTTACCGCAGTCAAGAAGGTGACGAGCTAGTGTGAGATGCTGAGCTCGCCTGGTACTCTCCAAATGCTACTTACCGGATTTGCTTAAATGACTTGAAGCACTGCATTGAAATCCATGGTTTTAGGCCTACCTGATCTTGCCTTGGCGAAATATCTAGAACCACCAGGTGACCATACCTTAATTAAACCCACCTTCATCATTCACACAATAAATGTTTTTGGCGTCGTTATGGTCCAGCTCGAACTCGTAAAGCTAAATTCTCGGTTTAGTCAACGTCTTACGTTCAACTGTATAGCTTTTAAATCACGCTCGGAATGAAGCAGCGCACCAAATACCACAATACTACCCAACCATAGCAACTACATTTTGCAAACCTTTTAACAAGTACGTGGTGCCTGCAATAAGTTTACTGACCTTTTTTGTACTGGCATTTAAAATTGTTGTAGACTCTTGAAAATTCAGTATGTTATTGCTATACATCTTATGAGATGACTGACCAATTTTTATGATTTCAGCTTCTAATGAACAGTTACAGCAGGAATTGGAATACACCCTACTAAAGCCTGATTGTCACAGCTGGTGAATTTCAAAAATGCAATCTGACACTTTAAAAGAACGATATGCAATAAAATTGTGTTTTACACTTGGAAAAAATGCCACAGAAACATATGGAATGCTTCAGACTTCTTTTCGACCATCATGCATGAATCGAGTATGAGTTTTTGAGTGGCATAAGAGATTCAAGGAAGCAAGAGAGTCTGTGACGGATGATAAGAGGTATGGGAGGAGTAAGGAAGTCAATACATCACAGTTGATTGGCCAAAGGGTATGGTTTAGGGTTATTATGTAGAGGTTTAAAGGGAGTTCAGCAAGAGATTCCATCGGAAGAGGCCAGCACTCTTCAAATCGGCTACTAGGACAATACACTTGTCCACTACTCCATCCTTGTCACAGACTATTTGACCAAGATGGGAATCAAGACAGTTCCTCAGCCTCCCTATAGTCGAAACCTTGCTCCCTGTGACTTTTGGTTATTCCCTAAGCTCGGAGGCTGTTGTTATGAGACAATTGAGGAGATGAAAGAGGCTGTGACGGGGGTCATTGACACGCTCACACAAAAGGACTTCCATGGGGCCTTCCAGAAGTTGTTGGAACGGTAGAACAAGTGGATTGCAGCCGGAGGAGATTACTTCGAAGGGGACTAGAGTTTCATGAGCGTACTATCAATAAAAGTTCCCATACGAAAAAAGTCTGGAAACTTATCGTATGCCCCTCGTATTCTCATCTCAGGTTTTTTTTAAATCTTTGACTTTGCGACCCTTGGAATAACTGCTGACAAAATATAAGGCACCCAGTGAGAATCAAATTCATTAGTTAAGCTTTTCAAGCAAAGTTCGTTCGCCATTCACGTTTGATAAATCCACGTTTTACTATTTTATTGTGTTTCACATTGGCATGAGCCTCACCTGCTCAGATATGTGAATTTTCAAGTTTTGTAAGAAGTGATTAAGTGTTGAGACAACAAAAATGGTAAGGAATGGCCCTTCTTCTTTCTTAGTGAGGCTTAGAACTTTTTAAACATCTATCTATCTATCTATCTATCTATCTATCTTAGTCACTTCCTATCTATCTATCTATCTATCTATCCCATGCTTTTATATATATTTGAATACGCCGTCTGCATCCTCGGTTAAGAGGTAAGTCCCCCAAATATGTCTATCCAGTGTATGACACTAAACTACTTCTAGTGGTAAGGCTCCGGTTATTTACAAAATTGTTAGCGGACTAATTGGATAGTTAGTGGAGATATTTTTTATTTCATTTGATTTATTTTAGCTTGTGAAGACTGATAATATAGTGGGTCAATCTTAAATGGTAAAAACTATAATTTAGTAACAACATATTGTTGTATAAAATATACTAAAGTTTATTGGTCTGGTGTAATATTGCTGGTTTCTTGTTTCTCTTTCTTTCTTTCTTTTTTTCTTTCTTTCTTAGAGAGATGAGCGAAAGAGTACTTTTTAAGGTTAGGTCACACTCCTCTTAAACTTCTTCAATTTTGTATATCATTTATTGTAAATGAAAGCGTTCATCATCATCCTCATCATCATCACCATCATAATCATCATCTTCTTCTTCTTGGTTCCTTCATATCTATCTATCTATCTATCTATCTATCTATC
The DNA here is from genome assembly GCA_963585895.1 of Sepioteuthis lessoniana. Lineage (NCBI taxonomy): Eukaryota > Metazoa > Mollusca > Cephalopoda > Myopsida > Loliginidae > Sepioteuthis > Sepioteuthis lessoniana. The sequence continues at coordinate 3,881,288 of OY757933.1, forward strand.
TATCTATCTCATTAAACTCCCTATCTATCTATCTATCTATCTATCTATCTATCTATCTATCTATCTATCTATCTATTCTTACTGATCGCTTTTCTTCTTTTCAGGAGTATTTTGTCGCTCCAAATCCGAAATACAATGCCGTGTGTAAATTCCGAGGAAGGAGATTCCTTTATACAAGCTCATTATCTAAATAGTGGGCACTACGTTCACCCTATTCTTTCCGTGGGGTTTCATTGGCGGTCCGGATCAATAGAAAAAAAAACCCTCATAAATCTAAGGATCTTGTTAGGGGGTAGTTAGATGAAACTAGGATTTAGTTTGACCAAAGAACAGTTATATCGTTATCATTCAAGCGGATACATCTTAATTGTAAGAATGTGTGTCTAGTAGGGCCGAGTCCAGTGCGTGACAGATACGGAAACACGAGAAGCCTTTCATAATCCCAGAACCCTTTTCTCCTCCCCATCAAAAAAAGAAAAAAAAAAACTTAGGCAGAGGGTTTTTTTTTCACGAAAGGAAATGAGGAAAAAAAAAAAAAGAAGATATTCGAAAAGATTAAGTTTTTTATATCACTGGTGGAGATTGAGAGGGTCTGAGGCTTTCAAAGCAAAAATGCGATAAAAAAAAAAAAAAGAAAAAAAAAAGGAAATTTAAAAAAAAAAGGCTTTGCATAAATTAATACGGGATTAAAGATACGACAATGGCTTGTTATAAGCGACGAAAAGAATTAATATCCGTATAAGATGAACGCTTTAGCGAGGATGTATCTCTTTTTCACACACACACACACACACACACACACACACACACACACACACACACACACACATGCATACATAAACACATACTAAAACACTTACATTCTATTCTATTATCTTGGTTTGTTCACATCTACCGATTTATTTTGAGACCGATTGAACACACCACAGCGAGAGATAGATAGATATGATCAGACTGAGATAGATAGATAGATAGATAGAAAGATAGATATGATCAGACTGAGATAGATAGATAGATAGATAGATATGATCAGACTGAGATAGATAGATAGATAGAAAGATAGATAGATAAAAACAGACTAGAGAGAGAAAATGGAGAGCAAACGGACACAAACACACACACGCATATATATATATATATATATATATATATATATATATATATTATGAACAAACTGATATATAGATACGAGGATCATTAAATAGGTTTCCAGACTTTTTTTGTATTAGCACTTTTATTGATAGTACACACATGAAACTCGAGTCCCCTTCGAAGTAATCTCCTCCGGCTGCAATCCACTTGTTCTACCGTTCCAACAACTTCTTGAAGGCCCCATGGAAGTCCTCTTGTGTGAGCGTGTCAATGAGCTTCGTCACAGCCTCTTTCATCTCCTCAATTCTCTCACAACGACAGCCTCTGGGCTTAGGGAATAAGCAAAAGTCACAGGGAGCAAGGTCTGGACAATATGGATGGTGAGGAACTGTCTTGATGCCCATCTTGGTCAAATAGTCTGTTACAAGGATGGAGTTGTGGACTGGTGCATTGTCCTGCTGGAAATGCTACTGACCCGATTTGAAGAGTGCTGGCCTCTTCCCAAGGAATCTCTTGCTGAACTCCCTTAAAACCTCAACATAGTAACCCTAACACTTTGGCCAATCAACTGTGGTGTATGGACTTTCTTACTCCTCCCAACCTCTCATCATCCCTCACAGACTCCCTGCCTTCCTTGAATCTCTTATGCCACTCAATAACTGATGCTCTATTCATGCAAGGTGCTCCAAAAGAAGTCTGAAGCATTCCATAGGTTTCTGTGGCCTTCTTTCCAAGTTTAAAACAAATGTTATTGCATATTGTTCTTCTAAAGTGTCCTTACGTCCAGATTGCATTTTTGAAATTCCCCATCTGTGACGATCAGGCTTTAGTAGGGTGTATTCCAATTGCTGCTGTAACTGTTCATTAGAAGCTGGAATCATAAAAATTGGTCAGTCATCTCATAAGTTATATAGTAATAACATAATGAGTCTACGAAAATTTTAGATACCTGTACAAAAAAAGTCTGGAAACTTATTGAATTCACCACGTAGCTGAGATTACAACGTCTGTAAACTGAGCTGAATCCAGACATCATATGCACAGTGGAGCAGAGATATTAACATAGAGAATTAGAACTAAAATATCGTGATCCTGAAAATGGTTTGACATTTGTGTCGGCAGCTGCACGAAAAAAAAAAAATCCATCAATACCGCTGCTGGAAGTGCTGAAATCTTTTTCAGTCCTCGTGTCTTAAAATTACTTTATAGAATCCAGAAAAGCTTACCCAGAATAATGTGTACTACATTAAATAACAACCCCCTCCCAATAATCATTCCATGCAACAGTCCCACAAATGCCATTTGTGAAAAAGACATCACCCTCTTTTATAATGAGCCCTTTTTCCTTGTCTGACACATTCCCGAACACAACGTTCCGGTTTGGTTTGGTCTTATGGCATATCAACCATTGTAGGTTATTTCATGCCAAATCCTCTTTATACATATATATTAGATATATAGGATTTGGTTTGGTTGGGTTTTATGGCATATCAACCATTGTAGGTTATTTAATGCCAAATCCTCTTTATACATATATATTAAATATATAGGATTTGGTTTGGTTGGGTTTTATGGCATATCAACCATTGTAGGTTATTTAATGCCAAATCTTCTTTATACATATATATTAAATATATATGATTTGGTTTGGTTGGGATTTATGACATATCAACCATTGTAGGTTATTTAATGCCAAATCCTCTTTATACATATATATTAAATATATAGGATTTGGTTTGGTTTGGTTTTATGGCATATCAACCATTGTAGGTTGTTTAATGCCAAATCCTCTTTATACATATATATCAAATATATATGTTTGGTTTGGTTGGGATTTATGGCATATCAACCATTGTAGGTTATTTAATGCCAAATCCTCTTTATACATATATATTAAATATATATGATTTGGTTTGGTTTGGTTTTATGGCATATCAACCATTGTAGGCTATTTAATGCCAAGCCCTGTTCTTACATATGTATTAAATATATATGATATATAAAAATTGTTGATAACATTTTTAAACAAGCCTGAACTCATTTTTAAATACAGATGGTTTCAAGTATTTCTATCGTATATGAATAATTATTTTTACTGTTAATCATTTTTTTGCACACAGTTAAATAGTTTCAATTATTGCTATGTGACAGTAACAATTTAATATCAGTCTTTTGTTTGCCCATAGTTTGTTCTATTTGACCCATAGAGGGAACTCTATCAGGTGCTACCATTCCGGTTCAGAGTGGACCAGGGAACAATGGCAACGGAGAACTCCACATTCCCCAAAGATACAACGTTGGAGCCTCAATATCAGAAGGTTTAATGACATTACCAGTACACTCGGCATATTCTGCAGAGATGCAGTCGGTGTATTCTACAGACCTAGCCGACTGGGCTGACAGCGTTCTGATTATCGGTGGAGATATGAATGCTCATATAGGAAAAAATGAATAAAATAAATTCTGTTTACACTACTCGCCAATCAGGAATGGTTAATATCTTGCAGAGTTTTATTTCTCAAGAACTGGGTTGCACTAAATTCCAAAAAAGGAAGTGAAAACTATGGACGTACACCAACTCAAATAAGTCAAAAGTACAACGAGATTATATATTTGTAAACAAGAAGTGTGTAAACAATGCTTTGAGCTGGGAGGCATACTCCTCCTTTGAAAGAGTAACTTTTGATCATAGAATCGTATCAGCAAGTATTCGTCTGTGTATACGTTGATATAATAAACATTGAGATAAAATCCTACGATATTATTGATCTTTACTTACTATTAGTGATTTAAGCAACAAATACCCAATAACTGTAATAAACAAAAGAGTAATACTCTTTCAGAGACATTTGAAAAACTTACTCCAAATAACGAATATCAAAAGTTCATTACTGCCCACATAGAAGCAGCAGCCGAGTGCACAGCTACCAAACCAAGAGCCAAATGTAGATTTCCTTGGGAGGCAATAGCAGTTAGAGAAAAACGAGATAGCATGAAAGAAGCATCTTACTTAATAAAAGAAACCGAACAATTCGCTGAAACTTAAGAAATCCCAGAGATAACTATGTAAAACATGTAAAAAAAAAAAAAAAAAAAGAATAGATTCAAGACTAAATATAAAAAATCATAAATGATAGACAATCACGAATAGCGAAGCAGACAGTGAATGAAATTAGCGAAAGGAAAAGCTCTTCAAGAGCAAAACTAAAAGTTACCAACCAAGAAGAAAGACATCAGAAGTGGAAAGAACATTTCCAGAATCTTCCTAGAAAAATTTCCGACATCATAGACAAACCCACTATTTCTACTATTTATGGCCAACTTATAAACGGCTTATTGGCCTAGAGGATAAAGTGTTCGCCAATGGTACGGGAGACCGGGGTTCAATCCCAGGTTGAGTCATCCCAAAAACTCAAAAAATGGTACTTGATGTCTCCTTGCTTAATACTCAGCATTATAAGGTACAGGTCAAGGGTTAAATGGAGCAATCCATGGAAAGGAATAGCGCCCTCCCTTACACCTTGGTGTAGTAGCTGTCGAAAATGGAGCCTTCGGGTCACCCTCGACTATGGTCACCAACTATAGCCAACTTGACATCAAGCTAGGGGAGTTTACTGAAGGAGGACTTGACGCAGTATTGAATAAAAATAAAATAAAAATGTTGTATAAATACTATGATGATGCTTTACAAAAATACGAAAGTAATCGTTCGCTCACCCGATGCTGACACCGACTTCTTGGACATTGCTACTGGAGTCTTGCAAGGAAATAGATTTGCACAATTTCTGTTTATAATCTGTATAGATTATGTACAACGAATCCTAACAGATCCAATAAAATAAAATAGTTTCACATTAAAAAAGACAAAAAGCTGACGATATCCAACAGAAACTATGACAAATGCAGACGATGCAGATGATCTAGCACCTGCTCAGGCCGAATCCCTGCAGCACAACCTGGAACAGACAGAAAAAAGCATTGGTCTCCATGTGAACGCAGATAAAACAGTTCATATGTTTTAAACAAGGTGGAATAATCACCACTTTAAGCGACAAGCTTCTGAAATTAGTTGACAAGTTCACATACCTCGGTAGCAATATCTCATCTACAGAAAGCGATGTCAGTATAGGCACAGGAAAGGCTGGGACTGCAATTGACTGGTTATTGATCATTTGGAAATTTGATCTTTCTGATAAAATAAAACGAACGTTTTTCCAAGCCGTAGCTGTGTCCGTACGACTGCATGGTTGCACCAGGTGGATTCTAACGAAACGCTTGAAGAAAAAGATAAAGGGGATAGACGCAATAATGCTATATGGTGTTTGAAACAGATCTTGGAAGAAGCCCCTTTGCAAAACAGCAACTGTTCGGCCACTTGCATCCCATCTCACAAACCATCCGAGTAAGATGAACAGAACATGCTGAGCACTCCTAGAGAAGTAAGGACGAATTCAGAAGAGACGTTCTCTTGTGGACTTTTACACATGGACTTGCCCGTGCTGGCCGACCAGCAGAGACTTACATGAATCCGCTCTGTGCGGACACTGGATGCAGTCTAGAGAACGTGCTAAGAGCGTTGGCTCATAAGGACAGATGGAAAGTGACTGAGAGAGAGTTAAGTGAATCCTTGCTATCAGTACAACTTGAGGATTTACACACACACATATATATATATATATATATATATAGATAATGAAAAGGTACTAAAAAAATTTAATACATGATAACGTCTTTAAAAATGAAATAAAACACATCATATACTCGGTATTTCAATATACATGGGACCCATGTGACTGCTAATAACTCAACTACTAATAAAAAAAAGAAAAAAAAAAGAAAAGAGGAAGTGTCCGTGGTGTAATGGTTATAGTCGTAGGAAATGGACACGCCGACACGAGTTCAAATCCTGGGCGAGACTGATTGCATTTCACGTAGCACTAATACCCTTGGGAAAGGTATGAATCCAATTATTCTCCCTCCAGCTATGGGTAAATAGTAGGGTAGACTAGGTTCTTCAGCCTTGATGAGGCAACTAGTCTAGGAGAAGGAAAACTCCGAATTCAAACCTGTTAAACTCCGCTTAAAAATTGACCTCGTGTCATATCCTGCCCGAGCGGAGGGGTTGGGTAAATATCATAATAATGTTGTATTCTTTTTAGTTGCAGATTTGAAAATAGTATACTATAACAACTATTAATTCCTGATTACATGCGTCGGGCAAGAGAGGAAAAATATTTTGCGTCACTGCATATTTGGAGAGAAGACCATGCAAAACTGTGCAAGCAAAATTTCGCAGGAAGTTTAACTTTAACAATCGCCCCTAGAAAAGCCAAATTTATCGTTTCAAGTCACAGGGTCAGTAAACAACCTCAACAAGAAGAAAGTTGACTGCAAGATGTCCTGACAGTATGATGCAGTGAGAGATTTTGTCGGAAGGAGTCCGAAAAAAATCCCTCTGAAGACATTCCCAAGAACTTAGACTTTCATGTGCATCGTTACAAAGAATATAATAGAAGGATCTTCAGCTGTACCCATACAGAGTCTAGATCCAGCATAAACTCACACCAGCAGACATGGAGTTTCTTGTCTCAGTAATAAATCATTTTCATATTAATGGGTTGCATCTATTTTGAGACACCCTGTATAATCCCAAATTCAATACAACTGAACTCGCTATCTGTAATGACTTGTCTGTCTCGACTAGCTGCCTCACTACGACCAATGTAGCGCACCAGTTTGAAAAAAGTACCAACTAAGGCCTAACTACTACAATATATATATATATACACACACACACACACACAAACAGTGTCAGAGAGAGAGAGAGAGAGAGAGAGAGAGAGAGAGAGAGAGAGATTTGAAGTCTGAGTGAAATGATTGATAAAACAAAAAATTGGATATTAACTTTTTGTGGAATTAAAGTTTGGAGTCAAACTCAACAATCAATCGTTAATTCAATTCCATAGGAACGTCAAGCAACAAAGTAGTTGAAGTATATATATATATACTCTCAAACACACAGACATATACTTATATGGCCTAGTCGGCTGGGGCTGTAGAATAAACCGATTGTACCACTGCAGAGGAGTAAGACCTCCCACTAACGAGTGTCCTGGATATGACACTAAACAATCTGATGGTTCTAGTAATGCTGGAGCTTTGGGGAATGCGGAGTACTCATTCATTGTCATCGCTCCCAGGTCCACTTTGGCCTGGAGTGGTTCCACCTGATAGGGTCCTATCTATAGGGTAAATAGATCTAAACTGTGTACTTATGCTAAAGTTATTTTAAATTAAACTCTTTTGACATTTAAACTGTGTACTTGTGCTAACCTGAATTTCTAGAAATAGAACTGCTTGGACATTGAAACTGCGTACTTATACTAAACTGAATTGTTTGAAATAGAACTGTTTTGACATTTACCTGAACTCTTTTGAAATTTAACCGTTTGTAAAGAAAAGCTTTAAACTGAATTGTTTGAAATTCAATTCGGCGTTAAATGACCCGGTAAGGGTTCATACGCTGTTAAACAAAGCAACCAAACCAACATATATATAAAAGTCTGTATATATATATATATATATAATTCACAAATAAGTAATTCTTGGTTGTTTTATGGCATATCAACATTCTTGGGTTTTTTAATGCCAAAGCCATTGTCCTAGAAGAACAGTAGAGGTACTATTTAACCCATAGCTGGGAGGATAAGGGGGTTCATACCATTCCCAAGGGTATTTGTCTTAAAGTGAAAATTATTGGTTCGAACTCACTTTCTACGATTCCACAGTCCAGCGCTTTAACCATTACACTACGAGGACATGAAATATTTTCTTTTAAAAACGAGAATTGAAATTAAAAAAGAAAGGTGCTCAACACCGGCCGGTTGCGATAACTCGTCTTTGTGGCTTTATTATCAGTTTTATATCGTTATCTTTCAGGGAAGAAAACGACAATCTGTTTATACTTTAAATGTTTGAAAGATAAATGATTATGATCAAATGTGCAACATCCGTAATAGATAGATATAAGGAAGGTTATATATATATATATATATATATATGGATAGATAGATATGAGGAAGGTTTTATATATAGAGAGATAGATAGATAGATAAATAGATAGATATGAGGAAGGTTATATATATAGAGATAGATAGATAGATAGATAGATATAAGGAAGGTTTTATATATATATATAGATAGATAGATAGATAGATATAAGGAAGGTTATATATATATATATATGGATAGATAGATATGAGGAAGGTTTTATATATAGAGAGATAGATAGATAGATAGATAAATAGATAGATAGATAGATAGATAGATATGAGGAAGGTTGTATATATATATATATATATAGATAGAGATGAGGAAGGTTATATATATATATATAGAGAGAGAGAGATAGATAGAGATGAAGAGGGTTATATATATATATATATATAGATTGATAGATAGATAGATAGATATGAGGAAGGTTATATAAATATATAGATAGATAGAGATGAGGAGGGTTATATATATATATATATATATGAAGAAGGTTATATATATATATATATATATATATATATATACTAATCTAATATCTACCAGCATTCTCGGTACTAAAAAAAAAACCCTGCCAGGAACAAGAGATAAAAGTATCTCGAATCACTGCCCCGGGGGAAAAAGAAAAAATTATAGGTCAAAAAATAAGAAAAGGCCAACCTCGTCCGACCCCTTGAAAAAAATCAAGGCATACGCAGTCAGTTGGTCAAAAGAAAACTAAAAATCTTCCACGAATCCTGAAATGCTACAATTACAAGAGTGCTCCATACGAGTGGAGCCAATTATAAAATTAACTTAAATCGCGAGTCCGAAATCTTCTACTAACGAGGAAGCCTAACTCCGACTCGGGTGGGAGTTAGGCTTCCTGATGATCCAATGAGGTGAAACTTTAGTAGAAGATTTCCGACTCGCGATTTAAGTTAATTTTATATATATATATAAATATAAACTTTAATCTATCTATCTATCTTTCTATCTATCCTTCCTCATATCTATCTATCTATCTATCTATATATATATATATATATATATAGATAGATATGAGGAAGGATAGATAGATAGATAGATAGATTAAAGTTTTGCCTTGCAAACATTGGTTTGGTTTGGTTTCTTTATTTAATGGCATATCAACCTTTTTAGGTTATTTAATGCCAAGGCTATTCTCCTAGAACAGTAGTAGTACTATTTAACCCATGCCAGGGAGGATAAAGGGGTTCATACCTTTCCTAAGAGTATATAGCACGACCTCGCTTACTATGATTCCGCAGTCCATCGCTTTAACCATTACACCACGAGGAGGACAACCCCTGAAAACATTGAATCCTATAATAAAATAGGAGATAGATTATTAGACTTATATGAACTGACCAAATCTGATGGCTGAAATTGCTTTCTCTGAAGAGAACTTTATGAAACTGATAGCTAGCTAGATGATATGAAAAACAAACAAACAAATAAATAGATAGATAGATAGATAGATAGATAAGCAAGTATACTGAGATAGATATGAACAGACTTTGATAGGTATGAACAAACTCTCTCTATCACTCACACACACATATATAGATATAAACAGACTGTGATAGATATTTAGATAGATACAAGGATAGACTGATAAATGGATATATAGATAACTAATATGGACGGATTCAGATATATATATATATATATAGAGAGAGAGAGAGAGATCAAGTGAGAGAGAAATGATAGATAAAGAGATAGAATTAAAGTGATGGAGAAATGATTGATAGATAGATAGAAAGAGAGAGAGAGAGATAGAGAGATCAAGCGAGAGAGAAATGATAGATAGAGAGATAGAATTAAAGTGATGGAGAAATGATAGATAGATAGATAGATAGAAAGAGAGAGAGAGAGAGAGAGAGAGAGAGAGAGAGAGAGATCAAGCGAGAGAGAAATGATAGAGAGATACAATTAAAGTGATGGAGAAACGATAGATAGATAGATAGATAGAGAGAGAGAGAGAGAGAGAGAGATCAAGCGAGAGAGAAATGATAGATAGAGAGATAGATAGATAGAGAGAGAGAGAGAGAGAGAGAGAGAGAGAGAGGGAGAGATCAAGCGAGAGAGAAATGATAGATAGAGAGATAGAATTAAAGTGATGGAGAAATGATAGATAGATAGATAGAGAGAGAGAGAGAGAGAGAGAGAGAGAGAGAGAGAGATCAAGCGAGAGAGAAATGATAGATAGATAGATAGGCAACGATTCTAAGAAACAGACCATTGTCGCTTTGGCGTTTCTTTAGCTTCTAAATCAAAGGCGGTTTTGTCACAAACAATTTCCAAAACTCATCGCTTGTCCAGTGGGTGGAAATTTCAGGTAGGGAATGATCATACGAGGTTACTTATAGCCAGACAAGATTTACTTCGTGTCAGACTAAATTTCATTCGGGCGTAATGGATAAATCAACATTTGGCTTATTGTGATGAGAAATATAGACGGAAAAAATGGTGGTGCGTGGAAAGCGAAAATCTTATCTGTCGTGTTATTGTTTTTGTGTTTTGACGTACTGCATCGGAGTCTAGTTTGATTAAAATCCGCCATGATTCCCGAATGGATTATATGATCTTCCGGGTTGGAAAGCAGGCAGTTCGGTTTCAATACCCGTTATTTCATCATCATCATCATCATCATATCGCGCTGGTAGCACGGATATCCCTGACCCTCTCTTGCCACTCCTCCCTATCGTTCATCGCCCTAGGCAGGTCTTCAGGACAACATCCCGTATCCTCACATAGTTGCTGAATGTATGTTCGTGCTGGTCGTCCTGCCTTCGCACGGCCATGTGTGGGGGTCCATAAGAGTACATCTCTTATGAGTTCGTCCCTGCTTCTCCAGCAGTGTCCTGTATGTCTGCACTTTCTACGATTATATCATCGATTCTTTTGCTGTTAGTGGTGTTCATTTTTCATCTGATTAAATTGAATTAAATTAAATTCAGTTTTTAGTTTTATTTTCTGTTATTTACAATCATTCATCGGTTCTTTACCCAAGACCTAGCGTGAGGGAAGGTAGTGATTAAATGTTTCTACGCGTGTATATTTTTTGCTGCTTGTTTTGGGTGATATTTTCTTTTAGGTTTGATCGAATTCTTCTCAGGAGATGAGCAGTTCCGCAAAGTGCATTTTTTTTTGTATTTCGTGTCGTTTATCAATCCATTTTTTTATCATTCCCTGGGCTCTCATTATTAATGGCGCAGAGGTAGTTTTAAGAGGCCATATTTTCTTTAAATTTCTATTTACAAGTTTTTATATCTCAAGTATTTAGAAACAACAAAATATAACAAAAAATAGTTAAATATATTTATAACATAACAATATTCTTTTTTATTTTCTCACCGAATAGGATACCGGAGGATTCGGGTGGATTAGCACTGACTGTCTACCTACACATAGCTTGACGTCCAAGCAACCATCTTGTTGTCCGAAACTACCCTTTTTCCCCGAAGAGTCAACCATTCGTTAGGGGAGATAAATCTCTCTCTAAACACCTCCTTTTTTAGCCTTTTGATCGTATAATTGTTTCAGGAATTTGTTTGTAGTTGATACAGTTTTCTCCGAGGTCTATACGATTTCCTTGGTACACGTTTAGGCGGAGTCCTAGGATTATTCTTTGGTACATCTTGGTAACATTGTGAAGGCAATTCGTTAGTGTCCAATAGGATATCTAGCGGTAAAGTGAGGTTTGATTTTGTCTCTGGTAAGTGAGAGGATCGTTATTGGTTTGCATGTCAAACCCAAACTGTAGATTCTATATCTACATCATATATGACATGCCCAGAACGACGTAGAATGCTTCCTTGAATCCATTTTTCTTTGCAATGCGGTAGTCTTTAGATTGTCCGGGTATATATATATATATACACACGTGGTGCATTCAATAAGTTTCCAGCCTTTTTTTGTACAGGCATTTAAAATTGTTGTAGACTCTTGAAAATTCAGTATGCTATTGCAATACATCTTATGAGATGACTGACAAATTTTTATGATTTCAGGTTCAAATGAACAGTTACAACAGCAATTGGAATACACCCTACTAAAGCCTGATTGTCACAGCTGGTGAATTTCAAAAATGCAACCTGGACGTGAGGACACTTTAAAAGAACGATATGCAATAAAATTCTGTTTTAAACATGGAAAAAATACCACAGAAATGTATGGAATGCTTCAGACTGCTTTTGGACCATCTTGCATTAATCGAGCATGAGTTTTTGAGTGGCATAAGAGATTCAAGGAAGGCTGGTAGTCAGTGAGGGATGATGAGAGGTTGGGAAGAGTAAGGAAGCCAATACACCAGAGTTGATTGGCCAAAGGGTTAGGGTTAGGGTTACTATGTTGAGGTTCTAAGGGAGTTCAGCAAGAGATTCCGTCGGAAGAGGCCAGCACTCTTCAAATCGGGTCAGTGGCATTTCCAGCGGGACAATGCATCAGTCCACAACTCCATCCTTGTTACAGACTATTTGACCAAGATGGGCATCAAGACAGTTCCTTAGCCTCCCTATAGTCCAGACCTTGACCCCCGTGACTTTTGGTTATTGCCTAAGCTCAGAGGCTGTCGTTATGAGACAATTGAGAAGATAAAAGAGGCTGTGACGAAGGTCATTGACACGTTCACACAAGAGGACTTCCATGGGGCCTTGCAGAAATTGTTGGAACGGTACAACAAGTACATTGCAGCCGGAGGGGATTACTTCGCAGGAGACTAGAGTTTCATGTGTGTACTATCAATAAAAGTGCCCATACGAAAAAAGTCTGGAAACTTATATGATCCTCGTATATATATATATATATATATACGTTTCACTGTTCCATGATTTTGGTTAAATTGTTTCTCCATCAACATGTTCCTTTTTTTAGGAATGTTTAGTCGGATGGATGACGTCCATATGCAAACGAACTGTACGATTCATCAGTGCTTCTGCTGGTCAGTTTCCATTAGGTGTGTTTGGATTTGGTGTCGCTCTAGTAACTACTGAATATTATTTCTAATATTTCTTGTGCAGTTCCCTCCTTTTTATTTTTTATGAGAGCTCCTTTAAAAGTATCTACAAAACGCCCTAATTATCCATTTGATTGTGGGTGAAAAGGTGTTGTTTTAATGAGTTCGATGCCATTAAGAGCACTGAAATTTGTAAAAATGTAGCCGAAGTGAATACAGTTCCATTATCAGAATCTAATCAGTGAGATTCCAAAGCGACTGAAAATCTGTTTCAACTTTAGAATTCTTTCATCTGCAATGACGCAACTCATTTGAAAAATTTCGGGCCACCAGCTGAAACTATCAACAGGTATAAAATAACACTGTCCATTGATAGGTCCAGCAAAATCAACGTGAAGACATGACCAGGGTGATTCGGGGATAGCCCAAGAATTCAATATAATTTTCCTTAGAGATTTTGCTGCCAGTTGACAGTTGGGACATTTGTGAGCCAATTCCTTCAACTGCTTATCCATGTTAGGCCAATAAACATAGTAGCATGCTAGGGCTTTCATACGGCTAATAGCTTGATGGCCATAATGGAATTGCTTGATCGCTCTGTCCTGTAATGGGGATGGGGCAATCACTCACCCAGAAAAAAAAAAGGAACAAAAAAGTTTTCATCAACTTCTGACCATTAAGTTTGACGCTAAAAGGCAGCTTGAATTCTCTTGTCTGAGCATACTCTGGGCCATCGTGTATTAATGTTATATCTGACGCTGTGCCAAACTGGAAATGAACTGGTTTATCCTTCTCTGAAACAATAATATATTTCCTGTTACTTTTATTGTCTGCTTTCAATGTTGCAAACACTGAGTTTGTTTTGTCGTCTTTCTGGCCATTTTTCTTATGGCTGGGTCAAGATGGTGCAGAAAATACTCTATATAAGCCCAAGCGCTTTTGATTATTTCGCAATCTTATACAATCTCACAAGATGACCAACGAAATGGTCAAAAGCGCTAAGGTCTAGTATAGGGTACTTTATTCACTATCTTGACCCAGACGTATGAAAAATGGCAAGACTCGAACATCTTCACTTTGAAAAAGAATCCGCGGTATTCAACCAAACATGTTTATATATATATATATATATATATATATGTAAGAGTAAATATATGTATATGAGTGTATATATATATATATATATATGAGTGTGTATATATATACATGCCAAGAAAGAGAGAGAAAGAGAGAGAGAGAGAGAGAGAGAGGCGGTATTTGATTTCAACGCAAATTGCTTAATGACGCGTTCTTCGTACCACGGACTCCTGCACCCAGCGAATAGTGCCGAGTGTATAAGAACACCTGTAAACACCTGCACTGTTAATAAGTGCCTGTCAGTCGACTGTGGCCACAAAAGAAATGCGTGAAGTAAGTGGAAAGAAAGAACCTGTCGTATTATATTCATTATTTCATGAATCTGTGGAGGGTGCCCCCGAATTCGATCTCAAAAAAAAAGAAAAGAAAAAGAAAGATATCCCGCCAGTTTCTCTTATTTTATTTTATTTCTTCTTCTTCTTCTTCTTCTTCTTCTTCTTCTTCTTCTTCTTCTTCTTCTTCTTTGTGAGTTCGTGTGTGTGTATGTGTGTGTATTTATGTGTGTGCGTGTGTGTGCGTGTGTGTGTAAAACACGTGTTTTTGTTTGTTACATAAAAAAATAAACAACAAACAAATAAAAACTACATTTATTTTTCAACTCAGTGTTTCTTATCTTTTATTTTGTATATATATGTATATATATATATATATATATATATATATATGTGTGTAGCTTGTATGAAATTTTCAAGCTGGGGACAAGGCTATGAGCCTGAGGCTTCTACTGAGAATCGTGGAGGATTGGTTAACCCATTTTTTGTTTATATATATATAAACTGAATATGATAGTGAGGCTCTAGTTCCAGAACAGTTTGGAATAGGAAGTAATCCTTTATTGCCATTACTCCCAGGTCCACTCTAATCCAGTGAGATACTACTTGTTATGGCTGTCAAATAGACCTGTTTGGAAATAATTTGATTAAAATTTTTTTTATTGGATTGTGTGCAGAAAAACTTGTAATAAACAACAACAGAAAAAATGTTTATATAGACATACAATAAACACAATTCCCTAACCTCTTGCTATAAAATGACACTATACGGGTTGACATGTCAAAATCCATGAATCAATAAATCAGCCAAGTCAGTCTGTGTTCGCCAATGGCCCGGGATACCGGGGTCCAATCCCAGGTCAAGTCATACCAAAGACTCCAAAAAATGGTACTTGATGCTACCTTGCTTAACACTCAGCATTATAAGGTAAGGATCAAGGGTAAAGTAGAGCAATCCAGGGAAAGGAGTAGCTTCCTCCCTTACACCTTGGTGTAGTAGCTATTGAAAAGGGGAGCTTTCGATTCACCCTCGACTATGCTCGGCCAACTTTACTTTTTTTACTTATTTCAAAACTAAACGCTCCTAATGCCTTCTAACGATAAAAGCAATGACAGCCTTTCTGACTGTACAATATTATTACTCTGGGTTTCTGATTATCACTTGGGTGTTTTTATTTGTTTATAAGCAAGCATGAGTGCATTTTTGGTGTTCTGGTTAACGGGCTTATGATTTGGTGAACAGTTATTCGATTAGGTCTAGACCCCAAAGATCTGCAGTTCTATGTACATCCATATGTTTCTCTGTTCTGAAGTTAAAGACAGACAGACAGACAGACAGACACAAAAGAGGGTGCGAAGAGCAGATTAAGAGGAATTAGTCCACGTATCTATCTATCTATCTATCTATCCACGCATGTATACATTTATCCAGATATCAACATACACACACACGCGCATGCGCACGCAGACGCATATATTCATACTAGTCACTGCGTGAGATATGTGGACACATATATTCTGATATATATTGTACAAATACGCACATATATTTACATATATATATATATATATATAAGAGAAAGAGAGAGAGAGAGAGAGAGAGAGAGAGAGAGAGAGAGAGAGAGAAAATCAGCCTAGAGAAAGATAAGATAAATCAGTGCATGTGCTTGCATATCTCCCTGTCCCTCCTTCGCTTTCTCTTTCCACGTCTCTCTCTATATATATATGTGTGTGTGTGTGTGTGTGTATGTGTGTATGTAAAGATAGATACTTAGTGTGTGTCAGACAATGTAAAACTTAATAAATAATAATAAGAGGCAACTTGAGTGGTTCGTTGTTAGCCTCCTACACTAGCAGAATTTTGTGAATTCAATTCTCACTGGGTGGCCCATACATGTAGCCTTGAGATAATCTAAGCAAAGATTAGTATTTGATTGCTAAAAAATGAAATTAGTTTCCCAAAAGCATTTCAGTTGCTCGCGAGAGTTTTTTTTCCCTGTTGACTCAGAATACGATGCAAGAATAAAAAAAAACAAAACAAAAGAAATTGCAACAGTTTTGTTACCAAAAATAAAATTGCGAAAATAAAAAATCTAGGGGTGTACTTATTTTTGAACTGTAATATAATTAGGTTTTTTTCAAACAGACTTTTAATGCAGTAGAGATTGGTAATACGCAATCCCTAATACTATCCGTTTTGTTCTTATAAGTTTTACTCGAAAAGCGAGAATCCAAATATCTACTAGTAATGATATGCTAAGTGGGAATAATGTCTTGCCCGAAAACTATGTCTAAGTTCAGGTTTCTTTGATTTATGGCATACCAACCTTCGTGGGTTATTTAATGACAAATCCATCCTTCGAGAAGAAAAGTAGTGATCCTATTTAACCCATAGCTGGGAGGATAAGGGGGTTCATTCTTTCCCCAAGGGTATTCGTCCGAAAGTGAACGTAATAGCGCGACTGGAGTTCGAACTCGCTAACTATAATTCCGAAGTCCAGCGCTTTAACCATTACACTACGAGGACACCCCCTCTAAGTTCAGAGTCACTATCTGATGATGGCTTTGTATTGACCGTTAGCTGATAGTTTCTTATTGGAACTTGGGTAACAGCAAGTCTCTTCAAGTCTCCAGGACTCTTCACAGTATTCTGGCCGTTCTCAATAATGCTGTAGTTTGGATGGTCTCCGCCCGTCCGCCAACTTCCAAGTCTTCCAGTCCCTTTAGTAATCCTTTAGTTACAGTTCCAAACGCACCAATTACAACTGGCATAATTGTCACCAGCATGTTCCATAGTTTTTTTCCATTCCTTAGCAAGGTCGAGGTACTTATCCTTCTTTTCACATTCTTTCAGTTTTATTCTGTGGTCAGCCGGGACAGCAAAGTCGACTATTTTGCAAGTTTTCTTTTTTTTTTTGTTGATTATTATTCTCTTTTAAGAGTGTTTTTTTACACCAGTGTTAGCTGATAGTTTTTCACAGGAGTTTGAGTGACAGCAAATTTCCCCAAATCTCCAGGACTCTTCGAAGTTTTCTGGCCGATCTCAACAATGCTGTAGTTTGGATGGTCTCCTCTCGTCCTCTTATTTCTAAGTCCTTCAGTCCCTTTAATAATATTTTGGTAATTATACCGAGCACGCCAATTACAATTGGTATTACCGTCACTTTCATGCTCGAAAGCTTTTTCAGTTCTCTATCAAGGCTTGGGTACTTATTTCTCTTCTCGCTTTCTTTCAATTTTACTCTGTGGTCAGCCGGAACGACAAAGACCACCAATCAGCAGGTTCTCTTTTTTGTCTAGTCGTCTGGCTGAGATTAAGTGATCCGCTTGTATCTTAAAATCTCCGAGAAGTTAATTTTCTGTCTTTTTTTCCCATTTCTGTTTCCAAATTATTCATATTTACCCAACCCCTCCGCTCGGGCAGGATATGACACAAGGTCAGTTTTTAAGCGGAGTTTAACAGGTTTGAATTCAGAGTTTTCCTTCTCCTACACTACTTGCCTCACCAAGGCTGAAGAACCTAGTCTGCCCTACTATTTATCCCTAGCTGGAGGGAGAATAATTGGATTCATACCTTTCCCAAGGGTATTAGTGCTATGTGAAATGCAATCAGTCTCGTCCAGGATTTGAACTCGTGTCGCCGTGTCCATTTCCTACGACGATAACCATTACACCACGAGCACCATCCAACTTAGGATTATTATTATTTACAGAAACTAACTTCTGCATTTAAAAAAATCCAACAAATGTTGACAAGTCATTAAAACAAAACAATCAACTGGCCCAGTCAGCTGGGGACGTAGAATACATCGACTGCATCTCTGCAGAAGGTAAGACTCTACCAACGAGTGTGCTGGATATGACATTAAACAATCTGATAGTGAGGCTCCAGTCTTGGATCTTTGGGAAAAACGGAGTACCCCTTCATCGCCACGGGTACCTCCAAATTATTATTCTTCTGTTTATCCTTATGTAGTCAATGCTGTTATTTGGGGCTTTAATAATCCCTTCTTTGTCTTTTATATGTAGTCTTCAAGTTTTCGTTGTGATGTATCCACGCAATCTTCAACGCTTGCGAGTCCTCTTCCTTCTTTTTTTTCTTAACACATATAGTCTGTCAATGTCATCTTTCGGATGTAAGACCTTGTGCATCGTCATCAACTTTCTTATCCTTTAGTCCATTAGTCTAAGTTATTTCTTTATCCATTATAAGAATGGTCCAGAATATCTTACAAGGAGAGCTGCCCGGGTTCCTTGGGTGAGGTTTTGTTACACAGCTTAGTTTCAAGAAGTTTTCTCATTCTTCTGAGATATTCTCTTCTTTTTTTTTTCTTTTATCTTAGGTTACTTGATGGTGTCCGCTTCAAATATTCCCGAATATTTGTAAGTTTATTTTTTTTTTTCGTGAGTTGACAGTTCAAGTTCTTTTTTCACTTTTCATTAATCATCATTTTTCAATGCCAGATTCCATTCCTATATCCTGGTTGTCTATTCTTATTGTTTGTATCAGAGTCTCCTATTCTTTCTCAGTTTTTACAAACCACTAAATACCATCCATCTACATAAGGTGTTTAATTTTTACTTGCGATTTTGTAAATTTGTAGCCTGCTACGAGTTTTCTAAATAGAGTAGCATTATTGTTATTACAATGATTATTGGTGACAACGTATCTATCATTTTTACTATTATTGTGGCATATATATATATATATATATATATATATATATATATATACTAATCTAATATCTACCAGTATTCACGGTACCAGAAAAAAACAAAAAAAAAAACCCTGCCAGGAACAAGAGATAAAAGTATCTCGAATCACCGCCCAGGGAAAAAAGAAAAAAATTATAGGTCAAAAAGAAAGAAAAGGCCAACCTCGTCCGACCCCTTGAAAAAAATCAAGGGATACGCAGTCAGTGGTCAAAAGAAAACCAAAAACCCTCCGCGAATACTGCAATGCTACAATTACAAAAGTGCTCAACACAAGTGGAGCCAATTATAAAATTAACTTAAATCGCGAGTCGGAAATCTTCTACTAAAGTTTCACCTTATCGGATCATCAGGAAGCCTAAGTCGAAGTTAGGCTTCCTGATGATCCGATAAGGTGAAACTTTAGTAGAAGATTTCTGACTCGCGATTTAGATTAATTTTATATATATATATATGTGTGTGTGTGTGTGTGTGTGTGAACAGATATATTGTTACTTCGCAATCATTTTGTCCTCTGTGACTGTCAGTTTCATGTGTTGTTAAAGCCATATCTTTAGACTGGGGGTTATGGACAAAACAACAACAAACACCAAGCAAAACAATATATAAAAAAAGACAAAATCTCAAAAAACTCTCTTGTGTGATAATTTATTTTTTTAGCAACGCAGGAAACAGATAATTACGGACAAAAGAATAGTTGTTTTTATACTGCTCTGCTTGTCAGCAGTTGAGCAATTTTTATATTCAGCATTTTTATAGAAACGCTAGTTTTTTGTTTTGTCTTATGTGTTTTTTCTTTCTCGCACTCTCTTGCTTCTCTCTCTCTCTCTCTCTCACGCACACACACGCGCGCACACACACACACACATATATATACCCTCCCCCACCCCGAGGGTTGAGCACTCTGGCGAGGGAATTAACGACTGCCACCCGCGTAATGCAAATCTATTCTAACGAATTGAGCACTCCGGTATCCGATTGCGTAAAATGTAAACAAACGAAAGTTGATACAAAATGCGTAAAATTCCCGAGCTAAAGTAGGTTGTCGAAATGGCAGAGCGGTAATTTATCCGCCTAAATTTAAATTAAGCGGGATTCGATCCCAGCTCGAAGTGTCCAACGTATCTGGCCACACTGAGGACTTGTGACACAACGAAACAGTCTGTCTGTGGACGACTGCATGTATGTATATATATATATATATATATGTATAATAAGTAGGTCCGCAAGTGCATTTGGTATTTTTAGAATTTTATTTTTTATAACTTTGCTCTACAAACTTCAAATTCATTTTCAGGTGCCTATTCATTTTATAATATTTACCTTTCTCTCGTTGGACCAAGAAAAAGAAAAAAAAATTATGTATGTATATATATACACTCCATTATTCATTCATATATATATATATATATATATATATATTGACCCTCGACCGAGCCGTGAATTAAAAGATGCACCTGTGTAAATAAGCGGAGGAACAGCAGAAGCAGGTGGACGTAAGACAATTATATAACCAGGTGCTACAGACGGTTTGGGTAAGATCCAGTTGGAGTTGGAATCAGTTGGGGACAAGATGCCAGCGTGAGAGCCAACAGCAGACAGAGATCTTTGGGCCCTCAGTGACCCACGGTTGAGCAACCCCAGCCAAGATGAGGAAGAAGTGCTGCTATGGTCAGAAGAACTTTGGGTCAAAATAACATTCCGCCCTTGTCTCCACTCACCTCTCACACACAACATCAACCCTTTCGAGAATAAAGTGTGAGAGATATATTTTTTTTATAAAGAAGTGTGTGTTCGTTCGTTCATTGAAGTCGTCATTATTGTTGACTACGTTCTGCCTATATTTGTATAGTCGTAGTATACAACATATATATATATATACATATATATATATATATATATATATATATATATAATGGCGGATGTTTATCTAACAAAATCATTCTCGGCATTCTCATCTCATCCTCTTCTCATTCTCATTCTCTGCAGGGTTAGGGTTAGGGTTGTAATGGTTATCGTCGTAGGAAATGGAGACGGCGACACGAGTTCAAATCCTGGACGAGACTGATTGCATTTCACATAGCACTAATACCCTTGGAAAATGTATCAATCCAATTATTCTCCCTCCAGCTATGGGTAAATAGTAGGACAGACTAGGTTCTTCAGCCTTGGTGAGGCAACTAGTCTAGGAGAAGGAAAACTCTGAATTCAAACCCGTTAAACTCCGCTAAAAAATTAACTTTATGTCTTATCCTGCCCGAGCAGAGGGGTTGGTAAAAGGTCTGGAAACTTATTGAATGCACCATATATATATATATAGAGAGAGAGAGGGTGTCTCAAGATAGATGCAACCCATTAATATGATAATGGTTAATTACTAAAACAAGCGCATTGACGACTATTTTGAACACGTTCTGTAAAAAATGTTTCCTTTGAACTAAAGGCATCAAATTAATGTTTTTTTAATTGTTTTTATATCAGCTTCAAGGATAGGCATTTTTTTTTTCTTTGTTTCTAGTGTTAGTAATGGATTATTATCATTTTAACTGGTTACATCTATTGTGAGACAGTTTTGAATGATTTCTTTGTCTCCACATAAGTACCGATGCAAAATATTTTTTCTTTTCTTGCCCAAGACATTGTGATCGAGGATTAATAGTTCTTATAGTATACTATTTTCAAATCTGAAACAAAAAAAAACACAGCATTATTATTAGTAGAGTTATTAGCAGTCACATGGATCCCATGGATATTGAGACTCTCTGCATATATAAAATATGAGTAAAAACAAAATGGGGCACTAAAGTATATATATATATATATTCATTTTGGTGTTCCATTTCTCAGAGTGCTATTTAAATCCGATCAAATTCCCGACCATCTGTTTCTTATATAATGAAAATTCAAAAACCATATGGATGTTAAACTATATCAACACAATTTAGAGTGTCAAGCGAGGGATATCTAACAAAGTGACTTATGAAGGATTGTTTTCATTGGTTTGTTTTCGTGTTTGTTTTACACCATATATTCTGGATATACACACTCACGCATACACACATGGAGATATCCATCCCCCCTCACACACACAAACATACGGACGTTGACACAAATACGTATGCACATATACACATAGAAAGATGAAAACACAGGGAGAAATGAACAGAAACACTTCAACACAAATACATATGTATAAACACGCTCAAAAATACACACACATATATATACACACACGGAGATGAACCCCCCCACACACACACACACATAGATGAACACAAACACTAACAGAAGTACGCACACAGATAAATACAAACGAATACACCCAGTGACTAAAACACATACACGTATTGATAAACATAGACACACACACACACATATACACACACCTTCGGGCAGATGAACACATACGCAGAGTTAAACATTCAGAGATAATCACATGGACACAGATGAATTTTCACACACACACACCCACACCCACACACACACACACACACACATATACTCTCTCACTTTCTCGCTCTCTCTCTCTCTCTCACACACACTCACACACACACACACACACACATACGGAGATTAAAATGCACACATATGAACACACACACACACACATACACCAACACACACACACACACACACACACACACACACACACACACACACACACACACATACGGAGATTAAAATGCACACATATGAACACACACATTACACACATGAACACACACACACACACACATTCACACAGAGATGAACAAACACACTGATGAACACACACGCGTACAGAGAATAACACACACACGCACACACACACTACACACACATATGGACTCATACACACAGATAAACGCACACTCACAGATGAACACACACTGCATACACATGCATACATATGCATAAAAATACATACAAACATTCTTACACACATAAACAAATACACCAAAACGTTAAAAAAATCTTTTAAACTAAAGATACCAGCAATTTATTCTTCTTGCAAAGCAGATATCTATCTACCTATATATGGTAATTCAGTTAATTAGAGAAATCTATCTATCTATCTATCTATCTATCTATCACAGTCTTTTCATATCTATCTATCTATCTATCTATCTATCTATCGAAGGGGAATTCAGTAAATAAGAAAAATCTATCTATCTATCTATCTATCTATCTATCTTAGGCTTATTCAATGAATAAAAAAATCTTTTCAAAAAAAGATAAAAAAACATGTTTTTCTCGAAATCTTTTTTCCATAAATGTAAACCCTGCATTGTTTGGTTTTTGGCAAAAATATTTCTAATCTCATAAAAATATTTATTCTGAGTCTATTCAAAATGGCTGCAAATCAACCAAAGTGCTCAAAGATTCCACAGAGTTCTATCACCAAATTTTTGGTGTCCAAAAAGTGCAACCCATGTGAAAATTACAGAAGTGAGTAATGTGAAAGTAGAATCATGTTTACAAATGGGTTAGAAATGTGTTGGCCACAAAGAGCCTTCGTCGAAAAGACAGAGCATTGAGTGGAACGTTCTGACTTTCCGGTAAAGAAAAAGTTTCGGGCGCATGTTGATAGTCTTCTATGTTTACAATGAAAATTTATAATTTATTGCCGAAGACTTGCTTGCACTCAGTTAAATGGCTACAAATTTTAACATTAATCATTTGTTTGCATGCAGTTAAATTCTTATCTGACATTAGTAATTCTATTTATCAACTATCCTTATGTAATATAGATAATTTATAAAAAAGACGAACAAGTCACACAGGGCACGGCTGAAGTTGTAAAGATGAACTCATGAGCGACGTTCTCCTATGGACCCCTTCACACGGACGTGCAAGTGTTGGATGACCAACTATAACTTATCTATAACGGAGACAGGATGTAGTCTAGAAGACCTGACGGAAACGATGGATGATAAATGGAGAGAGAGAGAGAGAGAGAGAGAGAGAGAGAGAAAGAGAGATCCGTGATAGCACCACGATATGATGATAAATAATCCCTTCTAAATGATTGAACAGTTCTATTTGATACATAGTTGGGACCCTAATAGATACTACCAAGCTGAGTCAAAGTGGACCTGGGAGTAATGACAATGAAGGAATACTCCACATTCCCCAAAGCTCCAGATGCAATTTAGTATAACAAGTAAAACACTTATTTGGTTTTAGCCCTCTGCTGGGGTTCAGTTGCGTATGTATGATAGAAATATGTGGAAAGTTGGATAAATCAAACACTTAACTCCAATATAGATGCGTGATATTTCGCTTTTTTTATTCCAGAGAATTTTTCGAGCTTTTTGAAAAAGTTCTTTGGAATAAAAAAACAAACGAAATATCACGCATCTAAATTGGAGTTAAGTGTTTGATTTATCCAACTTTCCACATATTTCTATCATACTGTCAGATTCACGACAATCTACCATTTTAACACACACAAACACACACACACACACACACACACACATATATATATATATATATATAAAATTAACTTCAATCGCGAGTTGGAGTTGGAGTTAGGCTTCCTGATGATCTGATAAGGTGAAACTTTAGTAGAAGATTTCTGACTCGCGATTTAAGTTAATTTTATAATTGGCTCCACTTGTGTTGAGCACTTTTGTAATTGTAGCATTGCAGGATTCACGGAGGGTTTTTAGTTTTCTTTTGACCAACTGACTGCGTATCCCTTGATTTTTTTCAAGGGGTCGGACGAGGTTGGCCTTTTCTTTCTTTTTGACCTATAATTTTTTCTTTTTTCCCCCGGGTGGTGATTCGAGATACTTTTATCTCTTGTTCCTGGCAGGTTTTTTTTTTCTTTTTTTTTCTGGTACCGTGAATGCTGGTAGATATTAGATTAGTATATATATATATATATATATATAGGGAGAGTGTTATATCAGAAAAAAAGCAAGTGTAAATATAAACAATGAGGACATCACATTAAGATGACGGTTAGTTTCACGCTTTCTACGATCTTCAGTCCAAATCAACTTTCATTGGATGACGGCCCGTAGTTGTAGTACCATTATCTCTAACCCTTTATGCTGAAATACTTTAGGATAATTCCAATTTCTGTTGGTTCTTCTATTCACCGTAGGGATGCCTGGTAAAAAGGCATCCTCATTGTGTAATTATGTCCAGTCGATGGACATGAACTCAGCAATGAAACGTTGATATAACGATATTGACCGATAAAATGAAACGCAGTTTCTTCCAAGCAGTAGTCATCTCAATACTGCTATATGGATGCCCTACTTGGACGGTAACGAAACGGATGGAGAAAAAGCTTGACGGCAAATACAAAAGAATGCTGCGAGCAATATTGAACAGGTCCTGGAGGCAACACCCCACAAAGCAGCAGCTATACGGCCACCTACCACCCATCACGAAAACTATCAAAGTTAGACGAACCAGACATGCAGGACTCTGCTGGAGAAGTAGAGACGAGCTCATAAGTGATGTACTCCAATGGACTCCTTCACATGACCGAGCAAAGTCAGGGTGACTAGCTCGCACCTACATACAACAGCTCTGTGAAGATACGGGGTGTAGCCCTGAGGACCTGCCGGAAGCCATAAACGAAAGGGAGGGGTGGCGAGAGACAGTCAGGAATATCTGTGCGGATGGCGCGACAAGATGATGATGATGATGAAAAGTAGATATGTTGATATTAAGACAATGAACGACTAGGTGACCGTGAATTTCTAAAAGAAAGTCGAGACGTCTTACTACATAGTTTAAATTGAAACTACCATTTAAAGACTAGTAATTAGTGCTACTAAACGTAATCTATCTATCTATCTATCTATCTATGCTTGTGTGTATGTATGTGTGTGTATGTGTGTATGTGAGTGTATGTGTATGTGTGTGTTTGCGTGTGTGTGTGTGTGTGTGTGTGATTATATCTGAAAGACGAAACTATAGAGGAAAATTCGAGTAACAAATCCGAAAGTCGTTTCTCCCGTGGGAAAATAATGTTGGATTAAAAAATATTTAGAAATTTTTTTAAGTCATCAAAAAATTGAAATAAACAAACATCATAATAAAGTGTTGCACCATCTGGATGAAATATCAAGAAAAAAAAAAAAAAAAAAAGAAAAAGTAAAAAGAAATGAACTCCTTTTGTCAAAACTAAAAAAAGGTATAACAGCAATTTTTGCTGTCGCTGCCTGATGGGAGACATTCGATATTGTTATAACACCCGGGTGTCATCAGTTGTTATTTAGGAATTTATTCAGTTCCACCCACGAAGCCAAAATGTTTAATGTCGGGGTGCCCAGCAGTAAACAAGTCTCCTTCGTAGCAGCACAAAAATTGCTTAGTTCCATCGAAATTCCCATTTAGGGGCCCCTCAAGCACTGGGCAATAAACTCAGATATTATTTCTTTTAGGCGTGCTTAGTGCAACGGTTATAGTCATAGAGAATAGAATCGATTACCAGAGTTCGAACCCTGGGAGAGTTTTCCTTTCCCTTCGTTGTAATGCTTGACAGAAAGGTATGTCTTTTTCGACCAGCTACAGCAGGCTGGCTACTTTAGACAAAGTACGGCAACCAGTCAAGGAGAAGGAAAACACTGAGCTCAAACCAACTTAACTCCACTAAAAAATTGACCTTGTGTCACATTCTGTTCATGGGGAGAGGGGTTAGGTAGATACATTCGTATTTTAGTTGAGGAAATAGGTGCTGCCTGTGGGGAGACCCTTTCCTCTTGAACTAATTTTCTTCAACTCTTATCCACCTGGTACGGTTGTGACTGCTTGCAAAGTAGTCACCCGTCTGACTACTGAGCAGGCTCATCGTTGCTTATCATCGAAGATCTAGCACTTTCAATATGAGACAGTTTATGTGTTCATTCTTCTTATTTGACGTTTTGGGTAGAATTTGATTCATTTCTTTCTTCGTCTGAATTCATTGCTTTGAACACAAAGTCATATATAACAATCCTGTTTTTTCGTCATACCCTCACTCGAGGTCACATCGGGTGGGTAGTATGGAGAGGTTTGTCTGGTCCCAAGTGGAAAGGGGCTTCCCTCAAGTCAATACATGCTTTGCAGGGCTGAGTTGATAGCATGACGCCTAATGCGCCCCAATATGGGGGAATGCGGAAGGAACCAAGCATTTTTTAAAAAAATAATTACGCATTAGGCTGGTTTTGTGACTGGTTCCTTACCCTAAAATGTTTATGTGTGACCTCAAGGCTTGGTGGAAAGTCAGTTAAAGACCATAATTCCATTCTTTCTTTCTTTCTTTCTTTCTTTCTTATTTTCTTTCTTTCTTTCTTTCTTTCTTTCCTTTCATTATTCTTTTTTCCTTATTTGTTTTATTCTTTCTTTACGCTATTTATTCTCTTTTCCTTTATTCATTTGAAAGATTTGGCTTTGCTTTTTCTTTCTTCCTTTTCTTCCTTTCTATCTTTCTTTCATTCTTTCTTTCTTTAATTTCTGTTTTTTTTTCGTTATTTTTACTTCATCTTCTTTCTTTCTTTTTTCTATAGTTCTCTTCGCTATTTTTTCATCTTTCTTTCTTTCTTTCTTTGCTTTTTTTTTCGTTATTTTTACTTCATTTTCTTTCTTTCTTTTTTCTATAGTTCTCTTCGTTATTTTTTCTCATTCTTTCTTTCTTTCTTTCTTTCTTTCTTTCTTTCTTTCTTTCTTATTTTCTTTCTTTCTTTCTTTCTTTCCTTTCATTATTCTTTTTTCCTTATTTGTTTTATTCTTTCTTTACGCTATTTATTCTCTTTTCCTTTATTCATTTGAAAGATTTGGCTTTGTTTTTTCTTTCTTCCTTTTCTTCCTTTCTATCTTTCTTTCATTCTTTCTTTCTTTCTTTCTTTCTTTCTTTAATTTCTGTTTTTTTTCGTTATTTTTACTTCATCTTCTTTCTTTCTTTTTTCTATTGTTCTCTTCGCTATTTTTTCATCCTTCTTTCTTTCTTTCTTTCTTTCTTTCTTTCTTTCTTTCTTTCTTTCTTTCTTTCTTTCACAGTTCTAGAAAAGCACACACAATTGAAATATTCTTGTCCAGGTGTCTATTTAACGGTTTTCTTTTATCTTTAACATTTGCTTCTTTCTCTCTATCTTAGACTCTCTCTCTCTCCCTCTCATGGTCTGTCTGTCTCTCTCCCCCCCCCCACATATATATATATATATATATATATATATATATATATATATATATATATATATATAAACAAAGATATCTTAGTACAGAATTAAGGTATTTTTAACTTCATAGTATTTGTTCATAGTAACTATAAACCTTTTGCGATAAGGTACACAGTGACATTGCAATGCATACACAGGTGCGTTGTATTCTTGCTTTATATATATATATATACAGGTGTGTGTGTATGTGTACGTGTGTGTGTGTGTGTGTGTGTGTGTTTATGTGATGTTCACAGAACAAATAGACTGTTTCATAGATTTAATGAAAAAATTTAAGGGATTGACTAAAAGTTTTGAAGAGAAACACTTGAATATTGTTACTGCAACAAACAGTTAACTCATCGCTGAAAATTAGACTTCATAAACCGATCCCCATCTTCACAATACTCTTCTATCTTACAAATTGGTATTGTAAAAATTCAAATAATCTAAGTGGTTTGGATTTGGTTTGGTTAGGTTTTATGGCATATCAACCATTGTAGGTTTATTTAAAGCCAAATCTTCTATATACATATATATTAAATATATAGGATTTGGTTTGGCTATTTAAAGCCAAATCTTCTTTATACATATATATTAAATATATAGGATTTGGTTTGGTTGGGTTTTATGGCATATCAACCATTGTAGGTTATTTAATGCCAAATCCTCTTTATACATATATATTAGATATATATGATTTGGTTTGGTTTGGTTTTATGGCACATCGACCATTGTAGGTTATTTAATGCCAAATCTATATACATATATATTAAATATATAGGAGGTGCCCGTGGTGTAATGATATTGTCGTAGGAAATGGACACGGCGACTCGAGTTCAAATCCTAGACGAGAATGATTGCATTTCACATAGCACTAATACCCTTGGGAAAGGTATGAATCCAATTATTCTCCCTCCAGCTATGGGTAAATAGTAGGACAGACTGTTTCTTCAGCCTTGGTGAGGCAACTAGTCTAGGAGAAGGAAAACTCTGAATTCAAACCTGTTAAACTCCGCTTAGAAATTGACCTTATGTCATATCCTACCCGAGCGGAGGGATTAGTAAATAGGATTAAATATATATGATTTGGTTTGGTTGGGTTTTATGGCACATCAACCATTGTAGGTTATTTAATGCCAAATCTTCTTTATACATATATATCGAATACATCGAATTTGGTTTGGTTTGGTTTTATGGTATAAATGGTATTATGGTATAATGGTATTATTTTATCGGTATTATGGTATTGGAAGGGGTCACAAAGAGAACAGAACACCACAGTTATAGTATGGGTATATATTTACAAGAACAAAGGATGGTTAAAAGAACAAAGGACGGTAAGCTAGTTCGCATAACCACGCGGGGGTGAGGCTAGCTTCCGGATCTAGACTGACTTCGAATTGCTGCGTCTTCCGGTATTATGGAAAGTGGTTGATCCATTAGTAGGAGATTCTGCCACAACAGTTTTATGCATACAAACATTTCTATTTCAAACAAATCAGTTTAGCATAAATGCATAGTTTAAATATCAAAACAGTTCTATTTAAAACAATTCAGTTTAGCATAAGTACACCATTTAATAGAACTAAACTTGGCCGGAAATAATTTTAGACAAATCGACACGCCATTAAAATAAATCAATTAATACACAGAGAAAGAGAGGGAGAGAGAAAGTGTGAGTGTGTGTGTGTGTGAGAGAGAGAGAGAGAGAGAGAGAGAGAGAAAGAGAGAGAGAGAGAGAAAGAGAGAGAGAGAGAGAGAGAGAGAGAGAGAGAGAGAGAGAGAGAATCGACCAATGATAAATGCAGCCTACAAATTTTTTAATAAAATGTTTATTTTCTTCTTAATCATGCCAAGTTTTCATTATTTCTAATAGAAAATTTACCAATCAAAACGGATATTATTAGAAATAATTTATTGCCAAAATTTCCTGCATTTAAACTCAGTAACTAGAAATATGTATGTAACAGTCCCCAAAAGTAACTAAAGCCATTATCTATATTTATATAATTTTATTTTTTACTTACCGGATTCACCAGCTGTGACAATCAGGCTTCAGTAGGGTGTATTCCAATTGCTGCTTTCGCAGTTCATTTGAACCTGAAATCATAAAAATTGGTCTGTCATCTCATAAGGTGTATAGCAATAACACACTGGATTTTCAAGAGTTTACGACAATTCTAAATGGATGTACAAAAAAGTCTGGAAACTTATTGGATGCATCACGTATGTCATCTAATGACAAATCCTCTTAATATATATATATATATATATATATATATATATATATATATATATATATATATATATATTTTCTTTAAGAAAAAACAACGAAACCAATCACAAAGGATTATAAATTTATTTCCATCATTAAATTAACAGGACTTCTTCAGATCTGATGAAGTCCTGTTAATTTTTTTCGTGTTTTTGAAAATTTCAAAAATGCGTAACAGGATGGAAATAAATTTATAATCCTTTGTGATTGGTTTTGTTGTTTTTTTCTTAAAGAAATTATTGCTCTGTATTATTGGTACATTGAGCTCTTTACCAGGAAGATTTAGATATTCATTCACGAATAATTTCTTGTCCTGATGGAATTACTCCCAACTCCGGTTTAACTGGACTAAGTATTCTTATATATATATATAATATATATATATATGATTTGTAAACACATTTTGTGGATAACTTTTTAAAACGAGTCCGAGCTCCTTTTTTGGCACACAGTTCAATAGTCTATAGTATTTTTCTTTAACACAAACAATTTTATTTACTATTAATCATTTGTTTGCTCACATTTAAATGGATATACATATATGATTTATAAGTGAATAGTTTGTAGGTAATTTCGTTTTTAAATGAGTTAAAACTAATTTGTTTACACACTAGTATTGCAATTGTTTCTACACAGTTAAAGAGCTTCAATTCTTACTATCTAACCATAGTAATAGTATTTAATAGAAATCATATGTTTGCAGACAGGGAAGTTGATACAAGTATTGCTATTTAACACTTTTCATTCATTTATTCTATTGAAGACTATTCATTCAATTGCACACAGTTAATGGTCCCAAATATTACTATGTAACACTTAGGATTTAATTTTGTCTCACAGTTTAAGAATTTCAAGTATTGCTAATCAACACTAGAAATTCTACTCATTCGTTTGCATACAGTTAAATGGTTTCAAGTATTCTTATGTATCACTAACAATTCAATTAATCAGTTATCTTTTTCACAGTCAAATAATCAAACTGTTCTAGTTCTATCTATTCGATTTAACATTAATCATTTTTTTGGACAGAGTTTAAATGTCAAAAAAATCTACTTGACTGAGAGATCGGATCCTATCAGGTGCTACCACTCCGGGTTAGACTGGACCTGGGAGCAATGTCAATAAAAGGGTAATCCGCATTTCCCATAGCACCAGCATTACTGAAGCCTAACCATGAGATATTTTAGTGTCCTATCTAGGACACTCGTTAGCAGGGGGATCTTATCCCTCTGGAGGGATACAGTCAGCGCATTCTACAGCCTTAGCCAACTGGGCTCTCCCCAGAAGCTGTTTAGTGTCATTCTCAAGACATGTTGTTGGGTGGGGTCTTACCTCACTGCAGAAGATACAGTCGGTGCATTCTACTGACCCAGCGACTGGGCTGTCATGGGTATAAATCCGAGAGGGAACGTAAAAGCGTTACCCCTGGGGAAGACAGGGATCTTTAACCTTGATATGGTAAACAGTGTTGAAGGAATAGTCTGAATTTAAACCAGTTGTTAGTAATTTTTATTGAGCGTAGTCGAAGGCAACTCAAAGGCTCCCTTTTCAGTGGCTACATCACTAAGGTGTAGGGGAGGGCACTAATCTTTTCCACTTACCCTTGATCCGTACCTTATATGATGCTGAGTATTAAGCAAGAAGGTGTCAAGTAGCAGTTTTTGAGTTTTTAGTATGACTCGACCAGGGATTGAACCCCTGTCTCCCAGGCCATTGGTGAACACTCTAACCATTATGCCAATGAACCGGTTGTACTAAGATTAAAAACTGACATCCTATTCGTGGCGGTTGGGAGACTTGGATAAATATATCCTGTTGGCTTTTTCCGTGGACTCCCTGATGATTTTAACGATCTTACTAGTAGTAGGTCTTTTTTATACTAATTCTAGTCAAGCGGAGTAAAGCTGATTTTCCTTCTTCGAGGCAGGTTGTCTAACCGAAGTTAAAAATCCCCAATCTGCCTTACTATCTATCCATGCCTTTCCAGTGGGCATTATATCTCCCTCTCAGTGGATCTTTGAATACCCCGACAGTATCCCTCTAAAAAGGGGTATCTGGGTATGACACTAAATTGCATCTGATGGTGAGGCTCCAATTCTGGTGATGTAAAAACTGTGGAATACCTCTTCATTGGAGGTACGCTCTGCTGTATTCTGACTCGGAGTAGTAGTACTTGTTGGGGTCCTATCTATGGGTCAAATGATTTCAAATCATTCGTATTTGATAAAAATATTTGATGCCATATAACCATAAATTATTTGTTTTAAGAATAGTTACTAGAAGTGTTATACAATGACGGTTGACTGGGACTTTGGGTTCGTTCCGGGTGACCCCGTATACTTTGATAAGCTATCACTTTGTGATTGGTAAAACAGGTGTAGGTGGCAGTGCATCGAAGTAAGCCGATCGAGCAGTTGTGTAACCGGAAGGAGACCACGTGATATGAGAACCACGCGGCCAGATTGAGACAGTCAGGCCAGTCAGAATCGAGAGTCGAACCAAGGATACGCAGCCGATCAGAGGCGTTAGTGTCGTCTCTGACGATACGGCTTGCAAGGGGGTGCAAGCGTTGGCACCCCCTGGCCCCAGGAAGAAGATATGGGACAAGAAGAAGTCTCCTCTCTGAGTATAAGTCTCTCAATCTCTCTCTCAAACTTAAAACAAACTGTGTGCCCCTTCAGAAAATAAAACGAGAGAGATATTTTTTATAAAGAAGTGTGTTTTGTTTCGTTAATTGAATTCTGTAAATCATGTTTGATTATCTCGTTGATAAATCAATAAAAGACTATACAACAGAAGCTATAATTTTTTTTACTAAAGATTATTAGTAGGTCGTCTAAAAAGATAATTAGTAGTTACTAAGACCATATAACTGTAAATTATTTGTATTGGGAATAGTTACAAGAAGATATAATTTTTTTTTGCTAAGGAATATTAGTAGTTTCCATATAAGTGTAAAAACAAATGACTATTATCAAAAAGACATAGATACTTCAAACGATACTATTGTGTGCAATTTATTTCTGTTAAATTGTTCGGTTTGGTTTGGTTGTGTTTCATAAAAATCCTTGTAGGTTATCAAACGCCGAAAGCTGTTTATAGAATATATATTATAAATATGATTTGTAAGCGAATAGTTTGTAGGTAGCATTATTTTTAAACGAGTCATAACTCATTTCTTTACACATAGTTAGAAAGGTTACAAATTTGGCTTTTTAATATAAGTAATTCTATTTATCAAGGATTCCAATCTCAGACAAATAACTTGCTGTTTGGTTTCAAATAACAAACGATAATGATCCTTCGTAAAAGATTAAACAGTTCTATTTGAGCCATAGATGAGACCCTCACAGGTACAACTACCCTGGGTCAAAGTAGATGAAATGGCTTCAACTATTGCAATCTAATTTTAATTAGATCTAATATTCATGGTTTGTTTGCACACAGTTAAATGGTTTCGACTACATCAAACGATTAAACAGTTCTATTTGACCCATAGATGAAACCCTCACAGGTACTATTAATCCTGGTCAGAGTGGACATAAGAGTAATGGTAAAGTTGGCGACCTTAGTTGAGGGTGACCCGAAGGCTCCTTTTCAATTACTACTACATCGATGTGTAGGGGATGGCGCAACTTGATTCCCTGGATTGTTCTCCTTTATCGTTGATCCTTATCTTATAATGCTGAGTGTTTAGCAAGGCGTCATCAAGTACCATTTTTTGAGTCTTTGGTATGACTCGACGTTGGATTGAACCCCGGCCTCCCGGACCACTGGTGAAAATGAAGGGGGACCCCACAATTTCCCAGACTCTGGGCCTGGAGCCTTACTAGCTGATGCAGTTTGATACTTAATATAATATAATCACATTAATATCATTGTGAAAGGTATGACCTTCCTTATCGCCCCCAGCTATGGGGGGTTAAATAATACTCCGGCTTTTCTTCCTGAATGATGGTTTTGACATTAAATGAGCCACGAAGGTTGATACGTCATTAATCAAAGAAACCAAATCTTGAAACCACATAACCAATTAATCATTCTTCTTAAAAGTTGTCCTTGTGCCAGATCCTGTATGAGTCGAAGTGTTTAGCATGTACATACATTTATTTCATTTTTCCATGGAAAATGATTGGGCAGTCTTTGAACACATGCATCATCATCATCATCATCATCATCGTCATCAATATGAGCAGAGAGCGTGGATTTTTTTGGTTCTCTTATCAGCCATCACTCTTGGTAAGTCATCTAGTAAGTATCCAGTGTCTACACAGAGCTGATGAATATAAGATTTGCTGGTGGGATAACACTGGTATGTCCATGTGGATGCGACCACGAAAAAAGACGTTTAATGGCTCGCCCTTACTTCACCAGCCGTGCCCAATTGGATGTTTTGGAAGATAGGAAGCAAGTGGCCGTACAACTGCTGTTTTCTGGGGTGCGGCTTCCAACATGTGTTTAAAGCAAGTATGCAGCCTCCTTGTGTAGTTACCATTTAGCTTTATCTCTTAGCGTCTCGTGGTAGATCAAGTTCTGCAGCCATATAGTAGTACTAACATGGCTACTGCGTAGAAGTATTCCCGTTTTATAAATGCAAGTTATTTGCTCTGTCACTGCACATGTAAGTATTAATAAATGCATAATAATGGCTATTTGACAGATCAGAAGTTTATAATATGGAATAAATGAACACTGAAAATAAAAAGTGTTTATTTACTTTTGCAACGTTACTGTAGATAAAATGTTTAAAATGAAATCCCCTTGGAAAGGAAATGCTGTCTAGATTTTGAGTCTGGTTGTAAAATTGTGGAGTCCAAGCGAACAACTTTTTGTCAATATCTACAACACGTTTGATTAAAAAAAATAAATAAAAATAAATTTTAAAAAATAAGAAAAAGAAAAACGTTCAGACAGAGGTTTAAATTACAGGAAACTCCCCCAGAACACCAACACGCCATAGTCTGTTTTTACGTCACGACTCCGGGACGACAAAAACCGGCTCTTCAACAAGTCAAGACAATGCAAAACAGGACTTGTCAGATATTTACATTTCTTTACAAAATTACGCCAAACGGCTTTAAAGTATCAGGATTTTTTTTAGTGTGATATAGCGCCCGTGTTGGATTTACTTATTGGGTCGTATGGGCTACAGCCTAGGAACTCGAAGACGAGAGGGATCTTCTGATAAAATTAGTAGATAAATAAATAAATATGTAAGAACGGAACAAATTTATTTGTTTTTTTTTTCAGGTTTAAAACAATTTAGAATATTTGTTGGGGTGAGTCGTATAATTTCGTTGGAGTTTTCGAAGATTTTGATTCATTTTTTTCATAAACATATGTAACACTATGTAGGTGGTCCGCCA
Source organism: Sepioteuthis lessoniana (assembly GCA_963585895.1). NCBI lineage: Eukaryota > Metazoa > Mollusca > Cephalopoda > Myopsida > Loliginidae > Sepioteuthis > Sepioteuthis lessoniana. The sequence goes on from OY757933.1 coordinate 3,917,296, forward strand.
AGCAGACGATCCCTTTGTCTGTTTTGGCGCGAAACCAGACAAAGGGTTTGGACTCGAGATCTCGACGTGACCGGAAGTAGGAAGGGAATGCCAGTCAGAGAGTGAGACAAAGGGACTGAGAAGAAGGCAGTTGGCGAAGGCCAGTCGACAACGGACAGCAGAAGTGAGCAGTCGACATGAGTGAGTCCAGTACCAGTGAAAGAAGACCGGTCAAGATGGGTTGGCATTCCTTGTAGCTTTGTAGAAATTTCGCTAGAAATCCACACTAGCGTTAGTCTACATATGCACAAAGGGAATGCAATGTTACAAAACTCCTCTCTTGCACCTTGAGTTAACCCAAGCATATTGTTCGTTTGTTCGTTTATTCTTGTTCTCCCACTCCCTTTATTGTATTTCTTGTAGCTATGAAGAAATGTGCGATGCCCTTATCGGAACCACTAGTTGATTACCGGTCAAGAAGTGAAATGGTTCGAAGAAGTTGATGTGTCGGGGGACCGAGGGGCTAGCGTCATATATATGCATTTGATTTTTAAAAATTTTGTCTATTTTGTTCAATTTTTGTTCATTTTTACACTTCATTGAACCCAGAAATGAAATAAGTTCAAAATTGCTCAATATTGTACAAGTTAGATGGGGGGGAGAACATGTATAATGAAAGCGCCCCCTCCAATTCTATCAGCTCAGGCATCTCTCAAGGCCAATATCCGCCCTTGCATACCAATGACCACTCGACAGTATTAGCCAAACGGTAATCTTACTCGGGGATAACAGTATTTAGTGACTGAAAATGTTATGTTAACAGTGTTTAGTAACTGAAAGGTTTACATCAACAATATTTAGTGGCTGTTAGGGTTATGACCCTTTTTCTGTGATGGTTAATTATTCTATTATCTTGTTTGGTTAGGCCGCGAGTTTTTCAGTTGCCGTAAAGTCAGCTGAAATCTTCGAGGTAAAAACGGGTATTTTTGTGCTTGCCTCAATTTCTTTGTAAACCAGTGTAATTGTTGACGGAGAGTTCTTCTTGTCTTTGAGTTGCCAACACCCAGGTAATATTATTCCAACGGATTACCCCGACCGTCAGTAGAATTTCTGGATGGATTGTGTCATTTTCTTTCAAACAAAGCGTGGGCAAAGAAAGGGTTGATAAACAAACTATCTGGAAACGCATTAGGTACCAGGATAAGACCAATAATCATTATTACATTTGGTACCGTAAATGTCGTGCACAACGGTATATGGTTTAGCACTGGTACCGGCGTTGGGTATCAGAGACCGAGATACTGTCGGACTATATTTGGTACCATGCCCAAGATAAGTGCCCAGACAGTGCAAAACATAATGTTACATTTGGTACCGGACCAAACAATAGTATTACAGGGTTACATCAAGAGTATTTAGTGGCTGAAAAGATTACATTAACTGTGTTTAGTTGCTGAAATGTTTACGTCAGCAGTATTTAGAGGCTGACACTTTTATATCAAGAGTATTTTGAGGCTGAAAAGATTACGTCAACAGAATTTAATAGCTGCAAGGTATTCAGATTAACTAGCTTCATTTGCCCATCCATTCGTTTGCACTGTGTCAATGGCATCATTTACCAAAGACGACATACTTCGTGCATAAATATGACAAACATACGAAGGTTGAATATTTCAATGGTCTTATAAACCGGTTTATTCGTAAGGGTATAACGTTCGTAGCGCGTTTTGCGCTGGAACAGCCTAGCGGAGCCCATTCCTCTCCAGGTCTACAGCTGGTTTGAATTCAAAGTTTTACTTTTTCAATACTGCTTCCCATACCAATGTTAAAGATCCCATTCTGTTCTACTATAAACCCACAGCGAGAGGCTCTGTGAAATACAAGAAATCTCCTTCTGGTAGCTGAGACCAATTCCAACCGTTACTTCACGAGCGCCTCCTAAATAACCAAATATACGAGGATTTTATCCATTCTATACAATCAAAACATATTAACTGCATTCATTATTGAAACCTTGCCCCGTCGGCAGGCCTATAAAATACACCGATTACTTCTCTGCAGAGTGTCCTGGATATGACACTAAACAATCTGATGGTGAGGCTCCAGTAACCCTGGAGCTTCAAGAAATGCAGAGCACACCTTCATTACCATCGCTCCCAGGTCCACTCTGGCCCGGTATGGTACCACCTGATAGGGTCCTATCTATGGGTCAAAATGAACTAAACTGTGTAATTACGCTAAACCGAATTGTTTGAAATTAACACTATTGACATTTAACTGTTTAAACTGCGTACTTATACTAAACTGTATTGTTTAAAATAGAACTGTCTTGGCATTTAACTGTGTATAAACAAAAAAACTATACTTATATTAAACTGAATTGTTTGAAACCTTTATCAAAATGACTCAATTCGGCGTTAAATGACCCAAAAAAGATTGATACGCAGTAAAACAAAACAAATACACAAACAAACAAACATTGAAACTCTTGCTCTGAATCACCATGGAACGTGGAGTAATTCCCTTATTGCAATTACTTCCAAGTAAAATTTTACCCAGACTTGTTGTATCTGTCAATGTCCCTAGGTTGGGTCAAAAAGATCTGAGATAATGCTCAAAATTATTTTGAAGATATTTTCGTATCGGGTATAACTGATATCATTAGGTATTAATATTAACGTTATACAAAGGAAACAGAAAAACTGCATCAAGTGGCGGTGTAATGGTTATCGTCGTAGGAAATGGACACGGCGACACGAGTTCAAATCCTGGCCAAGACTAATTGCATTTTCACATAGCTCTAATACCCTTAGGAAAGGTATGAATCCAATTATTCTCCATCCAGCTATGGGTAAATAGTAAGGCAGACTGATTTCTTTAGCCTTAGTGAGGCAACTAGTCTAGGAGAAGGAAAACTCTGAATTCAAACCTGTTAAACTCCGTTTAAAAATTGACCATGTGTCATATCCTGCCCGAGTGGAGGGGTTGGTAAATATGAGTAACCCAGTCGGCTGGGGCTGCATAATACACCGACTGTATCTTTGTAGAGGGGTAAGACTCCTCCAATGAGTGTCCTGGATATGACATTAAACCCTCTGATTGAAAGGCTTCAGTCTTGGAGATTTGGGGATTGCATAGTAGTCCTTCATTGACTTTGCTCCCAGGCCCATTCTGGGCTGGAGTGGTAGCACCTGGAAGGGTCATATCAATGAGTCAAATAGAACTGTTTGACATTTAAACACTGTGCAAATAAATGACTTATGCTAAATTGAATTGTTAGAAATAGAACTGTTTTATCATTTAACTGTATGTAAACAAATGAGTGATGCTTAATTGAATTTTGGTGATACATAAGAATACTTGGAGCCATTCAACAGTGTGCAAACTTAATGAACAGTGTTCAACGCAATAATTTGTGTTAGATAACAATACTTGTAACCACTTCACAGGGTGCAAACAAATTTTGATTGTTAATTGAATTATTCGTGTTAGATAGAAATGCTAAAAACCATTTAACTGTGTGCAAACAAATGAGCTCAGGCTTTAAAACAAAATGTTATCTATAAATTGTGTCTACAAATCCTAAACATTTAATATATATGTATAAAGAGTATTTGGCATTAAATAGCCTACAATGGTTGATCCTATTTACCCAACCCCTCCGCTCGGGCAGGATATGACACAAGGTCAATTTTTAAGCGGAGTTTGACATGTTTGAATTCAGAGTTTTCCTTCTCCTAGACTAGTTGCCTCACCAAGGCTGAAGAACCTAGTTTGTCCTACTATTTACCCATAGCTGGAGGGAGAATAATTGGATTCATACCTTTCCCAAGGGTATTAGTGCTATGTGAAGTGCAATCAGTCTCGTCCAGGATTTGAACTCGAGTCGTCGTGTCCAATTCCTGCGACGATAACAATTACACTACGGGCACCTCCACGCCTACAATGGTTGATATGCCACAAAACCCAATCAAACCAAATCATATATATTCAATATATATGTGTAAAGAGTATTTGGCATTAAATAACCTACAATGGTTGATATGCCATAAAACCAAACCAAACCAAACCAAACCATATATATTTAATATATATGTATAAAGAGGATTTGGCATTAAATAACCTACAATGGTTGATATGCCATAAAACCAAACCAAACTAAGAATATTCTGTATATTTGTGGAGCATTGAGTCGGTCTTCCATTGCAGTTACTCCCAAGTCCACTCTGAACCGGAATGGAAGTACCATCCAAAGGCCAAACATTTTTTTTTAGATAATTTAAAAATGTTTTTGAGCTTTATCAACTTAAAAACATGGTGTAATGGTTAAAGCGATGGACTGTGGAATCATAGTACGCGAGTTCGTACTCTAGTCGCGCTATTACGTTCACTTTCGGGCAAATACCCTTGGGAAAGGTATTGAACCCCCTAATCCTCCCAGCTATGGGTTAAATAGTACCGCTACTGTTTTTCGAGTAGAATAGATTTGGCATTAAATAACCTATAAAGGTTGATATGCTATGAACCAAACTAAACCCTCAATTTACTGTTTTGCATGCATGCTCTCCCAAAATTTTTTAATAAGGACTACCCAGAGATCTTAGTTGTCTAAATTCCTGAGACGAAGCTTGAGGATTTTTATCAGTAAGAGTTTTCGGATTATTGTCTTCATTTTTTTTTTCACAACGTTTCGGCCGCTGTATCCTCCGGCCTTAGTCAGGTGTTCCCTGTTTCTGGGCATATAAATGATTCAACCCGGAAAATCATTTTTAAAGTTTGTTGATAAAACAAGGCGTTTAAGAAATATGAATACAAAGACAATAGTCTGAAAACTCTTACCGATGAAAATACCTAAAAAGCATACCGACACTGAACCACTACGATAGATACACACCCATCAGAAAGAAACACATTTATTATAATGAATTTCTCTAACGATTCTTTCTTGATCGCCATTCGGGACCCGTGGCGCAGCGGATAGAGGCGTTGAGTCTCTCCGGTTCCAGGTAAGCATTGTCAGAAGATAGTGGTTTCAAATCCTACCCAAGCCGGCCAGAGGTTTACTTAGTCAAAAAACGTGGTGCATTAGACAACAACTATGGAAAGGCAGTAATTACTGGGGTTACTGGTTACAAGACTCAGCATTCCTATCCGAGGTCGCGGTTAATCACATGAAGAAGGCCAGAGGTGAAATGTGGCCGAAACGCAGTGAAAGCAGAAACAACACAAAAATAACTACCAAGATGAGGGCAAAAAGTCCGCAATAAATAAAGATTAATTCTCAGATTCTTTCTTTGTTTTGAGATTGACTTACTGACTCTCGGATTACAACATATAATATTATGGATAAGCTGTCGAAACAAATAGACGGGATAAAAAATTTAACTTGGGCGCCAGAGAATAGAAAATTGTATTCGAGTGTTAACAACCTACTGGACGACCGGTGTGTTTTGCAGCCTCCCGAAACGTGTAGAATTTCTCTACAACTTTTATAATAATCATTCATTGCTTTAAAAAATGCACAACATGTTTTTCAGAAAGAAGCGCAGTTAACACACACACATATATATATATATATATATACACAGACGCACACACTATCAAACATACATACACTAACACTCTCTCACACCAGCACATTAACATACCTACACACATCCACCGACATTAAATATTTACCACTGCGTAAGTAAATAAAACAAAGAAAATATAAAATGCTAAAATAAAATGAAGTATCACATAATTCCCCTTCTACCGAAAGTTTAATTTGAGCGAAAAAGAGTATAACAGTCTATTCGAGTGTTAACAACCCACTGGACGACCCGTGTGTTTTGCAGCCTCCCGAAACGTGTAGACTATTCTCTACAACTTTTATTATAAAGATTCAAGGCTTTAAAAAATGCACAACATGTGCGCTTCGTCTGTTCTTCAAAAAGGAGCACAGTTATTTATTTATCAGACGAAATTACTCTTTCTTTGTTTTGGGATTGACTAACCAACTCTCAGCAACATATCCCAATATTATGGATAATCCGTCGTGACAAACAGATGAGATAAAAAGGAAATAATCCAAAGACAAAATCAGATTAAGAATTAAAGCAAATTCATCATCTACTCAATAACAACAATAAAAAAAAAACTATCACGCCAAAGATTATTGAACTATTCCAGTTTCCTTTTTTGAAGTATAGAGGGCGCTCGTGGTGTAATGATTATCATAATGGCGACCCCAGTTCAAAACCTGGACGAAGCTGTTGAGATCATTTATTCAATACAAACACTAAAAGACATTGAGTTTAGAATTATTGAACTTACTTCATTCTCTTTAATGAAAATCAGAGTATATAAGAGAAGTAATACAGTTTTAAAAATCTATTTCCAAAACTATTCAAGACACTGACACTCACGATACACAGTTTTATAGAGAAGTTTTTTTTGCTTCAACTAACAGTCAACTAATCGCAGACAATTAATAGTTTCATAAATCGATTTTCACTTCACAATTCTCAGGCATTTCTGTACAAAAATCACAATTGGTTTTGTCCTAATCTTTTAGACTTTATGATTTTTAAAGAGTCATTTTCAACTGTTTCCACAAATTTGTCCAAATTTCTAACAAATTTTCTCTTGGTAGATTTATATGTATTGCGTAGATTATTGGTACGCTTTAAATATTTTTCGGATACAGATGGTCTCCCAGGACTTTACATAAATATCATATTGTTCTACTCTTTTTATACCAACAATAGTTGGATTATCAAATTAAAATTCTTCAAAATATTTCTGCTTTAGCCTCAGATTTACTAACATCTTAGCATTTACGAACTTCTCCAAACAAGTGGGGTGTAACTCAAGGTCAGTTTTGTTAGGCGGAGTTTAAATTTGAACTCGGAGTTTTCCATAAAGAGCTCAGTCTGCCCTACTATTTATCGATTGTTGGAAAGGGGAATAGTCGGATTTAATCATATCTTCATAAAAGATATAAGCATATATACCGTAGAAATTCAGACTGCCTCGTAGAGAATATGAACTTGGGTCGCCGTATCTATTTCTTACGATCATAATCATTACACTACGAGCGCCTTAGACACATATTTGTGCGTGTTTTGTTAGAAAAAAAATTTGGCACATAAACATGAGAAAGTAATTAACTATCAACAGTTTGTGAGTCTAAGATGACAAGTATTGCAATAAGAGCATGAAATACAAACACCTATTTCTATGAGGTGTCAGCAAAATAAATAGTTCGGAAAAACAATTAAAAAAATATTTAAGATATCGACACTCACGACATTGTTTTAAAGAGAAACATTTGAATTTTTTAAATTTTTTTACTGCAAGTAATTACAGAAAATCAAAAAGTAAACACCAATTTCCAAGACGAAATCATGATGATTAGTTTGTGAACCTAGTGAGAGTCCTTCTCTTTTCTTCCACATCAACTGATTCAAAAAGTCTGGCAGGTCGAAGACACAAAAGTTGATTACAAACAAATCCCTTATGTAAGCAGTTTAGAACTGATACTTATTCGAGTATTAATTTTATTGCGGACGTTTTGTCCTCATTTTGGTAGTTTTTTGTTGTTTTTCTCACTACGTTTCGGCCAAATTTCACTTCTGGCCTTCTTCAGGTGATTAACCGCGACCTCGGATAGGAATGCTGAGTCTTGTAACCGTATCCCCAGTAATTACTGCCTTCCATAGTTGTTGTCTATTGCACCACATTTTGACCAAGTAACCCCATGCCGGCTTGGGTAGGAATTGAAACCGCTATCTTCTGACAATGCTCACCTGGAACCGTAGAGACTCAAGGCCTCTATCGGCTGCGCCATAGGCCCCGAAGGGCGATCAAGGATGGATTTTTGGTCTTATAAATTCAATTATTTGTTCTCCTTATCTGGTCTTCTATAGTTGGGTCCGTACCGAATTTTGTAATTGTCTTTCTTGGGAATCCTTTTTTAGATGAGGCTTCTTAATCTGAGTATTAATTTTATTGCGAACTTTTGTTCTCATTTTGGTAGTTTTTTGTTGTTTTTCTCACTACGTTTCGGACAAATTTCACCTATGACCTTCTTCAGGTGATTAACCGCGACTTCGGATAGGAATGCTGAGTCTTGTAACCATATCCCACAACAAAACTTCCAAGATGAGGACAAAAGCCCGCAATAAAAATAATTCTCAGATTAAGAAGCCTCATCTCAAAAAGGATTCCCAATAAAGACAATGATATTTATTAATTTGGAGAAATTTTTCAAATCATTCTTTCTTTGCTCTGGTGTTGAATGACCAACTCTCACATTACAACGTATCATAATACGCTGGGGAGTCGTAATCTTTAAAGTGCTGGATCGCGAGTTCGAATTTCAGTTGTGTTATTGCGCTCCCTTTCGGACTAATATCCTTGGGATAGGTATGAATCATCTTATCCTCCCAGTTATCGGGTAAATGATACTGCTACTGGGTTTCTTCAACAATACCTTTGGCATTAGATAACCTACGAAGGTTGACGTCATTAAACACAGAAACCGACCGTGAAACACTTTTTGATGATTTAATTAAAAAAAGATTATTAAAGATATTGACACTCACGATACACTGTTTTATAGAGAAATAGTTAGTAAAAGTAAAGTTGTCTCCCTTTAGTCGAGGGCGACCAGAAGGCTTCCTTTTCAATAGCTACTACACTGAGAGGAGGGCGCTACTCCTTTCCCTGGATTGCTCCACTTTACCCTCGATACGTACATTCTATTGCTGAGTGTTAAGCTAGGAGGTACCAAATACCATTTTTTAAGTCTTTGGTATGACTCGACCAGGGATTGAACCCAGGTCTTCCGGACCATTGGCGAACACTCTATCCACTAGCCAACGAGCCTAGTGATAGGGGAATACTTGAGGTTTATCGCAGCTAATTACAGTTGAATAATCTCTGAAAATTAAACGCTACAAAAATCCATCTTCATCTTCACAATCTTCCAGCATTTCTGTAAATAAATCACGACGATTGGTTTTGTCCTAATCACTTAGATTTTGTAATGACTACAATTTATAGGGAATCATTTTAAAAGATTTCCCCAAATTTGTCCATACAGTCTCCTAATCATCGACTCTTAAATTTCTTTGGTCCTTCTCTCCTCAAATATTGAGATCGTTGAAGCCATCCGCACATTTATGAGTGAGAGATGCTGTGAGGGTTAACACTAAAATTATAACCTGATAGAAAATAAAGTTTCACCCCCTGACGTCGAATATCAAAAGTAAACCGGTGAGGATATAATTCGAACAAAAACCATGACTAAAGAAAAACACCCCCGAATAAAAAAATAAAAAAAACGATAGTAAACAAAAACAATAAACAACGAAGAGTTGGTTGAATTGGCCGTTTCGAGGTCATTTGGATTAAACATTGAAAATTTTTCAAAAATGATAAGATAAACCATTTAATGATCACATTTTAATTGGTCCGATTTGATCCAGGAATCCGTTTATCACCTGTAAATTGCCCCATGTTGGAAATAATTTTTATATTTATTCAATTTTTGATAAACACGTGAAAACTTTAAAAAAAAGTACTTCCAAAACCAGATTTTGGAGAAAAGGAGAGAATGAACCAGCAAATGGATCATATCACGAAATTCAACCCTAGTCGCAATGTTGGGCAGCATAAATTTGACTGTTGCAGTAAGAGTTAAATTGGATACTGCATGGACATTTGGATTGAACGTTGCAAATTTGTCAAAAAAACATAATAAACCATACAATGAACACATTTTTATGGGTCAGAGTTTCACTAGAAATCCATTTATTCCCTCTAAATAGCTCCATGTTGGAAAGAATTTAATATCTATTCGACTTCTGAAACCCATGTAAAAATACAAAAAAATTGATATATTACATCTAAAACAAAGAGTATTGATAACACATGACAGGAACAAATTAAATCAAATGATTACACAAAGTTTGACTTTAATCACTTTAAAGAGATAGTATATACGTTCTAAGTAAAGTTGGCGACCGTAGTCGAGGGTGACCCGAAGGTTCCCTTTTCGGTACCGTTTTTTTGAGTCTTTGGTATGACTCGAACTGGGATTAAACCCCGGTCTCTCGAGCCATGGTGAATAATCTATTCACTTGGCCAATGGGCTTATTAAGAAGCCATGTTAAAGATTGTTTTAAAATCTTTCAACTTTTGAACAAAGAATGATTGAAAAAAAAAAACTTTAAAGTCGTGCATTTGCCCCCAAATCCAAAATTAAGAATATGAACGTCTTGTTACAAAAAAAAAAAAATCTTCAGAAATTGCCAATGTCCACTGTGCATTTCCTTTTATTCACTTGGCCTTGTAATATGGAACAACTAGAGAAAGAATATCTCTGGCACCGCAGTAGTCATTTCTTTTCTCGGTGTCTAGATTTCACGTTTTGGGATGCATATTGAAACAGATAAAGGATATTTGCATTTCACGTAGCGCTAATATTTCTGCAAAAAGTATGACTACAACTATTGGTAAGCAGTTGGGTAGACTAGGCTCTTTAACTTTGGTATGGTAACCAGTCTAGGAAAAGGAAAACTATGAATTCAAAACTAATTGTACTCTGCTTAAAAATTTACCTTGTGTCAAATCCTTCTCGTTCAAAGAGGTTGATTAAGCACATACACGAGCACGCACGCATGCACACGCACACACACACACACACACACACACACACATATATATATATATATATATACACAGACGCACACACTATCAAACATACATACACTAACACTCTCTCACACCAGCACATTAACATACGTACACACATCCACCGACATTAAATATTTACCACTGCGTAAGTAAATAAAACAAAGAAAATATAAAATGCTAAAATAAAATGAAGTATCACATAATTCCCCTTCTACCGAAAGTTTAATTTGAGCGAAAAAGAGTATAACAGTCTATTCGAGTGTTAACAACCCGCTGGACGACCCGTGTGTTTTGCAGCCTCCCGAAACGTGTAGACTATTCTCTACAACTTTTATAATAAAGATTCAAGGCTTTAAAAAATGCACAACATGTGCGCTTCGTCTGTTCTTCAAAAAGGAGCACAGTTATTTATTTATCAGACGAAATTACTCTTTCTTTGTTTTGGGATTGACTAACCAACTCTCAGCAACATATCCCAATATTATGGATAATCCGTCGCGACAAACAGATGAGATAAAAAGGAAATAATCCAAAGACAAAATCAGATTAAGAATTAAAGCAAATTCATCATCTACTCAATAACAACAATAGAAAAAACAAACTACCACGCCTAAGATTATTGAACTATTCCAGTTTCCTTTTTTGAAGTATAGAGGGCGCTCGTGGTGTAATGATTATCATAATGGCGACCCCAGTTCAAAACCTGGACAAAGCTGTTGGCATTTTATATCCCTTGAAAAAGTATGCATCCAACTATTCTCTCTCCAGGTATGGGTAAATGGGCAGACTGGGATCTTTAACCTTGGTATGGCAACCAGTCTAGGAGAAGGAAAACTCTGAATTCAAACTTGTTAATCTCTACTCAAAAAATTGAGCTCGTGTTGAAGGTTGGGGTAAATACACATGGGGTATCTAAAAAAGTGATATATATATTTAAAAAAAAAACTTTTTAAGATACAAAATATAACAATATATAGTTTCGGAAAGAAACACGCAGTTTGTCACTTGTGTTTAAAGTCTCAAGATCGGGGAAAAAGATATGGTACCTACCTACATGGTAATGGATTATTCCTCCTATATATATACCGACTGTACTTGACACTCAGGGAGAAATCCTCCAAGAAGAGTGGAGCGTGTCTGGGCTACGGCCCTGCGTCCAAACCCACCTAAAAACGCCTTGTGCCGTACTCGTCTGGTTGGTGGGACGGAAGACAAATACCGAAAACCTCCAAGCAGAGTAGAGCGTATGCACTACTCTCTGGGAGGCGCTGGGCTGGGAAACACTTCGGTCGGCCGCGTTTTATCGGTGCGCGGCTCTGGTTGGGTGTGTCCTGGTTCCAGTGGCGATCGGTCGAGGTGCGCCTTGATCGGCATCCTCCAGCATCAGAGGGCCATCCTCCCAGGCTCTAACCCTTCTTGGAGGGGCTAGGTTTATAGCCTGTCGCCTGAGGCGCCCCTGTTTTAGGGAAATACCGACGGGGCCCGAGGTATTTTTTGGAGCCACCGGGCGTGTCTGGGCTACGGCCCTGCGCCCGAACCTACCTAAAAAGCCTTGTACCATACTCGTCCGGTTGGTAGGACGTGCGACAAATACCGATAACCTTTAAGCTGCCTGATAGTACCGGAAGGACATTCCTAACTGTTGTATAACACCTGTATTCTGCATATTTGTTCTGTTATTGTAATATATTTGTTTCCTACTTTTCTTGTCTGCGTGTCTTCATTTTGACCCCTAAACATCACAACAGAAAATTAGACGCTTTATAAACACATTTTCATCTTTATCTTCAGAATGCTCCATTATTTCTGTATTCAAATCTTAATGAGTGTTGCCCAGTTGGCTAGAGCTGTAGAATACGCCGACTGCTCCTCTGCAGAGCAGTAAGACCTCCCCCACCCCGCTCAACGAGTGTTTCTAGATATGACTCTAAAAAATCAGATGGTGACGTTATAGTAATGATGGGGCTTTGGGGAATGCGGAATACCTCTTTATTGCTATCGCTCCCAGGTCCACTCTGGCTCAGCGTGGAAGCACCCGATAGGGTTTATATCTATGGGTCAAATAGAACTAAACTGCGTACTTATGCTAAACTGAATTACTTGAAATAGAACTGTTTTGACATTTAGATTGCGTACTTATGCTAAATTGAATTGTTTGAAATGGAACCGTTTTTTACGCTAAACTGAATTGTTTGAAATAGAACTGTTTTGACATTTAACTGTGAGTAAACAAAATAAAAACTTTCTAATACTAAACTGAATTGTTTGAAATAGAACTCTTTGACTAAAGTGATTAGCTTGAACTAGAAATGTTTTTTACAATCAAACCGTGTACGTATCTTAATTTTACTTGTGTGAAATAGAACTGTTTATTTGTATAAAAATGGATTTAGCATTAAATAACCTACAAAGTTTGATATGCCATAAAACACAAACAAACTTAATGTGTGATTTTATCTTTGTCACTTTGCGATAATTACAGTTTGTAAGGTATAATTTTCAACAGTTTCTCAGCATATATTTACATACGAGGCTCTTTCAACGAAGATGAATTATATATATATATATATATATGTATGTATAAAGATTCTATGGTACGTGCAAAATTTAAAAACTTCCTCAAAAAGCGTGTACATTTTAAAATACTTTGAAATTCTACAAAAGGGAACCCCTAATTTCGATCACGTCTCATCAGAGAAAAATACTATGATATATGAGTGGTAATGAGGAAATAGACATGGGGTTGTGACCGCCAAAAAGTGTGTGTCTGGTGTGTGTATATGTGTGAAGAAAACAGTGCCAAAAAATTCACCGTAAACAAGAGGGATAGGTACTAAGTTGGAATTATTTGAATTAAGAACAGTTGTATTGAATAAAAGTAATGTGTAAAATTTCTTCTGTATACATGTAGGTTGGAGTTTTGTGATGAGGAGGGCCTCGAGTGTAAATCGTTATTTAAGGCCTTCAAGATGCTAAATATTTTGGAGTTATAAGCAGCAGTGCAAGCCGGATTGTCCAGTAGGTGTTGACCAATGGCGGATGACGAATTCATATAGTTCGATATCGCGGAACAGTCCAAGTCCAATGCACGGAGAGCAAATGCTTTCATTTGGTTGATTTTGCGTCTGAAGGGGGCAAAACGACCCCAATCGTGTGTATTAACAAGAAAATGTGGGTTTTCGGTAAACAGAGGTCAGCATGCTAAAATTAGAGCGCCTAACAAGGACATCTAAAAAGGGAATTCGCACGTGGATGTCAAAGTTGGATGTAGTTTGTTGACAACATAAACCTCTCATATATCAGGGTATTTTTCTCTGATGAGACATAATCGAAACGAAGAGTTCTCTTTTTTTAGAATTTTAAAGTACCTTAAAATGCACATGCTTTTTAAAACCGTATATATATATATATTGTCATCCACGGACAGAATGTTTCCTTGTATCAAAATTCTTCAGAGTGGCTAGACCAATAAGATGCAGCAAGTTGGGACCGAAACCCAACTGATTTTACGTCAGTCGGATAGCTTTCTCCGAGCCATCGTCATTTTCAGCTTAGGTGAAGGTTTTTTTTTTTTAACTTATATCTTTTTACGTATACGTTATCGGCAAAAATTCTGAAAAAAGTTTTTTTCTTTTTTTAAAAAAAATTCTCCTTGCTTATTGAATGACCCCGTCTCTCTATATATATTTATCTATCAATCTTGAATTACCTTCATACACACACACATGCACGCACACACACACACATATATATATATTACTTTAATACTACATACACATTTTCACTGATTCCTGCTCAGACAATCCTTTGATTTGTTTTTCAGAGTTTTTCTATTACAAAATTATCATCAATGCACACACACACACACACACACACACACACACACACACACACATTTATAACATTTTTTATTCAAAATTGAAGAATGTTTAAAATGACAAGTAACAATAAAATTTGTATGGTTGGTTGGTTGGTTGGTTTGTGCTATTTCACCCTCTGCATACTTATTTAGTGTCAATGTCAGTTCAACAATCATGGCCTCCAATTATCTATGGTACAATAGTTTATCATCAGAATCATATTAAACAAATACGTATTTCCCCAAACAATTATTATGAACAAGATTGGGACACGAAGTCAATTTTAAATGTAGTGCAGCTGGTTTGAATTCAGAATTTTCCTTTTTCTAGACGGGTTGCCATACCAAGGTAAAAGAGACCAGTCTGCCCCTTCTATTTATCTACGGCCAAGGGGTAGAATTGATGGATTCATATCTATTGCCTACGATGCTATGTATTTATTAGTAAAATATAGATGAAACAAATAGTGATGAGACTACATTAATGAGATGAGTAGTATTCAATTTTTCATGCTCTGCAAGCCGATATTTGAGCACTTTTCTGATTTATGAAAAACGTTTTTGAACAATTTATTTATTTCAGTATATAAATCTATATATAAACTTTTTTGAAAAATTTATATATATATATATATATATATAAATTGCTCAACAAAGTTTATATATATATATATATAAACTTTTTCGAACAATTTATTTATTTCAATATATATATATATATATATATATATATATATATATATATATATATGGAAGTATATATATATATATATATATATGGAAGTAAATAATGGAAAAGAATCCGACAATGTGGAGAAAAATAGAAAAACAAAGAAATCCAAAGTGAAGAATTTAATATTAAAGAAAGTCGACGTTAAAACGTTTCGGTTTTAATAAATGGTTATCAGAACTTTGGAAAGATGTTATAGTGTTGATAGATTACTGATGGATGTTTAATGAAATACGAAACAAGGAAGGAGATTATATATATTAAGAAAGGTGAGGGCACTAACCATTCAATCAATAAATCAGTGTTCATATTCCAAAAATATCACGTGACTGTGTAAGGCAATGATGTAAAACTAATGGAACCATCAAGAGATATAAAAGTAAGTAAAGTTGGCGACCTTAGTCAAGGGTGACCTGAAGGCTCTCTTTTCAATAGCTACTACACCGAGGTGTAGGGAAGGGTACTACTTCCTTCCCAGGATTTACTATTACTTATAATGCTGAGTATTAAGCAAGGCGGCATCAAATACCATTTTTGATCCCTTGGTATGCCTCGACGTGGTATTGAATTCCGATACTTCCGGGCCATTGGCGAACACCCTACTCACTAGGGGAAGAAGAAGAAGAAGAAGAAGAAGAAGAAGAAGAAGAAGAAGAAGAAGAAGAAGAAAAAGGGGAAAAAAGATAAAACAAGGAAGAGAGAAAAGAAAAGAAAGGAAAGAGAAAAAAGAGAGATAAGGAAGAGAGGTAACATCTTTTCTAAGTCCTGATGATGGTTTATTAAAGCTGAAACGTTATAATTCTTCACTTTGGATTACTTTGTTTTTCAGTTTTCCTCCACACACACACACACACATATATATATATATATATATATATATAGTACAATTTGATGGAGACTCAAACTCAGTTATTTCGGCGGAGAATATGACTATACTCTCCGTCTCGTCAGATGACGATTTACCTGCTTCTATCGAAATCGCTGAGTAGCAAATGTGGAATTACAGTTCGTATTCAGAAGATAGAATAAAAGAATTTTAAAAAAATTTCTAAATCAAAAAAATAACAATAAAATAAAAATAAAAACAAACATAAAAATAAGACTAAAAATGGAAATCAAATTACAAATTATTTCATTCATAGGTGTGGGCAGAGGGGGTCAGAATGTTAGGTGTTAGAACGATTAAGAAACTGGAGTGGAATTAATCTACCAGTCATATATATATGATAAATATATATTAGATATATATATTTAATTCATGGAATATAGACTGCGACCCTGAGTTTCATGCAAAACAACAATCACTCTTATAATATATATATAATTTCATTTGTACACATACCGAGACTTGAACCCGGGTCTCTATGGAATGCCCAACAGTTTTAGCCTCGAGGTAAGCCAGCATTTTTTTTTTCTTCTTGTTGTTATTTCGTTTAATTTGTTATTCAATTTGTTTAGCTTGGGGATCATTGAGTTCATAGCGAAAGTTTATTCTTTCTCAGTTCTCAAAAGCTGCCGTCTCTTCTGTCTCCCACGCCATCAACGACGATTAAAAAAAAAAAAACGAGGGGAGAGTACGTGTGTGTGTAGGGAGGTATGGATTTTGTATTCACAAATCGCAGCTGATTTCCAGCGTCACTCAATGAACTTCGCTAACCGAGCAAAAGTTATATAAAACATATTTGAAATGCGTGTAATTAATGTCCAGACGCTTATACGACTATGTACTCACGATGAAAAGCGACAAATCAGTTGCTTATTGAATACATATATATATATGTGTGTGTGTGTGTGTGTGTGTGTGTGTATTGGCGCTTGCGTCCGTGCGTGTGTGTGCGTGTTGGGACTATTTTCATCTGGCATTCCCACACTGAAACGGAAACGAAAAAAATACTCTGGTGGTATCCCTAGGTACCGCTTCGGCAAATTAGTGGTAATGTTGCTTCAGGCCCGAAACCAATCCTGACCTGAAGTCATCAGCTGAGAGAAAGGTTCTTTTACTGCAGAGCTAATTTTTTTTTTTTATAAACAACTTGTGCACGTGAATATATATATATATATACAGAGAGAGAGAAGAGAGAGAGAGAGAGAGAGAGAGAGAGAGAGAGAGAGAGAGAGAGAGAGAGAGAGAGAGAGCAATGAAAAAATTGCTGCAATTTCAAATTATTAATTTTGTGCATTCCCTTTGAGTTTTTCAGGTTTTGTCTACTGTGCACCAAACTAAAGTTTGTTGGGAGCAGTTGAATGAGAGACCAAGAAAACTCTATGCAACAGCAAAGATGAACTGAAGGCAGTGATAACGGCACCATTTACCAATTTAAACAAGGAAACCACCGGAAAGACTTTCAGGAAGTCGCCTTGAGGCTATGGCTGAAGCCAATGAGGATTCATTAGAATAAATTTAATCTATAGTATTTGAATATATTTTCTGGTAATTTTGGTGAATATGTCTGATAAAAAGAGATGTCAGTGTTATTTTAATTTTTATGTAATGTAGACAATAATTTATTCATCCCACTCTGTATATATACAAAACGCTTACAAAATATTATTTATTTAAGTCATCAGATTTGATGCATAATTACTTTTCTATCTATCTATCTATCTATCTATCTATCTATCTATCTATCTGATTCTAATAATATCTATCTATCTATCTATCTATCTGATTCTAATAATATCTATCTATCTATCTATCTATCTATCTGTTCATTTGTATGTATGTATGTATGTATGTTCTATCTATCTATCTATCTATCTATCTATCTATCTATCTATTTACGAGGATAATTAAATAAGTTTCCAGACTTTTTTCGGATGGGCACTTTTATTGATAGTACACTCACGAAACTACAGTCCCCTTCGAAGTAATCTCCTCCGGCTGCAAGCCAATTGTTCTACCGTTCCAACAACTTCTGGAGGGCCCTATGGAAGACCTCTTGTGTGAGCGTGTCAATTACTTTCGTCACAGCCTCTTTCATCTCCTCAATTGTCTCATAACGACAGCCTCTGAGCTTAGCGAATAAGCAAAAGTCACAGAGAGCAAGGTCTGGACTATAGGGAGGCTGAGGAACTGTTTTGATGCCCATTTTGGTCAAATAGTCTGTGACAAGGATGGAGTTGTGGACTGGTGTATTGTCCTGGTGGAAATGCCACTGAGCCGATTTGAAGAGTGCTGGCCTCTTCCGACAGAAACTCTTCCTGAACTCCCTTAAAACCTCAACATAGTAACCCTAACCCTAACCTTTTGGCCAATCAACTCTGGTGTACTGACACAATTTTATTGCATATCGTTCTTCTAAAGTGTCCTCACGTCCAGATTGCATTTTTGATATTCACCAGCTGTGACAATCAGGCTTTAGTAGGGTGTATTCCAATTCCTGATGTAGCTGTTCATTTAAACCTGAAATCCTAAAAATTGGTCAGTCATCTCATAAGATATATAGCAATAAGATACTGAATTTACAAGAGTCTACGACAATTTTAAATGCCTGTACAAAAACGTCTGGTAACTTATTGAAGGTACCACGTATCTATCTATCTATCTATCTATCTATGTGCCATCCAACTGAGAAAAGGGTGATTTTTTTAGAAAAAGCAAAATATATTTTT
This sequence comes from Sepioteuthis lessoniana, assembly GCA_963585895.1. Taxonomy (NCBI): domain Eukaryota; kingdom Metazoa; phylum Mollusca; class Cephalopoda; order Myopsida; family Loliginidae; genus Sepioteuthis; species Sepioteuthis lessoniana. Next base: position 3,936,159 of record OY757933.1, read on the forward strand.
TCTGAATTTTTACTCCATAAATGTGGACTCTACCTTGTTTGGAATTGGTTTATAGCAAAAATTATTTTTATCTCGTAAACGTGTTCCTTTTGAGGCTATTTAATAGGGCTGCAAATAAAAACAGAGTGCTCCAGGCTTGAACAGAGGTCTGTCATCTAATTTTTGGTGGCTGAAGTGTGTAAACCGTGTGAAATTAAAAGATTGTTTGATGTGTACAGAGAAGGATATTTTAATTTAAAAAAGTGGTTACAAATAGAATAAATAGTTAAATGAAAGTTGATATAATATTCAAGATGAAGACAGATCAGGCATGCATACAATGGCAAATACACCTGAAATGGTGGATTCAGTCAATGCGCTCATTTTGGCTGACAGAATAATTAAAAATGAGGACATTTTTGAACAACTAGGAACATTTGTGGGTACAGCACACAAAATTGTACATGATGACCCTTTGTTTTCAAAGGTCAGCTGTCGTTGGGTTCCCCAAATATTTACGCTTGAGGACAAAGTCTCATTCAGCAACAAGAAGAGTGAGAACCATCTGTCAGTTTGGTTGGAAATAGCTGACATATGCTCCTTACAATTAAGATGTATCCCCCCCCCTGATTTCCACTTGTTTGGCCCTCTTCAAAGAATTTCTGAGTGAAACAAAGTTCCTAGTGATGATAACGTGAAGAACCCCATGAGCAAATTGCTAAAACTTCAGTCCAAATATTCTTATGCCGAAGGAATACACAAGTTGTTTTTTCGATTGGAAAAATATGTTTTAAAGAATGGAAATTACGAGGTGAATATGATAAGTTTCCAGACATTTTTCGTATGGGCATTTAAAATTGTCGTAGACTCTTGAATTGCCCAGTCGGCTGGGAAGGCTGTAGAATACACCGATTGCTTCTCTGCAGAGGAGTAAGACTCCCCCAACGAGTGTCCTGAATATGACACTAAACAATCTGATGGTGAGGTTCCAGCAATGCTGGAGCTTTGGGGAGTGTGGAGTGCCCCTTCATTGCCATCGCTCCCAGGTCCACTCTGTCCCGGAGTGGTAGCACCTGATAAGGGTCCTATCTATGGGTTAAATAGAACTACGTGTTTCTTTCACTATACTGATTTTTGAATTTAAACTGCGTATTTATGCTAAACTGAATTCTTTAAAATAGAACCGTTTAGACATTGGAACTGCGTACTAGTGCTAAACTGAATTGCTCGAAATAGAACTGTTTTTGACGTCTAAACTGTGTACTTATGCTGAACTGAATTATCTGAAATAAAAGTGTTTGACATTTAACTCTGTGTATTGCCCAGTCAACTGGGGCTGTAGAATACACTGACTGCATCTCTGCAGAGGGGTAAGACCCCCCCCTAACGAGTGTCCTGGAAATGATACTAAACAATCTGATGGTGAGGTTCCAGCAATGCTGGAGCTTTGGGGAATGCGGAGTACCCCTTTATTGCCATTGCTCCCAGGTCCACTCTGGCCCGGAATGGGAGCACCTGATAAGGGTCCTATCTATGGGTTAAATAGAATTAACAGCATACTTATGCTAAAATGAATTGTTTGAGTAAAACTGAATAGTTTGAAATAGAAATGACTTTTACAATTAAACCATACTTACATTTAAACTGCGTGCTTATGCTTAGCTGAATTATTTCAAATAGAACTGTTTTTCGACATTAAAACTGTATTTACACTTAACCGAATTGTTACATACAACTGCTTGAATAGTTAGAAATGGAAATGTTTTAACCATTAAACTGTGTACTTATGCTAAACTGAATTGTTTTAAATAGAACAGATTATTTACATAAAAATGGATTTGGCGTTAAATAACCTACAAAGGTTGATATGCCATAAAACCCAACAAACCAACCAACCAACGAACCAAGACTCTTGAAAATTCAGTATGCTATTGCAATACATCTTATGAGATGACTGGCCAATTTTTATGATTTCAGGTTCAAATCAACAGCTACAACAGGAATTGGAATACATCTTACTAAAGCCTGATTGTCACAGATAGTGAATTTCAAAAACGCAATATGACACTTTAGAAGAACGATATGCAATAAAACTGTGTTTTAAACTTGGAAAATATGCCACAGAAACGTATGGAATGCTTCAGGCGGTTTTTCGACCATCTTGCATGACTCGAGCATCAGTTTTTGAGTGGCATAAGAGATTCAAGGAAGCCAGGGAGTCTGTGCAGGATGATGAGAGGTGTGGGAGGAGTAAGGAAGTCAATACACCACAGTTGATTGGCCAAAGGGTTAGGGTTAGGGTTACTATGTTGAGGTTTTAAGGGAGTTCAGGAAGAGATTCCTTGGGAAGAGGCCAGTACTCTTCAAATCGGGTCTGTGGCATTTCTACCAGGACAATACACCAGTCCAAAACTATATCTTTGTCACAGACTATTTGACCAAGATGGGCACCAAGACAGTTCCTCAGACTACCTATAGTCCAGACCTTGCTCCCTGTGACTTTTGCTTATTCGCTAAGCTCAGAGGCTGTCGTTATGAGACAATTGAGGAGATGACAGAGGCTGTGACGAAGGTCATTGACACCCTCACACAAGAGGACTTCGATGGGGCCTTCCAGAAGTTGTTGGAACGGTATAACAAGTGCATTGCAGCCGGAGGAGATTACTGTTGTTTCATGTGTGTACGATCAATAAACGTGCCCATACGAAAAAAAAGTCTGGAAACTTATCGAATGCCCCTCGTATTTTAAAAAAATACATCAATTTTGTTTCTGAGTAAAATGTGAATCGTATCTTGCAAAATTCACCTCATTTATTGAATGACTTATTCACGCGCGCGTGCGCACACACACACACACACACACACACACACACACAGACACACACACACACACTATACCAGTACGATTTAAAAAGTTAAAAGCAGAGATAATTAAGAAACGCCGGAGTGAATAAAATCCTGGCTGGGTGAATTAAATGAACACGGCGACACGAGTTCAAATCCTGGACGAGACTGACTGCATTTCACATAGCACTAATTGCAAATTGTTGACTTTGCTTTCGCGGCTGACCACAGAATAAAACTGAAGGAAAACGAAAAGAAGGATAAGTGCCTGGACCTTGCTAGGGAATTGAAAAAATTTATGAAACACGAAGGTGACAATCATACCAATTGTGATTGGTGCATTTGGTACAGTAACTAGAAGATTATTAAAAGGACTGGAGGACTTGGAAGTTGGCGGACGAGTGGAGACCATCCAAACTACAACATTGTTGAGAACGGCCAGAATACTGAGAAGAGTCCTGGAGACTTGAGGAGACTTACTGTCACCCAAACACCGGTGAAAAACCATCAGCTAAAACTGATGGGAAAAACTCTCAACGAATAATAATAATAATAATAATAATAATAATAATCTAATCTCGTCAAGAAGACCAGACTTTATAATTATCAACAACAACAAAAAAAAAAAGAGCATTTGCAAAATTGTCGACTTTGCTGTCTCGGCTGACCACAGAATAAAACTGAAAGAAAAGATGGATAAGTACCTCAACCTTGCTAGAGAATTGAAAAAGCTGTGGAACATGAAGGTGACGATTGTACCACTTGTGATTGGTGCGTTTGGCACAATAACAAAAGGATTAATAAAAGGCCTGGAGGACTTGGAAGTTGGCGGACGGGTAGAGACTGTCCAAATGACAGCATTACTGAGAACGGCCAGAATACTGAGAAGAGTCCTGGAAACTTGAGGAGACTTGCTGTCATTCCCACTCCAGTGAAAAACCATCACCTAATACTGATGTGAAAAAATCTATAAGAGACGAAATAATAGTGAAAAAGAAATAAAATGAAGAAAAAAGAAAATGGAATATTTCTTAATGAAAGAAATGCAAAAGGTAGGTAGAAATAGATAGAATACCCCCCCCCCCGCTAAAAAACAGGGAAGGAAATGAATGAAAAAGAAAAGAATAAATTTAAAGGAAAAGAACCCTAGATATGTTTTTTGAAAGCTTTCTTTGTTTCCTTAATCTTGCTGTAACTTCGATACAAAGTCTTCTTGTATAGCCTCTACCTAAATAAGTTAGCGACTGCAGTCAAAGGTGTCCCGAAGCCCCCCACCCCTACAATAACTACTACACCGAGGAGTAGGGGTGGGCGTTACTCCTTTTCCTGGATTGCTCCACTTTACCCTCGATACATATCTTATACTGCCGAGTGTTTAGCAAGAAGGTATCAAGTACCATTTTAAAAGTCTTTGGTATGACGCGACCTGTGATTGTGTTATATTTTGACCTTTGACCCGGCCCAGAAATGCTATTCCAAGGTGATGCACCGGAAGGAAGTGACACATTCCAATGGCCAGTAATCGAAAGAGATCGCGTGGGTGGATTAAGGCTTATAATATGGGACATGGTGAAGGTCCCACGGTGCCACTACAGTGATGCACCGGAAGAGAGTGACCTATGAACTGCATGACAGTTATTTCCGCTTGATGACGATTAAACATTCGATTTCAAAGATCCAGTGGGCGATCGTGTGGGCGTTGAATTATTATATAATTGAGTTGAGTTGGGTGCCAAAGCAGTTGCCAGAAGAATTCCAGACAGCTAGAGACCAGATGTGGTAGGGAAAGCCACACCCGACCGAGGGGGCCCTCAGAAACCCCCGATGGAGTTTGGGGTCCAGAGAAGATGCTGATAAGATGCCATAAAGAAAGCCAGCATCCAGCAGAGTGAGCCCTAGGCCTCCGGTTGAACATCAAGAGAACAAGAAAGACACAACGTGACGGTCATAAGTAGTGGAGGTCAAAATATGAAGTTTATGTTCGGTCTCCAGCACCCTCTCACATGCAAACCTTGAACAACACTTTCGAACCCTTGCAAATAAAGAGAGAGGTAAAATATTGTTAAAGAAGTCTTCCTTCCGTCCTTCTTGCATCTTTGTCATTGCGTTTTTATCCTTCATGCGTCCTTATCGTTGTGTCGCTGTGAATTATTCTACATATATATGTGCATGTATGTCGATGTGAATCTACATATGTGACCATTCAACAATTGAACCAAGGTATTAATTAAGATAAGAAAGTTTTTACTTAACGAAATAAATTTTTTTCTTAACTTTAATTATTATATTATAAATGCTATTATGTTGGGTTCAAGTTTGTTTACAATATCAAATGAAACACTGAGGGCTACATCAAGGTCTAGACTACATTGTTTATTTTCGGTTTTGTAGTGATCTTGATTGTATGACAGTAGTTTTGAAAGTTTAAATAAGTGTTTGAATTGTCACGTGGTGTCCCACTGAGAAGATAGAAATAAGATTACTAATATTCCCCGTGCGTGAATTAGCAAGCCGTCAAAGATTGACTGTTAAAAGAGAAACAAAGAATTGGGTCAACTTCGGCTGACCGTCGGAGGAAAAACAGATGTTTGTACTTAGTGACCTGATGGATAAAGAATGGGATACGGGGTGACATATAGTAGCCCTAACGAATCGTCTGGTAGGGGAAAGAAGAAGAGAGAAGCCAAAAGATTGGCTGGGACCCCAAAACGGAAGTGGCACCTTCTTCCCGTCAGCGGAAGTAGGGAATAAGAAAATCAGTCTTTTGGACAGAGCTCGTCGGGAACAGATGGGGTGCAGCTAAAGCCAAGGCTCCGGGTAATGAAAGACGAAAAATAGCTCGGACAAGAAGGAGCCACAACTTCAAGCCAGTACTAAAAATAACATAAAGTCTGTTAGCCCGTTAAAAGAGGAAATATTCCCACAGGAATCCATCAAAATAAGATAAGTAAACTTTGAGACTGTTTCTCCCTATACCCAATTATATATACCCCCTCTCTCTCTCAAGTTGAAGAAAGACTAAAAACGAAAGAAACGAAAAGAAGAAAGACATTTGTGTTCATGCACTATTCATTTATAATATATTTGACACGTTGAAAATGTGTTGTAAAAAAGATTGATGTATTTTAATGTTCCCACGTGCTCAAGTCGTTCTTTGTATCGTTTGCTACAAATTTGTTATTTCATGTTTCTTTTCCAGCTTCATGTCGCCTTATGTTATGCTCGCTTAAAATTGTCCTACTAATTCCGTTTAAATTCTTATACGGGAAACCGGAGTTGCCGACTACTATAATTAATATTATTACGTATAAACCTAGAGGTCCATATCTTCCATTGTTCTAGGGGAGGAAGACTAGCGGCCTTGGTGGGTGTGTGTATAGTGTGAAATTTGGAAACCCCTTGCCAGCGGCGGTCAGTCTAGCCATAAATCAATCCGCCACATAATATGCCAGTTCCTATATGCCTGAGGAAAAACTCTGAACGAGGACTTATTCTACAAGGGATCAAGTGCCAACCTGCCCCGTCTTCACATGTGCGAAAATAAAGTCCCGTTTTGGGATTTTAAAGAATTTGCCGTCACAGAATGTTTTCTCTTTACGTCATTGGATGTTGAAGAAATATTTTTGTATGCTAGTGTCGTTAAAACTTGGGGGTCGTTCATTAAAGAAAGTCATTCATTATTTGAGTCTAGGGTTATAAATGGTAAAAACAAATGTTGTAAATAATAAACAAAATTGTAAAATCTTTATTATCTTAATTAAAACCTTTGTTCCGACGTTAGCTTGGCTGTGCTGAAATGCGGGTCAGACTAACTGGAAATTAAGCTGAGTCAGTGATACACACGCAATTAATGTACGTAGAAAACGTAAAACATAAGAAAAAAATGTTTAATGGTTTGTTTATTTGCCAACGCGTTTCACCATCTAAAGGAAAAATATTAAAAGAATTTAAAATTCATTCTAAAGATTAGTTCCCCTTTCTCTCAACATTCAAAGCAATAAAACGTCACAAATCTGTTTCTCAAACCACAAAACGCCATTTACTTTTCAAAAGAAAAAAATTCCATCGCATGACATGACGCAATTTGAACATATCAACCTGTATTAATTGTTTTTTTCCCATAGCAATATCTACAAGCCCTGTTGAAGACTTCTATTGAATCAAAATTTATCTATCATAATTATTTCTCATAGTAAAATTGTTTTGATAAGTTTATATTAAAAAAAATATTGAAGTCAAAACGCGTTGGCAAATAAACAAACCATAAAACATTTTTCTTCCGTTTTACTTTTTCTACGTTTTCTGTCAGATTCAACTCATTTCTTCCTGCATACGTAATTAATATATGATGAATGCTATAGTGAAGATTTGTTTGTTTGGAATATCCAATTAAACACGGTAAGCTACATCAAGGTTTAGACCTATTTTTATTCATGATATTTCATTGATTTTGATTGTAATACAGTAGTTTTGAAAGTATAAATCGGTGTCTGAACTTTTCTCTTTATATCATGAAATGTTGAAGAAATATTCTTGTAGTCTATCATAACCTAAAGTTAGAGGTGATGGCTGGTTGGTTGGTTGGGTTTTATGGCATATTAACCTTTGTAGGTTATTTAAAGCCAAATCCATTTTTAAGAAAATAATTCTATTTCAAACAATTCAGTTTAGGATAAGTACGCAATTTAAATGTTAGTACAGTTTAATTTTGAAAAAGCATTTCTTTTTCAAGCTATTCAGTTTTGTCAAGCAATTCTAATTCAGCTAATTCATTTTAGTATTAGTACAGGTTTTGTTTGCACACAGTTAAATGTCAAAATAGTTCTATATTAAACAAATCACTTTAGTGTAAAAACAGTTGCAACGTCAAAAACAGTTCCATTTCAAACAATTCAGTTTAGCATAAGCACGAAGTTTAAATGTAAGTACGGTTTCATTGTCAAAAACATTTCTATTTCAAGCTATTCAGTTTAGTCAATCAGTTCTAATTCAAACCATTCAGTTTAGCATAAGTATGCAGTTAGTTCTATTTAATCCAGAGATCGGGCCCTATAAGGTGCTACCACTCCGGGCCAGAGTGGAGCTGGGAGCAATGGCAATGAAGGGGTGCTCCTCATTCCCCAAAGCCCCACCATTACTCAAACCTCACCAACAAATTGTTTAGTGTCATATACAGGACACTCATTGTGGGTGGGGTGTTAACCCCCTATAGAGTTGCAGTCGGCGTATTCTACAACCCCAGCCAACTGGTAAAGTTAAAGGTGATTAATTATCAAAATCCGATAGATAGATGGATGAAGGGATGCATACTCCCCTTCCCTAAAAAGACCTCGGATTAGCCAAAAACTACCGAGGCATAACACTTACATCCATAGCTGCCAAAATCTACAATGCCCTACTACGAAACCGAATAGAACCCAAAATCGACAACATACTTAGAAAAAACCAAAATGGCTTCCGAAGAAATAGATCCACGACCTCACAAATATTAACCATCCGCAGAATCCTTGAAGGTGTACGGGCAAAGAACCTACAAGCGACATTAATATTTGTCGACTTTACCAAGGCTTTCGACTCCATTCACAGAGGAAAGATGGAACAAATCCTACTAGCGTACGGCATACCTAAAGAAACCGTAGCGGCAATAACGATTCTCTATAGAAACACTAAAGTAAAAATACGATCACCGGATGGAGACACAGAATACTTTGACATTGTAGCAGGAGTACTACAAGGGGACACACTGGCCCCGTACCTCTTTATCATTTGTCTAGACTACGTACTTATAACATCGATTGACAAAATCAAAGAGAATTGCTTCGAACTGACGAAGAAAAGAAGCAGAAGATACCCCGCAACAACAATTACCGACGCCGACTACGCCGATGACATAGCGATACTGGCAAATACACCTGACCAAGCCGAAACACTTCTGCATAGTTTGGAACGAGCAGCAGCAAGCATAGGCCTCCATGTTAATGCAGACAAAACGGAATATATGTGCTATAACCAAACGGGGGACATCTCCACTCTAGAAGGAACCCCTCTTAAACTAGTAGACAAATTCACCTACCTAGGAAGCAGCGTCGAATCAACCGAAAAGGACATCGAAACGAGGCTAACGAAAGCATGGACAGCTATCAATAGGCTATCGACTATATGGAAATCAGACCTAACCGATAAAATGAAACGCAGTTTCTTCCAGGCAGCGGTCACATCGATACTGCTATATGGATGCACTACATGGACGCTAACAAAACGGCTGGAGAAGAAACTAGATGGCAATTACACAAGAATGCTGCGTGCAATCCTGAACAAGTCCTGGCAGCAACACCCCACAAGACACCAACTGTACGGCCACCTGCCCCCTATCACGAAAACTATTCAAGTTAGACGAACCAGACATGCAGGACACTGCTGGAGAAGCAGAGATGAACTCATAAGAGATGTACTCTTATGGATACCCACACATGGCCGCGCAAAAACAGGGCGACCAGCTCGAACGTACATTCAGCAGCTATGTGAGGATACGGGGTGTTGTCCTGAAGACCTACCTAGGGCGATGAACGATAGGGAGGAGTGGAGAGAGAGGGTCAGTGATATCCGTGCTACCAGCACGATATGATGATGATGATGAATTATATATATATATACGAGGATGATTACATAAGTTTCCAGACTTTTTTTCGGATGGGCACTTTTATAGATAGTACACACACGAAACTACAGTCCCCTTCGAAGTAATCTCCCCCGGCTACAATGCCATTGTTGTACCGTTCCAACAACTTCTGGAAGGCCCCATCGAAGTCCTCTTGTGTGAGCGTGTCAATGACCTTCGTCACAGCTTCTTTCATCTCCTCAATTCTCTCATAACGACAGCCAGTGAGCTTAGCGAATAAGCAAAAGTCACAGGAAGCAAGGTCCCGACTATAGGGAGGGTGAGGAACTGTCTTGATGCCCATTTTGGTCAAATAGTCTATGACAAGGATGGAGTTGTGGACTGGTGCATTGTCCAGGTGGAAATGCCACTGAGCCGATTTGAAGAGTGCTGGCCTCTTCCCAAGGAATCTCTTTCTGAACTCCCTTAAAACCTCAACATAGTAACCCTAACCCTTTGGCCAATCAACTGTGGTTTATTGACTTGCTTACTCCTCCCACACCTCTCATCATCCCTCAGAGACTCCCTGGCTTCCTTGAATCTCTTATGCCACTCAAAAACTGATGCTCGATTCATGCAAGATGGTCGAAAAGCAGTCTGAAGCATTCCATACGTTTCTGTGGTATTTTTTTCCAAGTTTAAAACAAATTTTATTGCATATCGTTCTTCTAAAGTGTCAGATTGCATTTTTGAAATTCACCAGCTGTGACAATCAGGCTTTAGGAGGGTGTATTCCAATTGCTGCTTTCGCTGTTGATTTGAATCTGAAATCATAAAAATTGGTCAGTCATCTCATAAGATGTATAGCAATAACATACTGAATTTTTAAGAGTCTACGACAATTTTAAATGCCTGTACAAAAAGTCTGGAAACTTATTGAATTCACCACATATCATAAAAACACTTTATTAAGGCGAAAAATTAGCGGTCGTTCATTCTGCAAAGTCAATTATTACTTATTACTTTCCCGGCATTCCAGGGTTCACTTATCGTTTGCATCGATAGTACCTGCTAAGTGGGACAGAGTTAATTGTTCGGTGCCTGATGCGCCTCTTAAAAGGAGTCCCAAGTCGACCAAGCATTTTGTTGTAAATGAACACAAAATAGAATGATTCAATCCAAATCTGCTTTGGTAGGAATTTGGATAAATCTACATTTGATTGTATACGGTGTGTATATTATTGACAAGACTTTGTGAACTGTGTTCTGACTGGAAACTTCCGAATCTGTTGTACTGGGACGCGGTATTTGTTTGTACATCTGAGATTAGGAAAATGAGCGTTTTCTTTTTAATACTCAGACTGACCGTGACTTCGAACCCGAAACAGCCCGCCAGTCCAACGTAAAGCTAAATGCAAAAACAATTTTTCTGCGTGTGTTTAGAATAACAAAAATAATGAAGGTTATATTATGAGTCTAGAAAATTTTTCTTCTTTCAATAAATGGACTTGAGAAGAAAATATTTCCCGGTCTTTTAACTGTATATCTTATCTTCAACATCTGGCTTAAAAAAAAAAGAAAGACATTTTACACCCACGACGTATCGCGTCACTATATATATATATGTGTGTGTGTGTGTGTGTGTGTGTGTTTATATATATATATATATAAATATATATATATATATATATATATATATATATATGTAGGTTTGTTCTTTTTTATTTATCTTACCTCAAATTCGTCTTCCTTGCAGCTGCGTCTTTAATATTTTTTTCTTTTCTCTACCTTTTTCCAGTCAGCCCCTCCCAACACTCTTCTGATTTTTGCCATCTCCCCACCCTCCTACCTGACAACATTCCTTCACTTTCTTCTTTGTCATTTGTTCATTCTTTTTTTTTTTCATTTATTCTTTTTATTTTTTTTATTTTTTCAAAATTCTGATTTTCTCACTTTGATACATTTTCAATTTCTTTCTTTTTCTTTTTTTCTTTTTTTCTTTATTCTTTCTTTTTCTTTCTTCGAGAATGTCTGCATAATTAATCATTTCTTTCTTTCTCTCTTTCTTTCTTTCTTTCTTTCTTCATATATTTGTCTATTAATTTCTTTCTTTGTTTCTTCACATATTTGTCCATTAATTTCTTTCTTTCTTTCCTTCCTTCTTTCTTTCTTTCTTTCTTTCTTTACCCCAATGATAAAAATCATCAAGCTTCGTCTCAGAAATTTAGACAACAAACACCTGAAGAAGGCCGGAGGACATATCGGTGGAAACGTGGTGGAAATAACAAAAAGATGAAGACAATAGCCCGAAAAACCCTTAATGATAAAAAAACAAAATAAGGAACAATTACACTCACAAAAAATTAGATACAAATGTACAATGATCATAATTCCCTAACCTCCAGATATCAAATATATCTTGGGGGGGTTGATATGCAGTTAAAATCAATCTATCAATCAATCAGGTACTGTCATTTAACTTCAGAGTGGACGTGAGAATAATGACATCGACGAGGTACTTACACTTTCTAGAGCTCTAGAACTGCTTGAAACATAACCAGATGCAGTTTTCATAAAAAAAAAAAAGAAACCACAAAACGAAGCAAAGAAAGAAATAGGATTCTACGAGGTACATGCGATAAGTTTCCAGACTTTTTCGTGTGGGCACTTTTATTGATAGTATACACATGAAACTCTAGTCCCCTTCGAAGTAATCTCCTCTGGCTACATTGCCTTTGTTGTACCGTTCCAACAACTTCTAGAAGGCCTCATCGAAGTCCTCTTGTGTGAGCGTGTCAAGGACCTTCGTCACAGCCTCTGTCATCTCCTCAATTGTCTCATAAAGACACCCTCTGAGCTTAGCGAATAAGCAAAAGTCACAGGGAGCAAGGTCTGGACGATAGGGAGGATGGGGAACTGTCTTGATGCCCATCATTATCAAATTGTCTGTGACAAGGATGGAGTTGTGGACTAGTGCATTGTGCTGGTGGAAATGCCACTGAGCCGATTTGAAGAGTTCTGGCCTCTTCCCAAGGAATCTCTTTCTGAACTCCCTTAAAACCTCAACATAGTAACCCTAACCGCTTGTAGACTGGTGTTTTGTCCGGGTGGAAATGTCACTGACCCGATTTTAAGAGTGCTGGCCTCTTCCGACGGAATCTCTACCTGAACTCCCTTAAAACCTCAACATAGTAACCCTAGCCCTAACACTTTGGCCAATCAACTGTGGTGTATTGACTTGCTTACTCCTCCCACACCTCTCATCATCCCTTACATACTCCCTGGCTTCCTGGAATCTCTTATGCCACTCAAAAACTGATGCTCGATTCATGCAAGATGGTCGAAAAGCAGTATGAAGCATTCCATACGTTTCTGTGGCATTTTTTCCAAGTTTAAAACACAATTTTATTGCATATCGTTCTTCTAAAGTGTCAGATTGTATTTTTGAAATTCACCCGCTATGACCATCAGACTTCTGTAGCTCTTCATTCAAACCTGAAATCATAGAAATTGGTCAGTCATCACATTAGATGTATAGCAATAACATACTGAATTTTCAAGAGTCTACGACAATCTTAAATGCCTCTATGAAAAAGTCTGGAAACGTATCGTATGTACCTCGTAACTCTATTTGATTGGTTCGGTTTGGTTCCTTTGTTTAATGGCATATCAACCTTTGTAGGTTATTTAATGCCAAAGCCATTCTCCTAGAAGAACAGTAGTGGTACTATTTAATCTATAGCTGGGAGGATAAGGGAGTTCATACCTGGAATACGAACTCGCTAACTACGATTCCACAGTCCATCGCTTTAACCATTACACCACAAGGACACCCCATCTCTATTTGAATATAAAAACAACATTTAAGCCACGAGTACTCTTACAATGGGTTAAAGAGCACTTTTATCTTTCCCTACAAGGATGACTTTGTTATCAAATAACCCTCGAAAGTTGATATGCCAGTAAACAAAGAGACCAAGCTAATATTTCAACCCAAAAAAATAAATAAGGTATCATTGATCAGAGTGCGTTATCATGATCATTCGATTAAATTTCTCCCTTGGGTTATGGAGAATATCAAACTTTTCTTTCAAATGACAAAAAACTGTAGTTTGGATTTTGGAAGAAAACTTTCTCTTTTTTTATATGGCATAAAGTTGGTAATCAAAGAAAGACGTTGTTGTTGTTGTTGTTGTTGTTGTTGTTGTTGTTGTTGTTGTTCTTCTTCTTCTTCTTCTTCTTCTTCTCCTCCTCCTCCTTCTTCTTCTTCTTCTTCTTCTTCTTCTTCTTCTTCTTCTTCTTCTTCTTCTTCTTCTTCTTCTTCTTCTTCTCCTCCTCCTTCTTCTTCTTCTTCTTCTTCTTCTTCTTCTTCTTCTTCTTCTTCTTCTTCTTCTCCTTCTTCTTCTTCTTCTTCTTCTTCTTCTTCTAATTACCGACACAGTTAATGATTGAATTAAAAATAAATCTATGATCTCAGCTTCATGAGTTTCTTGATATTAGCCAAGTCAACAACCGAAGGCGTCTAATCAAAAACCTTTTAGATTAACAAACATTTTCAAAAATGTTTCTTTTGTTCCTAAATAGAAAGGAGTATTTCCCAATTGATAATGCCGAAAATAAATATACAATAACTATTTTTTTCATCAAATTTTGCTTTTGTGATCTTGATAATGAAATTTCTAAATCTACCCATTTTCCAGCAGATCAATAATAATTTGAACGAAGTTATTTAGTTTCAAATTGTTTGTTTGGGTTTTATGGCACATCAAACATTGTTGGTTATTCTATGCCAAATCCATTTTATACAAATAAACAGTTCTATTTCAAATAATTTAGTTCTATTTGACCCATAAATGGGACCCTAACAGGCGCTATCAGTTCAGGTCAGAGTGGACCTGGGAGTAATGGCAATGAAGTGGGTTCTCCAAACTCTTCAGAGCTCTAGAACTGGAGCCTCACCACCAAATGTAGTTAATAGCCAAAATTAAAAAAAAACATTTTGGAGATGGGGTAAGTTTGTTTGGATTTTATGCTATATCAACCTTTTTAGGGTATGTAATGCCAAATCCATTTTTATATAAATAAACAGTTCTATTTCAAACAATTCAGTTTACCATAAGTACATAGTTTAATTGTCAAAAACATTTCTATTTCAAGCTATTCAGTTTAGTCGAACAGTTTTATTTCAAACAATTCAGTTTAGTATAAGTATATAAGTATTTTGTAATTTTCTTGAAGCATTGCGCAAATTATTTTATTCTATAGTATTGAATTAATTTAGAGGGCTATTGCAATGCGAAATGATAATTAGTTGAGTTTGATTAATTTCGAAGTAAATTTTGAACCCCCGCCATCGTGTTCATTTATTTAAAAAAGTCTCTGTCGATGAAGATTTACTTTGAAATTAGTTAGACTCAAATAATTATTATATCACATTGCAATAGCCCTCTAAATAAATTCAATCGTATAAGTATAGCTTTTGTTTACATACAGTTAACTGTCAAAGCAGTTTTATTTCAAACAATTCAGTTTAACATAGAAAGACAGCTCCATTTCAAACAATTCAGTTTAGCATAAGTAAGTCGTTTAAATGTCAAAACATTTCCATTTCGAGTAATTCAGTTTAGCAAAAGTACGCAGTTTAAATGAAGTATGCAGTTTAAATGTTGAAACAGTTCTTTTTCAAGCAATTCAGTTTAGAAAATTGTTATTAAAATAACAGTGGAATACGTTTATATCTTCTCTCGTCCATTTTTCCTTTGGTGTCTCGCAGTGGTATTGTTGCTTTGGTTTTTGTTTGTGTTGTGTACCTGAGATAAGTGTAGCAAATAGTAGCTAGATTCCGATCTTGTCCCCTATGTTGTCTATCAAGGGAGTACTTGCCGATTATGATAGTCAGATCAATCAACTGAGTCCCACGTTAAGTTGGAATTTTCATTTTTCTTTGTTTATTTGTTTGGGTTTATGGCATATCAGCTTTTGTAGGTTATTTAATGCCAAGTCCATTTTTTATACAAATAAACAGTTCTATTTCAAACAATTCAGTTTAGCATAAGTACACAGTTTAATTGTCAAAAAACATTTCTATTTCAAGCTATTCAGTTTTGTCAAATAGTTATAATTAGAAGAATTCTGTTTAGTATAAAGTATAGTTTTTTGTTTGCACACGGTTAAATGTCAAAGTAGTTCTATTTCAAGCAATTCAGTTTAGTGTAAATACAGTTTTCAAAGTCAAAAACAGTTCTATTTCAAGCAATTTAGTTTTTGCATAAGTACACAGTTTAGTTCTATTTATCGCATACAAAAATAGTTCCATTTCAAACAATTCAGTTTAACATAAGTACACAGTTTAAATGTCAAAACAGTTTCTATTTCAAGCTATTTAGTTTTGCATAAGTACACAGTTTAGTTCTATTTATCGCATAGAAAGGGACCCTATCAGGTGCTACCACTCCGGGCCAGAGAGGATGTAGGAGCGAAAGCAATAAAGGGGCACTCCTGTATTCCCCAAATATCCAGCATTACTGGAACCTCGGCATCAGATTGCTTAGTGTCATATAATTGGTGGGGATCTTAGACCTCTGCAGAAAACCACTCGGTGGACAATATTTTGTTTCGATTATTTTCTATCAAATTCAAATGACTTATACTCGAGCGCACCTCCTCTACACCTTGGTGTAGTAGCTATTGAAAGTGTGGCGTTCGAAACAGGCCATTGGCATAATGAGCAGAGTGTTTGCCAATGGTCCGGGAGATCGGGGGTTCAATCTTAGTCATACCAAAGACTCTAAAAATGGTACTTGATGCCACCTTGCTTAACAGAATTAAAAATTAAGGATTCAAGGGTAGAGTGGAGCAATCCAGTGAATGAAGTAGCGCCCTCCCCTACACCTCGGTGTTGTAGCTATTGAAAAGGGGGCCTTCGGGTCACCCTCGACTAAGGTCGCCAACTTTACTTACTACGTATTCACAATGGTTTTAAGTAATCATTTCTATTTAATAATCACTATGTAACAAATATTCATTTTTTTCTTCTCTTGGGCAGAAAGTGTTATTTCCCAGTTGTTGTTTATACCAAAAGAAAAATGGAAAAGATTTTTTTTTTCTCTTCAAATTTCCAGCCCAGTTGGCTTGGGCTGTCGAATACACCACCTGCATCTCTGCAGAGGGATAAGACTTCTTAAACGAGGAGTTTTATCCATGGAATAAAACCAACTGATGGTGAGGCTTGGAGATCATTGCTATTACTCCCAGGTTCACTCTAAACCGGAGTGGTAGCTCCTGATTGAGTCCTATTTGTGGGTTAAACAGAACTGTGTGCAAATAAATGGACTAATGTTAAATTGTGACTGCTATATACGAATAATTGAAACCATTTGCCTGTGTGCTAAGAAGAACTCAAGTTCGTTTAAGAATGTTATCAACAAAATCCGTTAACAAAATCACATATCTAATTATAGATGTATAAACTAGATTTGGCATTACATAACCTGCAATAGTAAATATGCTATAAAAACTCAACCCAACCCAACCCAACCAAACCAAACCTTTTCAAATTTTACTTTTTTTGAGGTGGGGAATGAAATTATCAAAATTTATCAACTTCTTTTGAACATTTGAAGTAGTGTTGCATTCTCATCTACATGTTCATGCAGAAAATATACATATATATGCTGGATACATACCGACGCAATGAATAACAGACACAGGAAGACTTCTTTAGAAAAATATATGTACCTCTCACTTTATTTGCAAGGGTTCGAAAAGGGTTACTCAAGGTTTGCGTGTGAGAGGGGAGCTGGAGACCGAACAGAAACTTCAATATTTAGACCTCCACTATTATGGCCGTCAACGTTGTGTCCTTTCTCGTTCTTCTGATGCTCAGCCGGAGGCCCAGAGGGCCACTCTGCTGGGTGATGGCTTTCTTTACGGCATCTTATCAGCATCTTCTCCGGACCTCAACTCATCAGGGTCCAAAGGCCCCTTCGGCCTAATGTGGCTTTCCCTACCACACCTCGTCTATAACTCCGTCCGATCTTTAACTCAACTGGCACTCAAACTCAACTGACAGGAACTCAATTGAGTTATATAATCGTTCGACGCCCACTCGATCTTTGAAATCGAATGTTTAATCGTCATCAAGCGGAAATAACTGTCATGCAGTTCAGAGGTCACTCTCTTCCGGTGAGTCAGTCTATGAGAGTATCATGGGATTTTTTAGCTTGTCCCATTTTGTTAGCCAATTTCCGCCCACGTGATTTCCCCTCCTAAACTGCCATTGGAATGTGTCACTTCCTTCCGGTGCATCACCTTGAATGGCATTTTGCTCGGGCCGAAGGTCAAAATTATAACAGTAGATTCAATGCTAAGAACGAATTTTTTTAGAGCTTATTAAATGATTTTGTAAATTCTATTTATGATTTTCTGGCTCATTGGCCAAGTGGTACAGCGTTTGCCAATGGTCCTGGAGACCCGGGTTCAATGCCGGGTGGCGTCATACCAAAGACTTTAAAAATAGTACTTGATACCTCCTTGCTTAACATTCAACAATATAAGGTAACTATCAAGGGTAAAGTGGAGCAATCCAGGGAAAAGGAGTAGCATCCTCCCCTACACCTCGGTGTAGTAGCTATTGAAAAGGGAGCCTTCTGGTCGCCCTGGGACTAAGGGAGACAACTTTACTTTTATTTCATTATTCAGACTTTAGGAAAAGAAAAATGCCCAAACTGTTTCTACCTTTAGAAGTGAAAAATTGGCTAATTTCTAAGTTTCATTATTCAGGGTACCAAAAAATAAAAATCCTTTTTCATACTTTTCTTGACTATATAAAATTTTTTTATTACATAGTATCATCCAATATTTATCCGCCCCTCCGCTCGGGCAGGATATGGCACAAGGTCAATTTTTTTTAAAGCGGAGTTTAACAGGTTTGAATTCAGAGTTTTCTTTCTCCAAGACTAGTTGCCTCACCAAGACTGAAGAACCCAGTCTGCCTTACTATTTACCCATAGCTGGCGGGGAGAATAATTGGATTCATACCTTTCCCAGGGGTATTAGTGCTATCTGAAATGCAATCGGTCTCGCCGAGGATTTGAACTCGTGTCGCCGTGTCCATTTTCCTACGACGATAACCATTACACCACAGGCACCTACTTACATAGTGTAATTAGAAGTTTACATTGCTTGTTTTTTGACCTTCAATGAAATATGTATGAATAAAAGTGATAATTTTCTTTCTTTCTTTCTTTCTTTCTTTCTTTCTTTCTTCACCTTATTCTTTCGCTCCCTCATTCTTTTTTTTTTCTTTCTTCCTTTAAGTCATTCCTTCATTTAGTCTATCAACAATGAATTTCCTTCGTTCTCTACCAAAGCTGAGAAAACTTCAATGTGTAAATTGTGAACACAACCCACACCTCTGGTCTACTAAGAAGAAAAAAAAAATAGCTTCCGCCCTCAACAAAACTGAAAAGGATTGAAAAAAAAAGTGAAAAAAGGAAAAAAACAGAGTCGTTCAGGGATATGACAGCAACAAAAAAACAAAAAAAAAAAAATCACCGTCAAAAACAACAACAATATCAACAACGAATTCAACTGCTATAAAGCCCACCAGTTGCGTAAACTGCCCAGCCCAGAGCAGGTGTGTTCGTCTCACCTGGGTTGTAGGTACCAATGATTGGCGAACATGACGTGGACAATACTCCTACCTGAGATTCTACCCGAGCCTCCCAAACCGGCCTACCCATCCATTTTAAATGCTAACGTCATTACCGCGATTTTAATGTCCATCTCTGGGATTCGGTGACCCAGGTCAGGTTGAAAATGAATTTTATTTAAGTGAAAGTTCGCTTACCGGATGTTTCTGTCTGTCCTTAACAGGTGTGTGACATTAAAACTTGACATGAAGCCACTTTTTTAAAAATGTTGCTTTATTTATTTGCTTATCTTTATTTCGATTCGGTCTCTTTATATATATATATATATGTGTGTGTGTGTACGTGTGTGCGTATATATGTGTGAGTGAATACATTTATATATATATATATATATATATATATATATATATATATATCGTTATTTGACATACACATTTATTTTAAAAGTATAGAATAAAAATTGGCAACATTATTGACATGTATATACATATATATATATATGTGCGCATGTCATGATCATCATATCGCGCTGGTAGCACGGATATCCCTGACCCTCTCTCGCCACTCCTCCCTATCGTTCATCGACCTAGGTAGGTCTTCAGGACAACATCCTGTATCCTCACAGAGCTGCTGAATGTATTTTCATGCTGGTCGTCCTGCTTTTGCGCGGCCATGTGTGGGGATCCATAAGAGTACATCTCTTATGAGTTCGTCCCTACTTCTCAAGCAGTGTCCTGCATGTCTGGTTCTTCTAACTTGAATAGTTTTCGTGATAGGGGGCAGGTGGCCGTACAGTTGGTGTCTTGAAGGGTGTTGCTGCCAGGACTAGTTCAGGATTGCACGCAGCATTCTTGTGTAATTGCCGTCTAGCTTCTTCTCCAGCCGTTTTGTTAGCGTCTATGTAGTGCAGCCATATAGCAGTATCGATGTGACCGCTGCCTGGAAGAAACTGCGTTTCATTTTATCGGTTAGGTCTGATTTCCATATAATTGATAGCCTATTGATAGCTATCCATGCTTTCGTTAACCTCGTTTCGATGTCCTTTTCGGTTGATGCTACGCTGCTTCCTAGGTAAGTGAATTTGTCTACTAGTTTAAGAGGGGTTCCTTCTAGGGTGGAGATGTCCCCCGTTTGGTTATGTGCGTGTCAGTAAATTTGTACACACCTACACGCATACTTATATATATATATATACACACATAAAAAATGTTGGCGTTATTTAGCATATATATTTTATTCTAAATGTGTAAGATATATATTGCTAACATTATATATATATATATATATATATATATATATATATATATATATATATAATGTGTCATAATGTGACATTTGAATAACAAGTACAACTACTTCGGGTCTTAGTGGACCTGGAAGTAATTATAATGAAAGTGTAATCCAAATTCCACAGACCTCCAGAACTAGAGACTTACTATCAGATGATATATATATATATATATATATATATATATATATATATATATATGATTCGTAAACGAAGAGTTTGTAGATAACATTTTTAAACGAACCAGAGCTCATTTTTACTCACAGATAAAAAATCTCAAGTATTTTTTTAAAATCAAACTCTAATAAATCATTTGTTTGTACACACTGAAGAAATACAAGTATTGCTTTTTAGTACTAATAATTCTATTTAATACTATTGATTTATTTGTACTCACCATGTCAATGCACACAAAACTGAATATATGTGCTTAATCAAACAGGTGACATTTCAACACAAGACGGAACCTCTCTGAAACTGGTAGACAAATTCAACTACCTAGGAAGCAGCGTCTCATCAACCGAAAAAGACATCGACAGGGACAGCTATTGATAGGCTTTTGATCATATGGAAATCAGACCTGACTGATAAAATGAAATGCAGTTTCTTCCAGGCAGCTGTCGTGTTGATACTGCTATATGGATGCACTACTTGGACGCTAACTAAACGGCTGAAGAAGAAGCTAGACAGCAATTACACAAGAATGCTGCGAGCAATATTGAACAAGTCCTGGCGGCAACACCACACAAGGCACCAACTATACGGCCACCTGCCTCTCATCATGAAAACTATCCAAGCTAGACGAACCAGACATGCAGGACACTCCTGGATAAGCAAGGACGAGCTCATAAGTGATGTACTCCTATGGACCCCCTCATATGGCCAAGCAAAAGCAGGACGACCAGCTCGAACATACATACAGCTGCTATGTGAGGATATTGGATGTAGCCCTGAAGACCAGCCAGAGGCGATGAACGATAAGGAGAAGTGGCGAGAGAGGGTCAGGGATATCCGTGCTAGCGGCACGACACGATGATGATGATGAAATAGTTCCAAGTATTGCTATTTAACACGAATAATTCAATTTTTGCAAACAGGCGCTTTCAAGTATTGAATACAGAAATTGCATCATCATCATCATCATCACGTCACGCTATCAGCACGAATATCCTTGACCCTCTCTCGCTACCCCTCCCTATCGTTCATCGCTTCCGGCAGGTCTTCAGGGCTACATCCCGTATCTACTCAGAGCTGCTGTATGTAGGTTCGAGCTGGTCGCCTTGCCTTTGTTCGTCCATGTGAAGGAGTCCCCTGGAGTACATCACGTATGAGCTCGTCCCTTCTTCTCCAGCAGTGTCCCGCATGTCTGGTCCGTCTGATTTTGATAGTTTTCGTGATGAGTTTAGGTGGTCGGATAGCTGCTGCTTTGTGGGGTGTTGCTTCCAGGACTTGTTCAATATTGCTCGCAGCATTCTTGTGTAGTTGTTGTCAAGCTTAATATTGCTATTTAACATTTATAATGCGGTTTAGCAAGTATTCCTATCTAATTTAAAACAAATCATTTGTTTCCATATAGTTTAATGGTTTTAAGTATTTCTATTTAGCGCTAATAGTTCTATTAAATATTTATTTGCGTGTACAGCAAAATGGTTACAAGTATTGCCTACAATTAAATGGTTGCCAGTATTGCAATATAATACCAATAATTCAATTTCGGCACACAATTTCGAATATTGCTATTCAGCACTAATAATTCCATTTAACATTACTCATTGGTTTATACAATGACTCGACCTGGAATTGAACCCCGGTCTCCTGGACCATTGACGAACACTATAACCACGAAACTAATTTTGTTTTTCTAGATTCATAAGAAGTAGTAGTGTGTAGCAACAACAAAAAAATTCTGCTATACTTTTCTTTCTGGGTAAACCTTTGAGCCTTTTGAACAACCCGTACTACTAAATGCCTTATAATTCCTGGGCTGACGTATGTCGCCTGCTTGCAGAGCGGTAAGATACTAGATCTAACGTAAATTTGCTCGGGTTTCGATCCCAGCTTCAAACGTTCTACGTATCTAGCCACGCTGAAGAGACGTGATACAACGAAACTATATATATATATATATATATATATATATATATATATATATATATATATATATATATATATATATATATATATATATATATATATATATATATATATATATATATATATATATATATATATATATATATATATATATATATATATATATATATATATATATATATATATATATATATATATATATATATATATATATATATATATATATATATATTCAAGTCGAGCTTATAGCACGCAATCCCTTGACTTATTTCATCATCTGTCCCTAGCTGCCATCGCTCCAGGGAGGTAATCTAAAATGCATCCGGTGTCTGCGCAGAGCTGATGTAAGTCCTTGATGGGGCCAACAGTCTTGTAAATATTTTTCGTTTTATTTAGATGATTCAGGAAATGAGAAGAAAGTGGTCGTATTGCTCCTTTTTTTGGGGGGGTGCAGCTTCCAGGATTTGTTCAGAACAGCACGTAGCAATCTTCTATAACTCCCATCTAGCTCTTTTTTTTCTTTCTAAGCATTTTGTTAGAATCCAGGGGGTGCAACTATACAGTAGTACCGACATGATTACAGCTTGAAGTAAATCCCGTATTATTTTATTAGAGGAATCAAATTTCCAAATGATCGATAACCAATCAATAGCAGTCCATGCCTTTCCTATGCATATGTTGATATCGATTTCTGTAGATGAGACATTATTATTCACATTTTTCACATGTTACATGTAAAAATATGTAGAGAGAATTACACAGCTCTTTTCAAACCATTGCTTTATGAAAACTGACGATTCGGAATATATATATATATATATATATATATATATGCTTTGGCAGCATTTCTTCATTAATACAAATTTCGTTGAATATAATAGACATTTTCTGTCTACATTTTTTTCTTGTTGATCCTTTCATATTGCCATATTGATCTTATAATATTCGGTGGGAATTGATTGATATATCTTCCATAATTGTTTATTTCCTAAGTACTTTCTGCCCGACTTTGGGCCATCATCAATGGGGAGGATGTATTACAAAGTAGTAATGTACATACAAAAGTTACATCACTTTTGTAATACATCCTATCCATATTTACCAACCCCTCCGCTCGGGCAGGATATGACACAAGGTCAATTTTTAAGCGGAGTTAAACAGATTTGAATTCAGAGTTTTCCTTCTCCTACACTAGTTGCCTCACCAAGGCTGAAGAACCTAGTCTAACCTACTATTTACCCATAGCTGGAGGGAGAATAATTCGATTCATACCTTTCCCAAGGGTATTTGTGCTATGTGAAAATCACTATCAAATTCACTATTAGTAACCTTTTTTATAAGTTTAAATCTATTTTTATAACGGCATTTAAAAATTACTTCATTACTTTTATTGAGTTGTGTCAATTTTTTTAGGTACATAAAGGTACATAACAACAGAAAATTACACTATATTCGGTTTTGACACCAACTTCTTGCTCATATGTCCACTCCCACTCTTTTTTATTTTATTTATTTATTATTATTGTTTTAACTAGTAAGAATGTGTTGTAAGAATATTTTTATAATTTAAAAATAAATTCTTTTCTCTCCATTGTGTGATGGTTATCTGAAGAGGATGGTTCTCTTATGGAGTCATCAGCAGAAATAAATTTATAATAGCCAAATGACGGTCTGTTAAGTATTCCAATTATATATATATATATATATATATATATAAGATATGGATCAAGGGTAACTGGAGCAATCCAGGAAAAGGAGCAAGGCCCTCCCCTACACATGGATGTAGTTGTTATTGAAAAGAGAACCTTCGTGTCACCCTCAACTACGGTCGGCTAATATATATATATATATATATATATATATATATATATATATATAATGCTTTATTCAGTATTCCTTTTTCGATTATTATATAATTAGTTGATACTTTTGAACACACTGCATATATGTATATATATAATTTAGTGTCACGAGGCGTTTATAAAGTTACTGCAAGTATATGTAAATTTATGTAAATTTATGTAAATATGTTATTGAAATTCTTTTATTGAAAAATAAATCAAAATATCTTATCAAATTCAGGTATCTCCGTAATGTTTTCACTTGTAAGAACTAGTTACATTGTTTTTTATTCAACTTTTTTAATGGGTATGTCTGAAAATATGAACATGATTTTTGTTGAAAATATTACACCTACACTCACTACAGTGAATAAGTTATAAGAGTAAGTAAAAAAAAAAAATGGTCTGAAAACTAGAATTGAGAAAATTTCTTTAAAATGATTCAGTTTAATGGAAAATACTGCAATGATGGCATTGGGACTTAGGATTTGTGATAAGCAAAAGAAATAAAATGAAATATCAGTCAAAACAATGATTGATAATTATATTGATATTGGCCCAGTCAGCTTAGGCTGCAGAATACACTGACAGCTTTTCTGCAGAGGAGTTAGACCCCACCCCCGCAACGAGTGTTCTGGGTATGGCACTAAACAATCTGATGGTGTCCACTCTGGGCCAGAGTGGTAGCACCTGATAGAGTCCTATCTATGGGTCGAATAGAACTAAATCGTGTAATTATGCTAAACTGAATTGTTCGAAATAGAACTGTTTTTGATATTTAAAATGTGTGCTTATGTTAAACTGTTTTGCATGAAATAGATCTGTTTTGACATTAAAATGTACTGAATTGTTTGAAATAGAACTCTTTATATATATATGAATGGATTAGACGTTAAATAACCTACAATGGTTGATATGCTAAAAAAACCAAACCAAACCAAACCAAACCAAACCTATATTGATATATTGATATATCACAGGATTTTATTTCATTTGATCTATTAGCGTTTGTAGGACTTAATCAGGGCAGAATATAAATTGATATGATGCTAATTTATCTCCTTGAAATTTATCTCCTGCCACAATATAAAAAATGTAGGTGTCTCAATCAGCTGCTTGAACCACTGCTTTCGTGTTTTTGTAGAGCATCATCGAAGTGGTAAAAGCTTTTTTAGGGGAGACCATGTGCTAGAAGTATCTTCTCTATCTTGGTCCTGTGTACGTAGTCAAATACCTTGTGTTATCTCGAGTTTTTTTGCACGTACTCCCTCGATTATTTGACGAAAAGTCAGAATCAGTTTCTAGATGAAATAAAACGGTAATTCTTCCCAGATGTAGCCTTGTCACTGTTGTTGTGTGGCAGTACCACTAGAACATAAATAAAGCGCGAAGAGAAAAAGCGCTGAGTGCTGTTTTAAACAAATCTTGTGATCAGCCACCCACAAAAACAGCAGCTGTATGGGCCCCTTGCCTCCTATCTCACAAACAAATCAAGACATGTTGGACTCTTCAAGAGAAGTGAAGTTCTCCCATGGGTTCCCACTCATGGAGTCATCAGTGTTGTTCGGCTACTAAAAATCGTGTGTTCATCAATTATTTATGGACACTGGATGCCATCTGGAGGACCTGTCAAGAGCGAAGGATGATTGGGACGGATGGAGAGAGAGAGAGAGAGAGAGAGAGAGAGAGAGAGAGAGAGAGAGAGAGTATGTAGAATATCGTAAGGATACCCAAGAAATAGGACAGATGTGATAAGAAGCAACCGATATAAGATAAAAAGATCCGCAATTATAAAAAAATCTTTTGACTCACTCGAGTATAACATAAATATCAACGGGCCGCCACAGGAATTGGCCTCCATGTCAATGCACAGAAAACGGAATATATGTGCTTTAATCAAACAGGTGACATCTCCATACTAGATGGAACCCCTTTTAAACTAGTAGACAAATTCACCTACCTAGGAAGCAGCGTCTCATCAACCGAAAAGGACATGGACACACGGCTAACGAAAGCATGGACACCTATCAATAGGCTATCGATCATATGGAAGTCACACCTGACTGATAAAATGAAACGCAGTTTCTTCCAGGCAGCTGTCGTATCGATACTGCTGTATGGATGCACTACTTGGATGCTAACTAAACGGCTGGAGAAGAAGCTAGACAGCAATTACACAAGAATGTTGCGAGCAATATTGAACAAGTCCTGGCGGCAACACCCCACAAGACACCAAGTATACGGCCACCTGCCTCCAATCACGAAAACTATCCAAGCTAGACAAACCAGGCATGCAGGACACTGCTGGAGAAGCAGGGACGAGCTCATAAGTGATGTACTCCTATGGCCGAGCAAAAGCAGGACAACCAGCTCGAACATACATACAGCAGCTATGTGAGGATACAGGATGTAGCCCTGAAGACCAGCCAGAGGCGATGAACAATAGGGAGAAGTGGCGAGAGAGGGTCAGGGATATCCGTGCTAGCGGCACGACTTGATGATGATGACCAATATTTTGGTGAGTGCTAGTAAGCGGCGCGTATATCAACTGACTGAGGCAGCTCAAGCTGAGATGGGTATCCACTATGGTTGAGAGTATCGTGGTAGTGGGTGCGATGACAAATTGTGCAATGGTTTACCAAGTGTATCAATCGAAATCAGCTGCGTAGATGAACGTGCAACGTTGTAAAATTCTGGGATTTAGGCTATACGAGTTCGAATTGGACCATAACATCTCGGAAGGAACCAAAAACGTTTGGTGCGTGAAAGTTGAAGGCGCAGTTTATCGCAGTACAGTTTGCAGATGTTTGAAGAAATTTCGCGGCTCAGGTTATAAGAAGCTCAACGATCAGGCAAGATCAGGCTGCTCTAATTTGATCACAGTACAGTAAGCAGATGGTTAAAAAAATTTCACCGCTCGGGTTACAAGAAACTCAAAGATCAGGCAAAATCAGGTGACCCTAAATTGATCACAATACAATAATAAGATGGTTGAAGAAATTTCACCACTCGGGTCGGAAAAACTCAATGATCAGGCAAGATCAGGTAGCTCTAATTTGATCACAGTGCAGTAAGCAAAAAGTTAAAGAAATTTCACTGCTTATTTTGCAAGAAGCTTAATGATCTGACAAAATCAGGAAGGCATGAAACTTCGAAACTCGGAGGCCGAGCTGGAAGCCATAGAGATAAATCCGGTCTTAATGTGAACACCTGCTGCAATTCCATGTTGGGAGGTATAATGCCAAGACAAAAACTTAGAAAACAAAACTGAGAAAAATTCTTTAAAATGATACTTATTTAATATCATCATCATCATCATCATCATCATCGTCATCGTCATCATCATCGTCATCATCATCATCATCATCATCATCATCGTCATCATCATCATCATCATCATCATTTCGTGCTGCTAACACGGATTTCCTTGACTCTCTCACACCGTGCGTTTCTATCATCCATCGCTTCCGAAAGGTCTTCTAGACTACATCCTGTGATCGTACAGAGCTGTTGTAGATAAGTTCTTACTGGTCGTCCAACACTTGCGTGTCCAAGTGAAGGAGTCCCAATGAAGAACGTCGCTTATGAATTGGTCCTTACTTCTCCATCAGAGTCCCGCACGTCTTGTTCGTCTGATTTGAATAGTTTTAGAGATGGGAGGTAGGCGGCCGTGTAGCATTCTTGTGCAATTTCCGTCAACATTAAAAAGAGGAGAAAAAATGTCTTTGTTTATTATTTTGCATCACAGTACGCGTCGGGGTACGCATTGTTTGAGTTTATTTGTTTAGCAGCATATCAACTCCTAATGGGTTATTTAAAGCCAAAGGTATCTTATTTGTATATCTTTTAAATTGCACGTTTTTATCCGTCTTTAAACATTTGGATGGGCTCAAGTACAGTTGTATAGTTTCAAGTATTTCTATCTTATACCTTAAATTATATGCTTTTGAGTGCTTGTTTCTATTCAATAATAATTATTTGTTTGTACACAGTCATGTAAACCTTATTAAAGAATTTTAGCTTCAAGTAACAATTCATAATACAAATAATTTACAGTTATATGGTTTCAAGTATTCCAATCAAATAGGAATAATTTTTAAACAGGTATATTTGATCCATAGATGGGAACCTAGCTGGTGCATTCAGAGTATCTTATCCTTCATTTATTTGTTTAATGGCATATCAACTCCTTATGGGTCATTTTATGTTGATTTATTTGTAAATGTTGCAATGTCCACACGACTGTATTTTCAATATTCCATAAAATGCACTTTTTTCTTTTAATCATGTGCTCGCACGTATATGATTTCGGGTATTCCCACCGGATACAAATATTCAGGAGGCGCGCTTAGCGTCGTAGTAAATGGAATCAGCAAATACAGTTCAAATTCTGGGAGTGGTCGATTGTTTTTGCACTAACATCACCAAAAAAAAAAAAAAAAAAAGAAAAAAAGCATGAATCCATCCCTTTTCCCTACTGCCCAACTATGGGCAAATAGTAGGGTAGACTGAGTTCTTAAGCTTTCGGAAGGCCTCCAATCTAGGTTAGGTTAGGTTTCTTTGTTTAATGGCATATCAACCTTTGTAGGTTATTTAATGACAAACCCATTCTCCTAGAAGAACAATAGTGGTACTATTTAACCCATAGCTGTGAGGATGAGGGGGTTCATACCTTTCCCAAGGGTATTTGCCCGAAAGTGAACGTAATAGCACGACTGGAGTTCGAACTCGCTTACTACGATTTCGCAGTCCATCGTTTTAACCATTACACTACGTGGGCACCCTCCAATCTAGGAGAAGGAAAACTGAAAACAAATAAATCAAAGTAAACCTTATAAAGGTTTGGTGTAGTTGAGGTTTTATGACGTGTCAACCCTTGTAGGTTATCTAATGCCAAATCCTCTATATACATACTTATATATTAAATATATATATGATTTATAAAGACATCTTATAGAAAACATACTTAAACAAGCCATTTTACAGACAGTTAATTGGTTTCAAGTATTGCTATATAACAGCCGCAATTTAACATCAGTTATTTGTTTGCACATATAGTTTGTTCTATTTGACCTATCGATAGGACTCTATCAGGTGCTACCATTCTGAATCTGAGTGGACCTGGGAGTAATGGCAATGAAGGGGTACATCACATTCCCCAAATCAGGAGCCTCGCCATCAGATGATTTACTTTAATATCCGTTCAGCGGGTGGGGGTTTTACCCCTCAGCAGAGATGCTGTCGGTGTACTCTACAGCTCCCCCCCCCCTGAACCGACTAGGCTCCTTATAAAGATTAATATAATTATTCGTATTTAAAAACAACGTTTTTATTTGTTTTTATCGTTTATTTCAAACAAATTGCTGTTTTGTTTACACTGAACGTTATGTACGAAAGACGGCTTCAGGCTCGTTTGGAGATTTAAGATATCCTCAAAAACAAATACTTCAAATAAATATTTAATCGTATTATTTTCCAAACTTGGTTCGGCAGAACTAACGAAATTCTACTTTTAAAATGTGTGTTTCTAAGTCCTTTTTATGCCGGACAATCGTTGAGATGGTATCCTCTTAGTAAATTGGATACCTGGACATGACAGAAGGTATAAAGAGGCGGGAAGCCACCTGCCTATTGTAACTCTTACCAACATCGTGGGAAAGCAGGGGGGATGAACATAAGGAAAACCATTACATCAGTAGAGCCCCCTTAAAACAATGCATAATGCATATGAAAAATAGCATATTTGTTTTGAATCTAAAAAAAATTCATTGACGATTTATTTCATATCAGTAATAAGATATCTTCATCTCTTTTTATTGATTCACATTTTTTATTTTCCTTATTTTTTGAGAATTACTGACAAAGAGAAAACAGTTAAAAAGACAAGAAATATTTCTCTTTATGAGCAAAAATGTAGAAAAACAAATAAACGTCCCCCGAAAAAAAACCCCAAACTTCTGACATCGATTTATGATCTTCCTTAAAGACTTACAAAAAAATGGACCAAAATGAATAATTTATATACAAGATGAGGGTGGGGCATATATGGTGGGGCATTGTAGATGGTGGGACATAAAAGATAATGGGGTATAGAAGATGAGGGGGTATAGAAGAGGGTGGGGTTTAGAAGTTGGTAGGGCATAGAAGATGGTGGGCCATAGAAGAACAGACCAGAACAGGCGACCCTCGTGGATTCAATAAAGGACGTAGTTCGAAGTTCCGTGTAGGTTCCTGAGTTCGACAAACACCTGAAGAAGGCCAGAGGACATATCGGCCGAAACGTTGTGGAAATAACAATAAAGATGAAGACAATAGTCCGAAAACCCTTAATGATAAAAATAAAGTGACTATATCCTCTACAGTGAGGTAAAACCTCTACACCATCCCACCCAAAAAAGTAGGGGGCCCTGTGTATAACAATAAACAGCATATGAGGATGAGGCTTCAGTTCTGGATTTCTGGATAGTATAGAGACCTCCTTCATTGCAATTACTGCCAGGTCCACTCTGATTCGGAGTAGTGGTTCCTGTTAGGGTCCCATCTACGAGTCAAAGAGAGCTGTTTTAAAATTATTCGTGTTTGAAAGGACTGTGCGAGAAAAAACCTTTGAAGAAATAAAAACACAAAAAAGTTAATATGACCGTACAATAAATGCAATTCCCAAATATCTAGACATAAAATAATCTTAGACAGTTGACGTGCCGTTAAAATCAATCATTCGATCAACCAACCAACCAATCAGCTATGAGTAAATACAGTAGTAAATGTAGTAAAGCAGATTGGAATTTTTAGCCTTAGTACGGCAACCCGTCTAGGAGAAGGAAAACATTGAATTCAAACCAGCTTTACTCCACTAAAAAAAAATTGGTGTTTATGTAGTATCCTACTGCAAGCGGAGGAGTTGGGTAAGTACTTTATCGGCATAAAAGGCACAAAAACTTGTTTGGCAACAGAGTAATATGAAATTCCGTTGCCATGGTTACATGTGACATTATTTGACCTATGATAGATATACGTAAATATGTTATGGAGTTTATCTTTATTTAAAAAAAAACATTTTATGCAAATTCAAGAATATTCTAATTTCTAAAAGTAATAACTGGTAGATAATGTCTGTCTGTCTGTCTGTGTGTCTGTCTTTTCTGATTTCTTTTGCATCTCCACTTCTTTTCTTGACATGCTCACTCTCTATTTTTCAGTTTTTCCTCTTTCTTTCTTTCTTTCTTTCTTTCTTTCTTTCTTTCTTCTCATTATTCTTTCTTTCTTTCTTTCATTCTTCTCATTATTCTTTCTTTCTTTCTTTCTTTCTTTCTTTCTTTCTTTCTTTCTTTCTTTCTTTCTTTCTTTCTTTCTTTCTTTCTTTCTTTCTTCTCATTATTCTTTCTTTCTTTCTTTCTTTCTTTCTTTCTTTCTTTCTTTCTCCTCATTATTCTTTCTTTCTTTCTTTCTTTCTTTTTTCTTTCTTTCTCCTCATTATTCTTTCTTTCTTTCTTTCTTTCTTTCTTTCTTTCTTCTCATTATTCTTTCTTTCTTTCTTCTCATTATTCTTTCTTTCTTTCTTCTCATTATTCTTTCTTTCTTTCTTTCTTTCTTTCTCCTCATTATTCTTTCTTTCTTTCTTTCTTTCTTTCTTTCTTTCTTCTCATTATTCTTTCTTTCTTTCTTTCTTTCTTTCTTTCTTTCTTCTCATTATTCTTTCTTTCTTTCTTTCTTTCTTTCTTTCTTCTCATTATTCTTTCTTTCTTTCTTTCTTTCATTTCTTTCTTTCTTTCTTCTCATTATTCTTTCTTCCTTTCTTTCTTTCTTTCTTTCTTTCTCCTCATTATTCTTTCTTTCTTTCTTTCTTTCTTTCTTTCTTTCTTTCTTCTCATTATTCTTTCTTTCTTTCTTTCTTTCTTTCTTTCTTTCTTCTCATTATTCTTTCTTTCTTTCTTTTTTTCTTTCTTTCTTTCTTCTCATTATTCTTTCTTTCTTTCTTTTTTTCTTTCTTTCTTTCTTTCTTCTCATTATTCTTTCTTTCTTTCTTTCTTCTCATTATTCTTTCTTTCTTTCTTTCTTTCTTTCTTTCTTTCTTTCTTTCTTTCTTTCTTTCTTTTCATTATTCTTTCTTTCTTTCTTTCTTTTCATTATTCTTTCTTTCTTTCTTTCTTTCTTTCTTTCTTCTCATTATTCTTTCTTTCTTTCTTTCTTTCTTTCTTCTCATTATTCTTTCTTTCTTTCTTTCTTCTCATTATTCTTTCTTTCTTTCTTTCTTTCTTCTCATTATTCTTTCTTTCTTTCTTTCTTTCTTTCTTTCTTTCTTCTCATTATTCTTTCTTTCTTTCTTTCTTTCTTTCTTTCTCCTCATTATTCTTTCTTTCTTTCTTTCTTTCTTTCTTTCTTTCTTCTCATTATTCTTTCTTTCTTTCTTTCTTTCTTTTCATTATTCTTTCTTTCTTTCTTTCTTTCTTTCTTTCTTTCTCCTCATTATTCTTTCTTTCTTTCTTTCTTCTCATTATTCTTTCTTTCTTTCTTTCTTTCTTTCTTTTCATTATTCTTTCTTTCTTTCTTTCTTTCTTTCTCCTCATTATTCTTTCTTTCTTTCTTTCTTTCTTTCTTTCTTTCTTTCTTCTCATTATTCTTTCTTTCTTTCTTTCTTTCTTTCTTTCTTCCTTCCTTTCTTTCTTTCTTTCTCTTTTTTCCTCCTCTTTTTCCTCATCATTTTCCTTACTATTCTTTTTTTCTTCACATTATTTTTTCTTTCTTTCTTTCTTTCTTTCTTTCTTTCTTTCTTTCTTTCTTTCTTTCTTTCTTTCTTTCAGTAAAGTGAAATCACGCCAATACGAGAAATGCCTTCGCCTTGAATCATATATATCTAATATATTTGTATAAAGAGGATTTGGCATTAAATAACCTACAATGGTTGATCTGCCGTAAAACCCAATCAAAGCAAATATATATTTGATATATATGTATGAAGAGGATTTGGCATTAAATAACCTTCAATGGTTGATCTGCCGTAAAATCCAATCAAAGCAAATATATATTTAATATATATGTATGAAGAGGATTTGGCATTAATTAACCAACAATGGTTGATATGCCATAAAACCCAAACAAACCAAATCATATATATTTAATATATATATATAAAGAGGATTTAGCATTAAATAACCTACAATGGTTGATATGCCATAAAACCCAACCAAACCAAATCATATATATTTAATATATATGTATAAAGAGGATTTAGCATTAAATAACCTAAACCGGTTGATCTGCCATAAAACCCAACGAAACTGGTAGGTCGACGATATTTTGCTACTTGAAAGTTTCAAAAAGTTTTGAACTTCATCCAGAAAGACGAGCCATAGTTGATTTTTTTTTTTAATTAGGAAAAAATAATTCAGATTATTCTAGTTTTATTAAAAAGTTTTATTGAACCACAACAAAAATGTTCGGCTATACTCTTCTTTTTCGGTGAGGCTTATAACCTTTTTGAACAATGTTCATGATTGCGAAAACTTTTTGAAAATCTGTTGCCGTCTACATGATCCAGCAAGTTATTTAGAGATTTATTCCTTTTTATATCAGACTCTAGTCAAACGTTACCTCCCGAGAGAATCCTGCTACTGTTTTATTACCAAATAACAATGGCAGAACTCTACTTCCGTTTTCTTACGCAATATTATAACTTGTACTTCCGTTTGCTTAAAACTCAGAAACCATTTAATGTTGTTCTTATTTGAATCGTTAATACCTTAGTTAACCGTGTATAACACGCATTTCTGTATAATACACATCCCTAATTTTCGGCTATGAAATTCTGAAATAATAAATCTCTTGTACATAATATGCATTCTCTTTTTGGAAATTGCAGCAGCTAAATATATCATTTATATGTCTCGGAACCAAAAATTTACACAGTAAATGGGAAGAACAAATTCACATAAAAATGTAACCATCTTTCGGGGAAAATAAGTAGCGAATAGAAGAAACAAATTATAAACAAACACACATTCCAATGTCTAGTTTTCTGTAGTGGTATAAAACCCAAATGTTTGTTATACATTATTTAGTTTGGAGCTTAAATACGAGTCACTTTCGCTCATGCTATCCCAAATATAGCGACGTACGCGAGCAATCAGAAATTTTAAAGATTTTCCAGGCGTTTCGATTCAGTCCAGGTGTTTGCAACCATACAGTAGTACTGAAACGGCTACTGCTTTGAAAGATTCCCGCCTAATTTTATCTGAGAGAACAGATTTCCATGCCTTACCTTTGCCATCGTTTACATTTGATGAGATATTGCTACCGAGGTGTTGGAACTGTTCAACTGATTTCAGAAGCTTGCAATTTGATAAGGAGATGGCTTCACATTGATTAAGACACACGAACTCTATTTTGTTTAGGATTAAGTAGAGACCAATACCACATGCTGTTTGCTCCAGACTGTGTATCATAGATTCGGCTTGAGTTGGTGTATTTGTAAGAACTGTTACCTTTCATTCGATCTATTGACGTTCATAGTATATAATCTTGATTAATTATGAATTGAAATGGTGCCAATGTATCTCCTTGCAAGACTCCAGCAACAAAGTCAAAGATATCTGTGTCACTATCTGGTGAGCGAACCATAATCTCTATGTTCTCGTAAAGCTTCATGAAAACAGCAACCGTTTTTTAGAGAGACCATATGCTGGAAATATTAGCTTCATCTTTCCTCTGTTGTCTAAAGATTTTTTTGCGAGAATCGTCTGTATCTGAGATGTTGATCGATTTCTCCGGGGACCGTTCTGATATTTTATAAGAAATTTTTCATCATCAGGTTGGCTACGAGTGAGAAGCAAGACATTATTGATCTTTGTAGCAATGGCAGTAACCGTTATATCACTATAGTTCTTTGTAATGCCGAGGCCGCCTTTGTTTGAGAAAGAAAGATTGGATCCGTTTACGAGCCCGCTTTAGATTAATCGTGTGGTAAATTCAGCCCATGGTCAATTCATTGTATATCAAATTTATTGCGGGTAAATTATCAGTGGCTAAATTCAGAATTTAATCATTGCTCCAAAGAATATCATAAAAAGAGCTGAGGGGTTACAGTTAGGGAAACCTTGTATTTTAAGAGCAATTAATCTGATACGATGAATTTTGCTGCTATAGATTTACTATGCAATGAATTTACTGCGAGGATATTACTTCGAATCAGCCTTTTTTCCATCCGTCTCTATCGCCTATCGCTCCTGACAGGTCCTCTACTCGGCATCCAGTGTCCACACATGATTGATATATGCAAGTTTTTGCAGGTCGGTCAACTCTAGATCGTCTATGTGTAGGTATCTATAAAAAAAAATGACGCTTATATGTTCGTCTTTACTTCACTAGCAGTGAGATGAGAGGTAAGTGGTCGTACAGCTGTTGTTTTGCAGTGTGTTGCTTCCTGGATTTGGTAACCATACGACAACAATATTTATAAAAATGAGCTGAGATAGAGGATTGTCCAATTAAATCTAACACAGTTTTCAGCTTTTCTCGTAATTTGTTCTTGTTCAGCGACAATCTCGTTCGTATTATTTATCTATTTATTTATTTATTTATTGTTGTGTCATTTTTGATTCCACACCCAGCATTTCAATTATTCTAAACAATTGACATCAGCGGCAACCAAGTAGCCGAAATCCTTGACGATCTTCGAGACCACCTTGGCGGTTTTTATAACTGACGTCTCGCTCCCCACGGGATACAGAGGCAAGCGCCCACCGGGAGACAAAACGGACGGTTATAAGGTGGAGGGGAAAAATGTCCTTACAATGTTGATCTGATGTCGAAAACTGTTCTCAACATTCTTATCTCTTTGTAAATTAAATATAAGAAACGCAACACTTGTTTACTCGCGCGCACACACTCACACATACACACATATGTACAAACAAATATACACATACATACGAATACCCATATACATAGGCACACGTACTTATACACACGTTCTCACATATACACCTACACATATACCTATCAAGACATACTTGTACACGTACACACTCACAAACGGGTGCAAAAAGACACCCACAAGCACACACATATATGCACGTATACACATACATACAAATATACACGTGCATACACACACATGTACACACATGAACACGTACACAGTCATACATACACATATATACGCTTGTACACACATAAACAAAAAATGTATACGTACATACATTCATACATACATGTCTTTATATTGTTTCTCTCGACTTTTCATAGCAAATAGATTAAAAGTCCGTACCATATGAATCGTGAACTCCCTTCAGGAATGTGAAGAATGTGCGTTAACAATGCGTAATGTCACTCGTAGTCAATTCCAACTAACTCCACGTCGTACCGTCGGTGTGGCTCAGAATACAGTGTCTATATAGCCTACAAAGAAACAAGACCCCCCCGCCCAAGAGGATATCCTTGGTATGAGATATTTGTCGCTGCCTCCCACCAGACAGGACTTGACCTGAAGGCCGATTAAAGTGGGGATCTAGGGGAGGGGAATTTCGGACACGAGCCGAGATCGGACCCTGTTGGTCTATGCTGCTCATTGACCCATTAAGTGCAATATGGATCTAATGAGCCAAGCAGTTTCACGAATCCAAATCTGGGTCCGTGCACGGATGCCAGGTGATAGCAAGGTCTACTGCTATACATAGGGGACAAAGGTGTCAATGTTGCAGCTCGTATCCTTGGTATGATACTAGATTAAATTTAGCAGTGCAGCTCCAATTCTTCAAATCTTCAATGCCATTACTCTCAGACCCACTCTGACCCGGAGAGGTAGTACCTGTTAGGGTCCCATTTATAAGTTAAAAGATTTGTTTAAAAATTATTTGTCTTAGATAGGTATAAAAGTAAAGTTGGCGGCCGCAGTCGAAAGTGACCCGAAGGCTCCCTTTTATATAGCTACTACACCGAGGTGTAGGGGAGGGTGCTACTCCTTTACATGGATTGCTCCACTTTACCCTCGATATGTACCTTATATTGCTGAGTGTTAAGCATAGAGGTATCAAGTAACATTTTTAAAGTCTTTGGTATGGCGTGTCCTAGGATTGAACCCAGGTCTCCCGGACTATTGGCGAACACTCTACCCACTAGGCCAATACCTAGATAGGTATACCTGATACCATATAGCAGTAAATATTGGTATTAATAATTACTTGAAGCAGTAATTGGTAACTAAAGATCATTTTTAGTTAAAACCATATAATTAAGCAACCAAATAACTATTATCTAATAGAAATAAATACAGAAATACTTAAAAGTAAGTAAAGTTGTTAAGAAAGGAGGTATCAAGGAGGTACCATTTTTAAAGTCTTTGGTATGACGCGACCTGGGATTGAACCCACTAGACCAATGAGCCGGTTACTTAAAACCATATAATTATTTGTATTAAGAATAGTTCCTCGAAGTTAAAATTTTTTGATCGGTAGAGTGTCCGCCAATGCCCGGCTGATCCAAGTCGAGTCTTACCAAAGACTCAAAAAAATGGTACTTGATACTTCTTTGCTTAACAGTCAGCAATATAAGGTATGTATCAAGGGTAAAGTGGAACGATTCAGGAAAAGGAGGTGCACCCTCCTCTGCATCTCGGTGTAGTAGCTATTGGAAAGGGAGCCTTCGAGTCACCCTCGACTACGGTCACTAACTTAATTCTTACTTGTAATTATAAATTAAAGATTATTTTAGTTGAAACCATATAATTAACAAAACAAATGACTGTTGTCAAATAGAAATAATTCTGTAAATTTTTTTAATTATTTGTATTAAGAATAATTACTTGAAAATATAGTTAAATAAACTTTATTATTATTAATCACTCGAAATCATATATTTGTGCACTAACAAATGGCTATTATTAATTAGAAATAATTATTTAAAACCATATAATTATTTGTATTAGATAAGAATACTTGAAACCATACAAAAGTGAGCAAATTATTTATAATAGATAGGAATACTTGATATCATAAAATGAGACGCCAAGATTATACAAAAAATGTAAATTGGAATATATGATGAATGCAGTTTTCTAAACCCTGAAGACCTGCCGGGGGCGATGAGTGATAGGGAGAAGTGGCGAGAGAGGGTCAGGGATAACCGTGCTGGCGGCACGACATGATGATGATGATGATGAACTTCTAGGCATAAAATCCCCCAAGCCGGGTTGACATACCGTTAGAATAAATCAGTTAGTCAATTAATCTAACTCCATATTTAATCAGTTTGGTTTGGTTTGGTTTTATGGCATATCAACCCTTGTAGGTCATTTAATGCCAAATCTTTTTATACTTTTTATATCAAATATATGATTAATATTTCTAAAGGAGCCTGAGTTAAATGGTCTCACTTTTTTCTATCTAAAATGAATACACTGTTGAATTATCAAACAGTTCTATTTCAAACAATTCAGTCTAGCATAAGTACACAGTTTGGTTTCTTTCGTTTAATGGCATATCAATCTTTGTAGGTTATCTAATCCCAAAGCCATCCTTCTAGAAGAACAGTAGTGGTACTATTTAACCAATAGCTGGGAGGATAAGGGGGTTCATGCCTTTCCCAAGAGTATTTGTCCGAAAGTGAACGTAATAGCGCGACTGGGGCTCGAACTCGTTTACTACGATTCCGCAGTCCATCACGTTAACCATTACACCACGAGGACACCCCCCCATAGATACACAGTTTCTTGTCTACACACAGTTAAATATAAAAACAGTTCTATCCCAAACAACTCTGTTTAGCATTAGTACACAATTTTAAAGTCAAACCGACCTATAGATACAAAACTAACAGGTGCAACCACTCCGGGCCAGAGTAGACCTGGGAGCGATGGCAATGAAGAGGTACACGGCATTCTTCAGAGCTCCAGCATTATTGGAGCCTCACCATCTGGTTGTTTATTGACATATATCAGGATACTCGTTGGGGGAATCTTATTCCTCTGCAAAGATGCAGTCGCTGTATTTTGTGACAGCAGCCGACTGGGCCACACATTTAATTAGTGATGGTATATCCAAAAATAAATAAAATTTTATAACTATGAAACCCCCACTCCCTGAAAAAATAAACAAAAACCCCACTTTATTTTAGATAAAACTAGGATTGATACCCGGAATAAACATGTGCATTTAAATTAGACGATTGAATAAAAAGTTAATTTCAAACAAACCAAGCAATTTTCTTGAATTTTGATATTTTTTGAATTTTGATTAATCGAATGTAACGATTGTATTTTGGTTTCTTTTACGTTAAACCCTGACTTCTGCCTCGAAAAAAAAAAGGAATGATATCCTTGTAAAGAAAAACTGAAGATAAGCAAAGTTCTGACTTTTTTTTGTCTTCTTTTATCTTAACAGATAAAATACCGAAAGCCGTACAGTAAATAATCTTTCTTCCATTCCAGATTATTCCCTTTCTTTCTTTCTTTCTTTCTTTCTTTCTTTCTAGGCGTTATCACAATTCTTTCTTTCTTTCTTTGCATTGTCATAATTCTTTCTTTCTTTCTTTCTTTCTTTCTTTCTTTCTTTCTTTCTTTCTTCAGATTGCTGGTGTGCTCATTCAAATCCAGTGAATACACTGTCAGAGACAGAAAGATTTCAAGAATTTAAAATTTCCATCGCACATACATTGGCAGTGGTGAGAGATTAATGGCAAAAATACAGCTGTATCTGCATCCATGTCATTTCCGTTGTCATCATGGCGTAGAGTGGTGAACATCGAGCGTTTGTTTAAAAATAGAAATCATTTTAACGCTGTGGTTACTTCGTAAGCGTTTCGGAGTCACTCGATAAGGAGAACTCCTCCGGAGGACTACTCCCTCTGGGGACACCTGAAGGCTCAATTCTGAAAACGTAGGCAGCCGACAGCTGATGGACAGTAAGATTTTAT
This sequence comes from Sepioteuthis lessoniana, assembly GCA_963585895.1. Classification (NCBI taxonomy): domain Eukaryota; kingdom Metazoa; phylum Mollusca; class Cephalopoda; order Myopsida; family Loliginidae; genus Sepioteuthis; species Sepioteuthis lessoniana. The sequence continues at coordinate 3,976,362 of OY757933.1, forward strand.
TCATCATAAAATCACAGCAAAGCTAGAAGCAGTAGGTGATTTCACATAGCACTAATACCCTTGGGAAAGGTATGAATCCAATTATTTTCTCTCCAGCTATGGATAAATTGTAGGATAGATTGGGTTCTTCATCCTTGGTGAGGCAACTAGTCTAGGAGGAGGAAAACTCTGAATTCAAACCTGGTAAACTCCGCTTAAAAAATTGACCTTGTGTCATATCGTGCTCGAGCGGAGGGGTTGGGTAAATATGGTATCTAGACGAGTACAGCAGAACTTCAAGGTGAAGCTTCAGGTTTAGGCTTAAAGAGAGTATTGCACGTAAGGGCAGGATTCGGATGATATAATCTTCTAAACAAAGTTATGACAAAGGCCCCCGGCTTCGGCTGGGCCACCGTCGGGTTGGCGAGCTGCAACATTGACACCTTTGTTCCCCTGGACCTTATTGTCCAGTTTAAGCTATAATCAGGCGTACATGCCTGGACCCAGATTAGGGTCCAAGACCAGCTAGGCTCATCAAGCCCATATTACACTAAGTGAGTCGATGACCAGCATAGACCAACGGACCTTGCTATAACCTGGCATCCGTACCCGGACCCAGATTTGGGTTCGTGAAACTGCTTGGCTCATTAAAGCCACATTGCACTTAGTGGGTCTATGAGCAGCATAGACCAGCAGGGTTCGAGCCTCGGCTCGTACCCGACCACCCCTTCCCCTAAATCCCCACTATAATCGACCTTCGGGTCATTGACATTGTGTCGAGTCCTGTCTGGTTGGAGGCAGCGACAAATACTTATGACAATAACAAAACAAAAATGGATGCTGTATTTTCTATAGAAAAGTTAAAATTTTAATAGGATCTATATTATCTTTTTAAAACTTATTTATTTACGTTTCAAATTCGAAAGATTCTTATGTCGGATCCGGTTTAGCAATATTGCGTAAAGATGGAACCGACATGACGAGTTCAAATGCTACACTCGGAGGTTTATATTTCCCTTTCGTATTAATACCCTCAGAAAAGATACGAATTCTTTTCTTCTTCCCCCGACCAGCTATGTGCAAATCGAAGAACAGACTGAACTTTTCAGCTTCATTTAAACAACCCATCTTTGAGAAAGAATAAATCTGAATTGAATGGCATAATGGTTCGAGTGTTCGCCAATGGCCCGGGAGAACTGAGTTCAATCCCAGGTCGAGTCATACCAAAGACTCAAAAAATGGTACTTGATGCTACCTTGCTTAACACTTAGCATTATAAGGAAAGAATCAAGGGTAAAGTGGAGTAACCCAGGGAAAAGAGTAGCGCCCTTCCCTACACCTTGGTGTAGTAGCTATCGAAAAGGGAGCCTTCGGGTCACCCTCGACAACGGTCACCAACTTTACTTGCTTATTGTTGGGGTGAAAATGTTGCACACTAGTTCACCATTTTTTTGTTATCAGTTCATTCAAAAAGGGTGGATAGTTCTTCCCCGCTAGAAATAAATTCCATGTGTAATCAGCCAAGTGGTTTACATCACTAATAGAAGTAAGGTAATGATTTTTTTTATATTAATCATTTTTCGTTAATTATATTTTATTATTTAGTTTGGTAAGGCTTTGAACTACTCGAGTCTCTTAATCCAGATGCATAGTCAGATGGTGCAGTCTTACGCTCGCGTGGAAAAGATATGACAATCATCAACTGTGATGATAAACTCCTGTAATATAATGGCCGAGGGAATTCGGTTTATGCCTTTGGGCTTAGTTTGGCTGAGAACTTTTCGGCTCAGCACAGGGGTTAGTTAGGTGCAACATTAACACAGGTGTTCACACGCGAGCGGGCGGAGCGGACGTGTCACTCAGAGATGTAACAATAGCCCGAGATGGGAAACGGGCGCTAGAGAGTGCGAATGACGTCACGCACCCGAAGCGCGCGGAGGATTTGGGGAGATTTTGAAAAAGTCAGGGAGTTGAGATGAGACCTGGCTCGTGGGGAAGACGGTTGGTTTTCGCTTGCTCGTGGAGACCTTTGTGGCGGGTGCCACACGTGTTGGGGGGGGGGGCAGATGAAAAGCCAGAATAGAAACATTGCGCCCTTCTCCCCTTGTGTCGAAGAACTTTTAAACTCAAAGGTAATAAAAAAAAGTTTCGTACCTGAACAAAGAAGTCGTTACGTGTTTTTCGAATTTCGAGATTCCTAAGTTCTATCTTTATGGACATTCGATGTACGTTTCACACATAGCCATATCATGGCTATGGTACACTCCCAGACAGGAAATGAGGCTTGTGTGAATGACGTCAAGCCCAGAAGAGATGGGCCTGAGAATTGGAAGATTTTGAAATGAGACTTAGTTGAGGTCGACCTTTGAAAGTAGTGGTTGAGTTTTTCGGGTCTGATCAGATCAGATCAGATCATATTTTTGGGGTCTCGACTGGCAGAGAAGAATTGAGATCTTAAACACCACAAGATACGCCACGCATGGGTAGGTGGGGGTCGGCATAGTATGGTTAGCATACGGTTTCTATGATTTGTGTCTCTATCCTCGTGTCACCAAGGACTGATCGGATAGAAAGAAATAAACTCGTTTGTATCGCCCGTATTTGTATTACACATTAGAATTTTTCACATCAGCGTTAACTGATGGTCTTTCACTGGAGATTGAATGACAGCAAGTCTCCTCAAGTCTCCAGGACTCTTCTCAGTATTCTGGACGTTTTCAATAATGCTGTTGTTTGGATGGTCTCCTACTCAGCCGCCAACTTCCAAATCCTCCAGGCCCTTTAATAACCTTTAGCTACCGTGCCAAAAGCACTAATCAAAATTGGTATAATTGTCATCTTCATGTTCCATAGTTTTTTCAGTTCTCTAGCAAGGTTTAGGTACTTATCTCTCTTTTCACATTTTTTCAGTTTTATTCTGTGGTCAGCCGGGACAGCAAAGTCGACAATTTTGTAGATTTTCTTTTTTTTTGTTGCGATTAGGTGATCCGTTTGTATGTTAAAGTCCCATATGAGTTTCTGTGTGTCATTTTCTAGGACAGGTGCTGGATTGTGCATATACCATTTGTTGGCATGGTCAAATTTAAATTTCTTGCACATCTCCCAGTGGATCACCTTGCCCACCCAGTCGTGTCTAGCCTTGTACTCCTTCTGTGCCAATTTGCTACATCCGCTTAATATGTGATTGATGGTTTAATCTCTGCCATTGCATAGCCTACATTTGCTGTTTTGTTGTGTCTTATCGATCCTCGCCTTGATATGATTGGTTCTTATGGCGCTGTTTTGTGCTGCCACCAGGAGAGATTCTGTTTCTCTCTGAAGGTTTCCTTTTCTTCACATCTGATGAGTATACAACACATTGAAAAAGGATAGATAGTTCTACATAAGCCTTCCCCGCAAGAAACTAATTCCCTGTGTAATTAACCAAACGGTTTCCATCTCTTAATGAACTTTTGGACACATAAACATGATCTTCGTTGCGAAGATCCTCAGGAGAGTATTACTATATTATAGTATATTGCAGTTATATTACTCTGGGTTGAGTGAGTTTCATGGCATATCAACTTTCCAAGGCTATCTAATTCCAAATTCTGTTTATACATATATCAAATATATGATTGATAAAAGAATAGTTTATAGGTAACATTTTAACTAGGCCAGAGCTCACTTGTTTGTGAACAATTGAATAGTTTCAAGTATTGTTATATACGTGGGGCGTACGATAAGTTGTCAGACTTTTTTTGTACAGGCATTTAAAATTGTCTTAGACTCTTGAAAATTCACTATGTTATTGCTCTACATCTGATGATATGACTGACCAATTTTTAGGATTTCAGGCTTAAAGGAACCGCTACAGCAGCAATTGGAATACAAAATATAATCTGGACGTGAGGACACTTTAAAAGAACGATATGCAATAAAATTCTGTTTTAAACTTGGAAAAAATGCCACAGAAACGGATGGAATGCTTCAGACTGCTTTTCGACCATCTTGCATGAATCGACCATCAATTTTTGAGTGGCATAAGAGATTCAAGGAAAGTGGGGGGTCTGTGGGGGATGATGAGAGGTGTGGGAGGGGTAAGGAAGTCAATACATCATAGCTGATTGGCCAAAGGGTTAGGGTTAGTATATTGAGGTTTTAAGAGAGTTTAGGAAGAAATTCCGTCGGAAGAGACCAGCACTCTTCAAATCGGGTCAGTGGCATTTCTACCAGGACAATACACCAGTCCACAACTCCATCTTAGTCACGGACTATTTGATCAAGATGGGCATCAAGACAGTACCTCAGCCTCCCTATAGTCCATACCTTGCTCCCTGTGACTTTTGGTTATTCCCTAAGCTCAGAGGCTGTCGTTATGAGACAATTGAGGAGACGAAAGAGGCTGTGACGAAGGTCATTGACAGGCTCACACAAGAGGACTTCCATGGAGCCTTCCAGGAGCTGTTGGAACGGTAAAACAAGTGCATTGCAGCCGGGGGAGATTACTTCGAAGGAGACTAGAGTTTCATGTGTATTATCAATAAAATTGCCCATACGAAAAAAATCTGGAAACTTATATAATGATCCTCGTAATAAGTTCCCACTGCCTTATTTTGTGCTGCTAATAAAAGAGAAAACGTTTCTCTCATCATCATTGATTCATCTAATTTTCCTTCGTCTTAATTTTGTTGCATTTTATCGCAGTTTTCTTTGATAGTTATTTCTACTACAGTACGTAATAAAAAATAAAAAAATATATTGGTACACTGTGTGTGACATCTTTCTCTGTACCTGAAGCTAAGATGTGACACAAGGCCGTATGAATGGAGCATGCAAGCAGCCATTTATAGGTTCGACCCCTCACGTTGCTATTGCTTATGAATAGTCCAGATAAGAAGGCTGATTTTCGATTTTACATTTAAAGATCACTGGTTTTCTTTTTCTCACTCGTTATCGTGTCAGTACTACTGTGTGGTTGCACCGATTGAACTTTAACAAAACACCTGAAGAAAAAGCTTCATAAGGATACTACGTACTATTTTGAGCGAATCCTGGAATGAGCAAGCAACAAAACAGCAGCTGTGTAACCACTTACTTCCCATCTCACAAACCATACAAGCAAGACAAGTAAGATATGCTGAGTACAGCTGGAGAAATTAGAATGAGTTCTTATGGACTCGTACACATAGACATATCAGTGTTGGCCTACCAGCAAAAATTTGCATGCATCAGCTCTGTATGGAAACTGGATGCCATTTACAGGACTTTCCAAGAGCAATAGCTCATAGGGATAAATGTCGAGAGAGAGGGTTAAAGGAATCTTTAATATCGGCCTGTTTTGATAATATATATATATATATATATATATATATGAAAGTAAAAAATTTGGCAATCTGAAGGCTCCTTTTTCAATAGCTACTTCATTGGGGTGTAAGGAGGAGCTCTACTTTCCCTGGATTGCTTCACTTTACACGTAACCTTATAATGCTGAGTGTTAAGTAAAGAAGCATCTAGTACCATTCTTTGAGTTTTTGGTATGACTGGATCTGTGATTGAACCCTAGTCACTCAGGCCATGGGCGAACACATTTTAATCATTTGGCCAATATAATATCTCTGTTATATTAGAAAATATAATTGGGAAACTTTTTCTAAGCTAAAAATCTGATGTACTGACTGTTTGATTTCTTTGTTTAATGACATATCAAACTTTGCGGGTTATTTAATGCCAAAGCCATTCTCCTAGACGAACAGTAGTGGTACTACGTAACCCATAGATGGGAGGATAAGGGGGTTCATACCTTTCCCAAGGGTATTAGTATAAAAGTGATTGTGACATATCAAGGTTTGGTTTGGTTTCTTTGTTTAATGGCATATCAACTCTTTTTTAGGTTATTTAATTCCAAAGCCATTCTCCTAGAAGAACAGTAGTGGTATTATTTAACACATAGCTGGGAGGATAAAGGGGTTCATACCTTTCCCAAGGGTATTTGTCTGAAAGTGAACGTAATTGCGCGACTGGAGTACGAACTCGCGTACTACGATTCCGCAGTCCATCGCTTTAACCATTACACCACGAGGACACCACCCTGAATTTTTGATTGATTTTATTTTCATGTAATTTGTTCTCAATCATCTGGCAATCTGAAATCGGAAATGATTTTTAAAGATTTTTTAGATTTATTTTTGGGCTACCATCTACGCGAATTAAATTTGTCCCTAAACAAAATAGCTAAAAGAATTTTTTTATGAAAAGACCGTATGTGTGATAAAATTAGTTTCGTCACTAAAACTTTTGATTATTCTAATTTTGAGATTTTAAAATTTCAAATTCAAACAAGCACGTGTGAATTGCTGATCTTCTAATATAATTAAATAATGATGTATAGACGTTTAGACGAATTTGCAAATGAAGGAAATGAACCTAGTCTGGATATATTTTAAATATTGGTGGAAGAGAAGGTTGTCCAAGTGCAACACTTTTCACACTCACCAGAACAGTCAAACAATTCCGACAGCACAGCTCCACCCCATATTAAAAAGGAATATCAGTGATGGTTCGACCAATAAAAAATTTCCTGGAATAAGTACGTTCTATGCCATGGGGACTATCTTCATTAATTGTTGATTTCTGTCTTGATAAGTATAGCTTCAGTCTCGATACTTTTTGATAACAATACTCATAATATTTAGCTCTGTCCCATAATGAAAGCTACATTTATCATAAGAAATGTATATACAAATGTACCTACTATTATAGGAAAAATATAATTGATTGACTGATTGATTTTATGGTATGTCAACCTACCTAGGATTATGTAATGTCTAGAGGTTAAGGAATCGCGCTCGTTGTACATCCATATTTACATTTTTTGTGTTGTTGTTTTTAAAGATCTTTTTTTTTGGGGGGGGGCAAGGATCCCATCGAATACGATTAATTTTTTAAACAAATCTATTTGACCTATGGATGAAACCCGACCAGACTCTACCAATTTGTGTCCGTGTGGACCTGGGAGTAATGGCAACGAAAAGGTATTTCCAGAATAGGAGCCTCATCATCAGATACAGTTTAATGTGATGCTCATTACACTCTTGGGAGGGGGTTTACACCCCTTACAGGGGATACAGGTAATTTATACTAAGCTTCGTTGACAGGCCGTGGAACAAAAATGGTTAATTTTGGGTGGATGGTGCGGGTTTTTTTCTGGAAGGTGGGACCGCATACATTCAAGGAAGCAATCAGGAGATAGACAGATGAGGTGAGAGAGAGAGAGAGAGAGAGAGAGAGAGAGAGAGAGAGAGAGAGAGAGAGAGAGAGTTGTGGCCAAAAGCAGTGATTAGTAAGGTCACCAAGAAAACTTCAGTTAATACTCTAATTAGTCAATTCTTTCACATACCAATATCTTTTCTTAGCGGATAAGTAAACAAATTAGTCATCATCTTAAAGAAAAAAAACAAAAAACAGCACTACTTGCATCTTTTGTTTGTCTCCCTTGACAACTGATGGGACTTGCCATTTGTGTTGCCCGGATGAGTGCTATTTATTAGGACGGCATCTCCAGCAGCAGTATTGAAGATCTTCAGTTTACGAACTTGCAACAGACAGAAGACAGAATCGATTTCAGATGATTTCTTTTCGAAACAAAACCTAAAAATCCATATTTACTTCTGTCCAAATTTGTTTTTACGCTTTTTAAGATTGAAAGATATTGAAGAGAAAATGTATATAAATTTCTTGAGGTACCTGTGGTTATCGTCGTAGGAAATGGACACGGCGACACGAGTTCAAATCCTGGACGAGACTGATTGCATTTCACATAGCACTAATACCCTTGGGAAAGGTATGAATCCAATTATTCTCCCTCCAACTATGGGTAAATAGTAGGGCAGACTGGGTTCTTCAGCCTTGGTGAGGCAAGTAGTCTAGGAGAAGGAAAACTCTGAATTCAAAGCTATTAAACTCCGCTTAAAAATTGATCTTGTGTCATATCCTGCCCGAGCAGAGGGGTTGGTAAATAGGATAAATTTCTTGAGAAGCTTATTGGCCAGTATTTCGTCGTAGAATTAAATGACCAAATCACGGAGTGCAAAATTGTAAGCATTTTTAACTTTTATATCGGAAATATGATTTTATAGCCTTTCGCATTCTATTTCGGGGTTTCAAAATATAAATACTTTCCTAAGTTTTCACTGCCTATCAATGAAATGTAACAAAGGTTTACTTATATTTTTATTGTTCTTAAGACAGACTGAAAAAACTTGTTAATATAATACATTCTTTTATTTGAAAAATTTTATTAAGTTCGGTTTGTGCAAATCAGGAACAATAAATTTCGATTTTTCTTTTCTTTTTAGTTCTGCTTTGATCAACACTCCTTCAGTCTTAATACTTCTTGAACACACCTCACGTAATACTAATTATGTCCCATAATGAATGTTACATTTAGTACAAGAAATGTGTATAAAAACAACAACTTTTATGGGATAAAATTATTTTCCTTCATAATTCTTTTCCGTCTTGATATCTTATTAACACACCTCTGTCCCAAAATCATTGTTAGATTCATTGAGACATGTATATAGAAATATAGCAACTATTATGGGACAAAAATAGTTTCATTCATTGTTCATTTCTGACTGGATACGTTTTTTTTTTAATACACTTTGCCTAACATTACATTTGTCCTGTAATAGATGTTACTTTTAGTATGAGAAATGTGTAGATAATTGTAGCAACTATAAAAAAATAGTTTCCTTCGTTGCTCATTTCAATCTCGACACATTTTTTAACACACCTTGCTTAACACTATCTTTGTCCTGTAATAAATGTTACATTTAGTAAAAGAAAAAAAAAAATATATATATATATATATATACAAATACATCTTTAGTTTTTATACTTTTTGAGTTTAAATAGATTAATTTCTTGACGCTATTTATTCGTACCTAAAGTTTGTTCCAAAAAGAAACCTGCCAAATCACGTTCGTGTCCCGTCCCTTATTTTTATTGCTGAAGAAGAGGAATTTTCAGGGAGTGATGTGTACGTGGATGCCTGCAAGCATGTGGGTACGTATGTGTGTGTGCGCGCGTGCACGGGTATGTGTGTGTGTGTGTGTGTCAGGGTATATATGTGTGTGACGATGTGATTAAATATGGTGTAAGTTGATGTGTGTCTCAGGGTTATTCTGACAGGAATTCAACTTGACGTATTATCTTAACACCAGGTGTATCGACAAGTACCGAAGTTACACAGTGAAGATCCTCGAATCTCTCTTTGTCCCCCCCCCTTTTCCCGACTTAGACAGATTTCGCCTCCCACCATCACCCAAAAATCCTTTTGCATAGCACCCTTCCACACCAGCCACAACCCCTTAAACCAATCCACAAACGAACAAAACACACACACACACACACACACACACACACACACACACACATATATATATGTATTACTTGGGGTGTTGAGACAGAGAAATTTTGGAATCCATTAAAAGGTGGGTGGAAGAGAGAGAGAAAGAGAGAGAGAGAGAGAGAGAGAAAGAGTGAGAGAGAAGAAAAAGAAAGGAAAATGACAATGGGGTAGGATTGCGAGTAAGTGGGTGCGTGAGAGAGGCACCGTTGCTATGGGTAATCGGGGTAGAAAAACAGTTTGGGGTGGTGGAGGAAGTAGAAATCCGCCGTCGTGGTCGGCCTCCCATTTTTGAAAACAAACTGTTTCTTAAAAAAATGATGGTCACAGGTGTTTGTACCTAAGCCACACACTCGACAGGGGTCAGACGAGATTTGCCTCCCACCCCTCACACACTGGAACTGTTTGTATTTTTTTAAGAATGTTTTAGCCAGATTTCAATTTTATTCATTTGTTTTTTTTCTTTTTTTTTTTCTTTTAGCTTGCCTCACTTTTTTGTTAAATTTCGCGTTTTATATTTCTTGTTGTTGTTATTATTGTTGTTATTGTTGTTGAAATCCCCCGCTCCATTGACTACCCCCCTCCACAGTCATAGAACTACCTACTTATTCTCATTCGCTCTTGCATTCGTTTCCCAGAACGCAGTGGTCTTAAAACCTTTTTCAAAATACGAATAGTATACAGAGGAAGAGGGTAGAGAAAGAAAGCGTTTATTTTTTCGTTTAATGGCATATCAATCTTCGTTGGTTATTTAATGCCAAAGCCATCGTTGTAGGACAGCAATGGTACTATTTAATTCATAGTTGCAGGGTAAGGAAATGAATACTTTTTCCGAAAATAAACGTAATAGCGCGACTGGAGTTTGAACTTATTTACTTCAAAGCCATTACACCACAGCCACTTCAGAACAAAGAAAAAGGACCTTCACCACAAGAAAGAGAACTTTTTATAACACTAAAATGAATTTGATGGTGAGACTTCAGTTCTAGATCTCTGGGGAGTGTAGAATCACCTCTTCATTTCCATTACTTCCAGGCCCACTCTGACCTGGAGTGCTACTACTTTTTTTTCTGTTTATGGCCGTCAGAAGGATCTGTTTGAAAATTGTTATTATTAGACAGAAATACTTGAAACCATTATTCTCTCTTGTTGGTTTGCAGCTTTCAGTTTTGCTTTGGCTGTGTTCTTTCTTCTACTCACTTCGTTTATTGTTTGCCAGGCTATCCTAGATTGTCTATCTTCCACCGAGTCTCTAATCTTATCTATCTGATTTTGAATGTATTCTGTCTGTTCCTTTATATATATGCCTACTAACTGATATTGTGGCGTTTTTAGTTTTAAGGCATTTGTGTTTGTTGGGTTTTTTCGATAGTTTTTGGCGGCTGTTTTCACTAGTGCACGTTTTTAATCTAGGATAGCCTGGCAAACAATAAACGAAGTGAGTAGAAGAAAGAACACAGCCAAAGCAAAACTGAAAGCTGCAAACCAACAAGAAAGAATAAAACTGTGGAAACAACACTTCAAAAACCCACTAGGAAACCCACCGAAAATAACACATGAACCAATCACCAGAATAATTAGTAAACAATTAGACATTAAACTAGGACCGTTCACACAAGAAGAACTCGACTCGGTTCTCAGAAAAATTAAAAATAGGAAAGCTACAGGGCTGGACGAGATTCCCCCAGAAGTATGGAAAACCAGACAATTCGACGACATACTGCTCCGACACTGCAACGCAGTATACAATAAAAATCCGATAGATAGATGGATGAAGGGATGCATACTCCCCTTCCCTAAAAAGGGGGACCTTGGATTAGCCAAAAACTACCGAGGCATAACACTCACATCCATAGCAGCCAAAATCTACAATGCCCTACTACGAAACCGCATAGAACCCAAAATCGACAACATACTTAGAAAAAACCAAAATGGCTTCCGAAGAAATAGATCCACGACCTCACAAATATTAACCATCCGCAGAATCCTTGAAGGTGTACGGGCAAAGAACCTACAAGCGACATTAATATTTGTCGACTTTACCAAGGCTTTCGACTCCATTCACAGAGGAAAAATGGAACAAATCCTACTAGCGTACGGCATACCTAAAGAAACCGTAGCAGCAATAACGATTCTCTATAGAAACACCAAAGTAAAAGTACGATCACCAGATGGAGACATAGAATACTTCAACATTGTAGCAGGAGTACTACAAGGGGACACACTGGCTCCGTACCTCTTTATCATTTGTCTAGACTACGTACTTAGAACATCGATTGACAAAATCAAAGAGAATGGCTTCGAGCTGACGAAGAAAAGAAGTAGAACAACAATTACCGACGCCGACTACGCCGATGACATAGCGATACTGGCAAATACACCCGACCAAGCCGAAACACTACTGCATAGTTTAGAACGAGCAGCCGCAGGCATAAGCCTCTTCAAAACGGAATATATGTGCAATAATCAAACGGGGGACATCTCCACTCTAGACGGAACCCATCTTAAACTAGTAGACAAATTCACTTACCTAGGAAGCAGCGTAGCATCAACCGAAAAGGACATCGACACGAGGTTAACGAAAGCATGGACAGCTATCAATAGGCTATCGATTATATGGAAATCAGACCTAACCGATAAAATGAAACGCAGTTTCTTCCAGGCAGCGGTCACATCGATACTGCTATATGGGTGCACTACATGGACTCTAACAAAACGGCTGGAGAAGAAGCTAGACGGCAATTACACAAGAATGCTGCGAGGAATCTTGAACAAGTCCTGACGGCAACACCCCACAAGACACCAACTGTACGGCCACCTGCCTCCTATCACGAAAACTATCCAAGTTAGACGAACCAGACATGCAGGACACTGCTGGAGAAGCAGGGACGAACTCATAAGTGATGTACTCTTATGGACCCCCACACATGGCCGTGCAAAAGCAGGACGACCAGCACGAACATACATTCAGCAGGTATGTGAGGATACGGGATGTTCTCCTGAAGACCTGACAGGGGCGATAAACGATAGGGAGGAGTGGCGAGAGAGGGTCAGGGATATCCGTGCCGCCAGCACGACATGATGATGATGATGACTTGAAACCATACAAGCGTAAACAAACAAATTATTATGTTCTTCTCCGATGATAGCTTTGGCTTTAAATAGCCCACGAATGTTGATATGCCATTTAACAATGAAACCAAATAAACCAAACGTCATGTTCCACGGGTTTTTTCGTATTTAGGCAAGATGCAAGTATTCGTCTATCTTTTTTAAAATTTACACTCCGTGGTCTGCCTGAACAGCAAAATCTACCAGACGGAAAGAGGCTGTGACAAAGGTCATTTACACGCTCAGACAAGAGAACCTCCATGGGGCCTTCCAGAAGTTGTTGAAACGGTACAACAAGTGCATTGCAGCCGGAGGAGATTACTTGGAAGGGGACTAGAGTTTCATGTGTGTACTATCAATAAAAGTGCCCATACGAAAAAAGTTTGGAAACTTATTTAATGATCCTCGATTGGACCTGAATATTTTCCAAGGGAAACAGCCTTGGTATTTCTCCCTTTGATGAGATTCCTGCTGCAGAGTTCGATTTTGAGAAGCCTTCTTGTTCGTCTGAGATACTCTTTTGTTATTATTTCTATCATCTCTATTTACTTGATGGTGTTCGCTCCCAATATCTGCGAGTACTTGTAAGTTTTCTTTTCTCCGAACGTCCTGATATTTTCTTGATTTGTCAGTTTTATTTCTTTCGTCATTTATTTTTTTCCCCTTCTCATTATTTGCACGGCTCATTTTTCAATACGAAATTCCATTCCTATATCCAGACTGTATATTCATATTGTTTATATCAGAGATTCCAATTCATTTTCATTTTTACAAACAGCTTGATGCTATCCATGTATATAAGTTGATTAATCATTTCTTATGATTAAGTAAATTTGTAGCCCACAGTGTATGTGATTGAGATGCTGTCCAACACTAATAATACTATTTAATGTTAATCATTTGTTTGTAGGCAGTTAGTTTCAAGTATTTTTATCTAACACTAATATTATTGTAATAACAACTTAGACGAGGACATGACTCAGAAGGATGCTTAGGTTTCTTTGTTTAATCGCAGATCAAATATCGTAGGTTACTAATTGCCAAAGCCATCTTTGTGGAACAGTTGTGATTCTGTTTAAATCATAGCTGGGAAGATAAGGGGCTTCACAGCTTTCCCAAGAGTATTAGTCTGAAAGTGAGTTCGTACAATGGCCTGCGAGATGCATTGCTTTGGCCACTACACCTCACGCAGCTTGTTTTTCGGGCGCGAAGTCTATAGAAATTTTTAGATTTATCAATAAACTCAACATCGGAAAAATATATTTGATCAGTAAATTCCTGAGAGGGTCTGGTGTCTGTGTGTCTCCAGGGTCGGTGCATTGATGCAGGACACTGCTGGAGAAGCAGGGACGTGCTCATAAGTGAGGTTCTATGGACCCCCTCATATGGTCGAGTAAAAGCAGGACGACCAGCTCGAACCTACATGCAACAGCTCTGTGAGGATACGGGATGTAGCCCTGAGGATCTACCAGAAGCGATGAACGATAGGAAGGAGTGGCGAGAGAGGGTCAGGGATATCTGAACACCCTTAGAACCTCAACATAGTAACACTAACGCTAACCCTTTGGCCAATCAACTCTGGTGTATTGACTTCCTTACTCCTCCCACACCTCTCATCATCCCTAACAGACTCCATGCCTTCCTTGAATCTCTTATGCCACTAAAAAACTGATGCTCGACTCATGCAAGATGGTCGAAAAGCAGTCTGAAGCATTCCATACGTTTCTGTGGCATTTTTTCTAAGTTTAAAAAATTTTTTATTGCATATCATTCTTCTAAAGTGTCCTCACGTCCAAATTGCATTTTTGAAATTCACCAGCTGTGACAATGACGCTTTAGTAGGGTGTATTCCAATTCCTACTGTAGCTGTTTATTTAAACCTGATAAAAATTAGTCAGTCATCTCATAAGATGTATAGCAATAACGTAGTGAATTTTCAAGAGTCTACGACAATTTTAAATGCCTGTACAAAAAAGTCTTGAAACTTATTGAATTCACCACGTATATTGTAACTAAGTATGAAGTATTTACCTGTTTTAAAGGATTGTGGGCTTTATTAATATATTGACACTTAAAACATTGGTATTCCATCTAAGTATGAAGTGTTATCTGTTTAAAATGGTTGTGGACTACATTTAATTCCTTACCAACATTAAAGAACACAATTTCTCCAACTATTTTACCTCTTGGCAGGAGAGGGGACATGTAGATTTATGCCATTGCTATGAGTATTACCATGAAGTGAAACACGAACTGCCTCGTCAAGGATTTGAAACCGGATCACTGATTCTATTTCCTATGACATTAACCGTTCCTTTAGAAATGGAGCCATAATTATTAACAAGTGGTTATCATTAGATACTTGAGACCATATAATTACTTGTAAAAAAATATTGACCTCAGCATTAAATAGACTAACAAGGGTTGACATGCCATAAAATAATACAACCAATAAACATATTCTGAACACACACACTCACACACACACACAAACACACACACACACATATATATATATATATATATATATAATTAACTTAAATCGTGAGTTGGAAATCTCCTACTAAAGTTTCACCTTAACGGATCATCAGGAAGTCAAACTCCAACTAAGTTAATTTTATAATTGGCTCCACTCGTGTTGAGCACTCTTGTAGTTGTAGCATTGCAGTGTTCACGGAAGATATATGTGTAGTTGAGTTGCAGCCCTTCAATTTAGCATGTTTGATTAAATAATAAAGACGCATTTTGTCAGTATAATTTTATTAGGATCCTTTCAAATTTCAGGACAAGTGTTTGCGTTTTAGGTTGATGTTGGTAAATGAATTTACCGAAATTATCCCGAGCACTTTCGCACCTTTTATAGGCCATCATCAGGGGTTTTGTAAATATAAAGAATGATTTTTTAAAAACACTTTTTCAATTTTTTGTTTTGTTTTGCAAAAAACATTACATAAACGTATTGTTGGATTAAACTGAGATTCTAATGAGAACAAACAGACTTAAAACAAAATGCTATCTACGAAAATAGAATATTTTATCAAGAGACAATATAATGTCTTATAGACTTCTTATTTTTTTAAAATTTATTTCGTATATAACTCATGTTAAAATAAACAAACAAATACAAAGCAAAGGCATTTCAAAACATTGTCGCTATTTTCAAAATTAATTCTGTTAATTCTAGGATTCTTTGTTCTATTTGTTGGACTTCTAGAATTTGTAGCCGTGGCTTAGTGCTTTCAAGAAGAATTTTTCGAAATTTGGAATTGGGGAGAGAGTGGCTTTTAAGATGTACGGCTATAGGTGCATTGTAAGACGTCTTGAAAGAGTTGTTGTGGTAAGACCAAGGTACGTATTATTTTCGTTGAAGGGACAGTCTCCCAAAGGACATTTGAACATATATATGACGTTTGTCCTACCAAGAAATTCAGAGGAGGAGGAGAAGTTATTGAAAATAATAAGATTGGAAGTTTTAAATCTGTTGTTGGAAATAAAAAGTTTTATTTTTTGTTAATATCAGAAGAGAGAACATTTTTTGGATTAGGTTTTTTAATATATGTTCATCTATCTTGTAATATTTATGAAATTGGTTTTGGTAAAAAAGGTTTATTGCTTGTTAATGGGTTGGGGTCTTGTCTATGTTATATTGTTCAGTATTTTTTTAATGGAATGATTCATTTCCTTACCAATAATGTAGTTGGGAAACCCACTATTAATAAGTGTTTCTTTTATATTTTTAAGTTCGTTAAGAAAGATAGTTTGAGAGAAAGATAGTAGTTTAGCGCTGGAAATAAGGGTTTTTATGATTGTTCTTTTATAACGTAAGGGGCATTCACTACGGAAATTGAGGGTGCAAGGGTTAATGTTGGTAAGTTCTAGTGTTGATAGGTGGTAAATTTGCTATTATTGCTTGTGTTTATAAAGACGCCAAGAAATGGGATTTTATTGTTGAAATTGATTGGTTGGTTATTTGGGTTTTATGGCATATCGACCTTTGTAGGTTATTTTATGTAAATAATCAGTTCTATTTCAAACAATTCAGTTTAGCGTAAGTACGCAGTTTAAATGTAAGTACAGTTTAATCGTGAAAAAACATTTCTATTTCAAACGATTCAGTTTAGTCAAACAGTTCTAATTCAGCTAATTCTGTTTAGTATAAGTACAGATTTTGTTTACATACAGTTAAACGTCAAAATAGTTCTATATTAAACAGTTCAGTTTAGTGTAAATACAGTTTCAAGGTCAAAAAACAGTTTCATTTCAAAGAATTCAGTTTAGCATAAGCACGCAGTTGAAATGTAAGTACGGTTTGATTGTCAAAAACACTTCTATTTCAAGCTATTCTGTTTAGTCACACAGTTCTAATTCAAGCTATTCTGTTTAGTCACACAGTTCTAATTCAAGCAATTCAGTTTAGCATAAGTATGCAGTTAGTTCTATTTAACCCATAGATAGGGCCCTATCAGGTGCTACCATTCTGGGCCAGAGTGGACCTGGGAACGATGGTAATGAAGGGGTACTCTGCATTCCCCAAAGTTCCAGCATCACTAGAACCTTACCATCAGATTGCTTAGTGTCATATCCAGGACACTCATTGAAGGGGGGGAGTCTTACACCTCTGCAGAGGTGCAGTCGGCGTATTCTCCAGCCCCAGCCGACTGGGCAACACACAGAGTTAATGTTAAAACAGTTATATTTCAGATAATTCAGTTTAGCATAAGTACACAGTTTAGATGTCAAAACAGTTCTATTTCGAGTAATTCAGGTTAGCATAAATACGCAGTTTAAATGCAAAAAAGCAGTAAACTCCAACCACCGTTTAGTTCTATTTAACCCATAGATAGGATCCTTATCGGGTGTTACCACTTGGGCAGAGTGGACCTGGGAGTGATGGCAATAAAGGGGGACTTCGCATTCCTCAAAGCTCCAGTATTACTGGATCCCCACCATCAGATCGTTTAGTGTCATATCGAGGACATTTTTTTGTGGTGGTGGTGGTGGTGGGGTCTTACCCCTCTGCAGAGGGGCAGTCGGTGTATTCTTCAGCCCCAGCCGATTAGGCAATTGTTGATATTGAGTTCCAGTGAGTAGTAAAGAACGGAGTTAAGTTGAAGGGTCCCTTGTATTGCGTTGATTTCATTAGAGCTCTTAGTGAGAAGGAAGGTCATCAGCTTACCTTAAATAAATATTAGGTTTATTAATGGCATTAAAATCCTTATTTTCAAGTAAAGTTTACAAAAACCAGGTCCCAAAACTTAATACCTCAATGGTACTGAGTAAAAGTATTTTGTGTAAAGAATTAGAATTGATTTTGAGTGTGTGTGTGTGTGGGGGGGTTTAGGGTGGTGGTAAATTTGGAGATGAATTTTCTTCATCGTGAGAGGATATTATAACTGGCTGGTTATTTAATGCCAAATCCTGTTTATATAAATCTACAAGATTTGCAAAGGAATAGTTCGTAGGTAAGATCATTTTTAAAGGGGCCAGGGTTCCCTTGTATTCACATTGTTAAATGATTTCCTGGGTGTTAGATAAACTTCGTTCATTCTCCTTGATTATAACTATCGGACTTAAAATAACATTGTCTCGAAACCATTTAAATCTATGCAAACAAATAATTAATATCAAATAGAAATACTAGTGTTAAATAGCAATACTTGGCACAATTTAACTGTGTGCAAACAAATGATTAGCATTAAATAGAATTATTAGTGTTAAATAGAAATACTTGACACCATTTAACTGTGTGCAAACAAATAATAATATCAAATGGAATTATTAGTATTAAATAGCAATACTTGACACCATTCAACTGCAAACAAATGATTAGCATTAAAAAGAATTATTAGTGTTAAATAGAAATACTTGACACTATTTAACTGTGTGCAAACAAATAATTTATATTTGATAGAATTATTAGTGTTGGATAGAAATACTTGAAACTATTTAACTGTATGCAAAAAATGATTGATATTGAAAGATTTATTAGTGTTAGATAGCAATACTTGAAATCATCTAACTGTGTGCAAACAAATAAGCTGTAACTTGTTTAAAAATAAAGTTACCTACAAACCTTTTGCTTTTATATATATATATATATATATATATATATATATATATATATATATATATATATATATATCATCATCATGTCGTGCCGCCAGCACGGATATCCTTGACCCTCTCTCACCACTTCTCCCTATTATTTATCGCCTCTGGCAGGTCTTCAGGGTTACATCCTGTGTCCTCACATAGCTGTTGTATGTAAGTTCGAGCTGGTCGTCCAGCTTTGCTTGGCCATATGTGGGGGTCCATAGGAGTACATCACTTATGAGTTCGTTTTTGCTTCTTCAGCAGTGTCCTGCGAGTCTGGTTCGTCTAACTTGTATAGTTTTCACGATGGGAGGCAAGTGGCCGTATACTATATATATATATATATATATATATATATATATATATATATATATATATATAAAATAAATGATTCTAAAATGAATTGTTTATAGGTAAGATTATGTTTAAAAGACCCAGAGCTCATTTGTTTACACATATTTAAATGGTTGCAAGTGTTGCTACTAAAAAATAAATGTTTTATTTGCACACAGTTAAATAATTTCAAGTATTCTTATTTAACACAAATAATTCTATTCAATATAAAATGGTTTCAAATCTAGTAAATGATTAAATAATTCTTTTTGACCCATAGATGGGACCCTTACAGATACTACTACTCCGAGTCGGAGTGGACTGGGGGTAATGACAATTCCCCGAAGCTCCGGGACTGAAGCACCATCATCGGACTGTTAAGTGTAATATCAAGGATGCTCGTTTGCGCGTGGGGTGGGGTCTTACCGTTCTGCAGAGATGCAGTCGCTGTATTCTACAGCCTTAGTCGACTAGGCAGACAAAACAATCAAGTAGACTGGGCTGAATACTATTTAATATTAATCATTTGTTTGCACACAGTTAAATCGTTTCAAGTATTGCTTTCCAACACTAATAAGTCTATTTAATATTCACCATTCGTTTAGACACAGTTAAACTTTTTCAAGTATTACGTACACAAATAAATCAAAATATTTTCAAGTAATACTATAATAATAATAATATGTTTGCAAACGATTTAATTGATTTCAAGAATACACAAATAATTCTATTTAATATTAATCATTTATTTGCACACAGTTAAATAGTTTCAAGTATTTTTATCCGGCACTAATTATTATATTCAATAAGAATCCTTTTTTTTTGCACACGATTAGATAGTTCCGAATATTTCTTTTTAATATGTAATATCAATCCTTTGTTTGCACACAGATAAATGATTTCAAGTATTTTTATCTAACACTAATAATTCTATTTGTATTATTAATTTATGTGAACTCTGATAAATAGTTTTACTTTTAGCTATCTCTGCCAATAATTCTGTTTAATCAAAATCATTTGTTGGCACACTGTTAAATGGTTTCTAGTATTGCTATCAAACACTAATAATTCTGTTTCATAATAGTAATTCTATTGATCAAGTATTCCCGTCGAATACGAACAGTTTGCAAACAGATGTATTGTTTTCAATAATAATAATAATAATAATGGCAAAGCGATCCACTGGGAATTGTGCAAGAAATTCAAATTTGACCATACCAACTAATGGTATATGTACAACCCAGTATCTGTCTTGGAGAATGACACATAAACTCCTATAGGACTTTGACATACAAACGGATCACCTAATCTCGGCCAGAAGACCAGGCGTTATAATAATAATAATAATAATAATAATAATAAAACTTGCAAAATTGTGGACTTTGATGTCCCGGCTGACCACAGAATAAAACTGAAGGAAAGTATAAAGAATGATAAGTACCTCGGCCTTGCTAGGGAATTAAAAAAAATATGGAACATGAAGGTGACGATTATACCAATCGTGATTGGTGCTTTTGGTACAGTAACTAAAGGATTATTAAAGGGACTTGAGGACTTGGAAATAAGAGGACGAATAGAGACAATCCAACCTACAACATTATTGAGAACGGCTAAAATACTGAGAAGAGTCCTGGAGACTTGAGGAGATTTGCTATCTCTCAAACTTCATTGAAAAAACATCAGCAAAAACTGATGTGAAAAACTCTCAAGGAGTAAATAATAATAATAATAATAATAATAATAATAATAATAATAATAATAATAATAATAATAATAATGTGCAAGAAATTTAAATTTGACCATGCCGACAAATGGTATATGCACAACCCAGCACCTGTCCTAGAAAATGACACGCCCAAACTCCCGTCGGACTTTGATATACAAACGGATCACCTAATGTCGGCCCGAAGATCAGACCTGATAATAATCAACAAAAAAAAAAAAAAAAAAAAAAAAAAAGGTAATCTGTAAAGTTATCGACTTTGCTGTCCCGGCAGACCACAGAATAAAACTGAAAGACTCTGAAAAGAGAGATAAGTACCTTGACCTTGCTAGAGAATTGAGAAAGCTATGGAACATGAAGGTAACAATCATACCAATTGTGATTAGTGCTTTTGGCACGGTAACTAAAGGATTATTAAAGGGACTGTAGGATTTGGAAGTTGGCGGCCGACTGGAGACCATCCAAACAACAGCATTACTGAAAACTGCTAGAATACTGAGAAGAGTCCTAGAGACTTGATGAGACTTGCTGTCACTCAATCTCCAGTGAAAGACCATCAGCTTACGCTGATGCGAAAAACTCTAATGAGTAATAATAATGATAATAATAATAATCCTTATTTCTTCATTGAACAGTTCTATTCGTCAAATAAATTAGGACCCTAAAGGATACTGCCTCTCCGGGTTAGATAGACCTGAGAGTAATGGTAAGGAAGGGGTACTCAACATTCGCCAAACTCTGGAATGAAGCGTCACCATCAGATAGTTTATTGTCATTCCATGAAATGCAGCAAATCTGAGCTAAAATGCAGGAAATCGAAGAACTAGACAAATTACAGGACCGTGCCAGACGACTAAAAAATTGGGGAACATTAAAGTGACAGTAATACCAATTATATGCGGAATCACAGCACCGTTTAGATCTCTACTGGAATACGTAGAAGAATCTTGGAGACTTCAAGAGACTTGCTGTCACTCAGACTTCAGTGAAAAACCACTAGTTAAAAGTTATGTGAAAAACTTGCAAGAAATAATAATAATAATAATAATAATAATAATAATAATAATAATAATAATAATAATGCCTGTTAGACGAATTGGGAGGAAGCGACCGGCATTTTACGCCTTGGATCATGTGTGAGGGTAGGATATGGGGTAGAGATGACGGGGCGGGTGGGTAAGTCATGACAAAATTAACGACAAACAGATGTGTTGTCCTAAGTCAAAAAACAGAAATTAGGAAATTGGTGTTCGGTTCCAGAAAATGTTCAGCAGCGAAAGTGGGATGGGGTGGATGAGATTTTACCCCCACTTTTTTCTTTTAACCCTGGTCCTCTTTATTATTATTATTATTATTATTATTATTATTATTATCTTTTGCGAGTGTTTCACACAAACGTTAGCTGATGGTTTCTCACTGGAGTTTGTGTGATAGCAAGTCTCTTCAAGTCTCCAGGACTCTTCTCAGTATTCTTATTTCCAAACCCTGGCTGACTGTTCCAAGGGCTCCAAATATTATTGGTATCACCATCACCGTCATGTCCCACGGCTTTTTCAGCTCTCAAGCAAGATCCTAGTATTTGTTTATCATTTCTTTTTCTTTCATTTTTACTCACTGGTCCATTGGAAAGGCAAAATCCATGAGATAACTTCTTTTTTTTTTAATTTCCAGTTTTGGTCTTTTGACTTGAATTAGGTAATCCGTTTTTATCTTAATTTCCTGGGACAGGTTCCCGCCTGCGTATCTACCAGCATGGCCAAGTTTTAATCTATAGCACAGTGTATAATCTTTCTCACCCAGTTATGCCAAGTCTTGTATTTCTTTTTGTACCAGTTTTCTCCATTCTCTGTCATCAGATAAGCTACACTAGCTATCCTGGTGTGTATCATCAATTGGTCCTTATGGCATTGTTTTGTGCAAATCTCAGAAGAGATTCAGTTTCTCTTTTAAGGTTTCCTTTTCTTTGTAGCTTACCCAGCCGGCTGGGTAAGTAGAATACACCAACTGCTTCTCTGCAGAAGGGTAAGACCCCCCCCCCCATAAGAGTGTCCTAGATATGTCACTAAACAATCTGATAGTGAGGTTCCAGTATTGCTGGAGCTTTGGGGAATGTGGAGTACCCCTTCATTGCCATCGCTCCCAGGTCCACTCTGGCCCACAGTGGTAGCACCTGATATGGTCCTATGGGGCAAAACGAACTAAACTGCATACTTATGCTAAACTGAACTACTTGAAATAGAACTGTTTTGACATGTAAACAGCGTACTTATGCTAAACTGAATTGTTTGAAATAGAACAGTTTTGACATGTAAACAGCGTACTTATGCTAAACTGAATTGTTTGGAATAGAACTGATTTTGACATTGAAACTGTACTCATGCTAAACTGAATTGTTTGAATGAAAAGTTTTTGATAAAATCGAATTGCTTGAAATTGAAATGTTTTAGCCAATAAAACTCTGCACTCATACTAAGCTGAATTGTTTGAAATAGAACTGATTATTTGTATAAAAATGGATTTTAACATTAAATAACCTACAAAGGTTGATATGCCATAAAATCCAACCAACCTACCAATTTTCTTTTTCGTTAGGTTGTCGCTTGAAGTATCTGTACAGTTGTAATTTTTTGTTGTTGTTTTTTTCAATTTTATCATATTTACCCAACCCCTCCGCTCGGGCAGGATATGACACAAAGTCAATTTTTAAGCGAAGTTTAACAGGTTTGAATTCAGAGTTTTCTTTCTCCTAGACTAGTTGCCTCACCAAGGCTGAAGAACCTAGTCTGCCCTACTATTGACCCATAGCTGGGAGGAGACTAATTGGATTCATACCTTTCCCAAGGCTATTAGTGCTATGTGAAATCCAATTAGTCTCGTCCAGGATTTGAACTCGTGTCGCCGTGTCCATTTCCTGGGACGATAACCATTACACCACAGGCACCTCCCAATTTTTTCAATTTTATTGGTTTTTTTTTGTTTTCCTTAAGTTACCTTTGTTAATATTGCTGTTACTGGCTGCTGTAACCAGTCTTCATGGGTTCTTTTTTCTCTATTCATCGAGTCCAAAGAATTGCTGCATCTTCACAATCTTTCATGTTTGCAAGTTCGATTCCTCTTTTTTTTTTTCTCGACACGCAGAGCCTATCTACGTCATATATCAGGTGTAATGGCTGGTGGTGCATCGTCATTAATTCAATTGAACTGTAGTCCATATGTCTGAGTTGTTCCTGTGTCCAATTTAAGAAGGGACCAGAGTGTTTTACCAGGAGAATTGCTGAAATATTTTATTCCTTTGATGAGATTTCTATTGCAATGCTTGATTTCCAGAAGTTGTTGTTGCTGTTGTTGTTGTTGTTCTTCTTCTTTATTACCAGGTTTAGTCTCCTGGCCAAAATTGAGTGAGAATATTATGCGTCTCATTTTCGTGGAAAGATTCTGATTTGTGCATCTACCATTTTGACAGCATGGTTAAATTTTAATACCTTTGACAATTCCTTGTGGATCACGTTTTTTACCTAGTTATGCCTTGTATTCCTTTTGAGTCAGTTTACAGTGACTGAGAAAAAGTGGGAATGTGTGTGTGTGTGTGGTGTGTGGGAGAGGGGGGTAAGGCAAAGGCCATTTGGGTAACCACAAAGATTCTGAAAATAAAAAAAATAAAAAAAAGATTGGTGGAACATTGGACATTAAATGCAACAAACAAATCGCGAAACGAGACAAAAACATGGTTAGTTGGTTGGTTGTGTTGTACTCCCTACATAATGGACTTGCCCTCCCCCATAAATACCCGTCAATGAGAGTGTTAGACAAAGTACACAACCAGCGTTACACAATCACGTGTGATACCACTACAGATAGTCACTACCCCAATGAACACTCAGCTTCCTATCAACTAACAACTGTTTAACCAGGTTCACTTATACGTGGTGAATTCAATAAGTTTCAAGACTTTTTTGTACAGGCATTTAAAATTGTTGTAGACTCTTGAAAATTCACTATGTTATTACTATACCTCTTATGAGATGACTGACCAAGTTTTATGATTTCAGGTTTAAATGAACAGCTACAGCAGCAATTGGAATACGTCCTACTAAAGCCTGATTCTCACAGCTGGTGAATTTCAAAAATGCAATCTGGACGTGAGGACACTTTAGAAGGACAATATGCAATAAAATTCTGTTTTAAACTTGGAAAAAATGCCACAGACACGTATGGAATGCTTCAGACTGCTTTTGGAGCATCTTGTATGAATCGAGCATCAGTTTTTTAATGGCATAAGAGATTCAAGGAAGGCAGGGAATCTGTGAGGGATGATGAGAGGTGTGGGAGGAGACAATTGAGGAGATGAAAGAGGCTGTGACGAAGGTCATTGACATGCTCACCCAAGAGGACTTCCATGGGGCCTTGCAGAAGTTGTTGGAACGGTACAACAAGTGCATTGCAGCTGGAGAAGATTACTTCGAAGTGGACTAGAGTTTCATGTGTGTACTATCAATAAAAGTGCCCATACGAAAAAAGTCTGGAAACTTATTTAATGATCCTCGTATCTTGTTTCTGTTACTTGAATATATATGTTTTTCTATCAACCTTTTTGTGTTCCTTATGTCTTTCTTTTGTCAGTATTACAGCAGTTGGTTGGTTGGTTGGATTTTGCGATATGACACTTAATGGATTATTTTATGCCTTAGACATTTTTGCTTTATTCGTTCTTTGTGGGGTAGGGTTATTACTTGTGTAGTTATTTGCACATTTTTTTAGGTGAATCTTCTGTTGGTTATTGAATATTCGGGATTGTCGTGTAGGCTTGGCTGTTACTATCTAGTTGAGTCAGCATTTCTATTAAGAGTTTGTACATCCAAGTTTCTAAGTATCTATTTATGGGTGAGGTTTTCGTCTATCGACTTATATCTTTGGTTAGAGGTCCTAAAAACGTATCTCTTTCCAAAGATAAATAATCTCTTAAATCAGTGGTTCACCACTTTTTCTTAACCCAAAGGTTCCTTTGATTCTTATTTAAAACTGGTAGACCGCCATTGTGTTTTTATAATTAAACATTGGCTTAATGAGTAGTGTTAGCCAATGATCCTGGAGGCCGGGGTTCAATCCCAGATTGAGTCATACCAAAGACTTGATGCCGCACAGACTAACACTCAGTATTATAAGTTAAGGATCAAGGGTAAAGTAGAGCAATCCACGGAATGGAGTAGCGTCCTCTCCTATACCTCTGTGTAGTAGCTACTGATTAGGGAACCTTCAGGTCACCCTCGATTAAAGGTTGCCAACTTTACTTTCATCTACATGTCGCGCTGCCAGCATGGATCTCCCTGACCCTCTCTCGCCACCCGTCTCTATCGTCCATTGCCCCCCGGAGGTCTTCAAGGCTATATATCCTGTATCGGCACAGAGCTGTTTTATATAGGTTCTAGCTGGTCGTCCTGCCTTTGCTTGTCCATGTGAAGGCGTCCACAGGAGTATGTCGATTATGACTTCGTCCTCAATTCTACAACAGTGTCCCGCATGGCTGGTTCTTCTAACTTTGATAGTTTTCGTGATGGGTGGTAGGTGGCCGTACAGCTGCTGCTTTGTAGGATGTTGCCTCCTGGACATGTTCAATGTTGCTGGCAAAAACTGTTGAAATATTTAGTCTATTGGAAAAGTATAACTAATCTATAGCACTTAAACTTGAACAACTAACTATATAAAATGAAAAATCAATGTCTACTTATAAAATACGTGGTGAATTCAATAGGTTTCCAGACTTTTTTGTACAAGCATTTAAATTTGTCGCAGACTCTTGAAAAGTCAGTATGTTATTGCTATACATCTTATCAGATGACTGACCAATTTTTATGATTTCAGGTTCAAATGAACAGCTACAGTAGGAATTGGAATACGCCCTTCTAAAGCCTGATTAACACAGCTGGTGAATTGCAAAAACGCAATCTGGACGTGAGGACACTTTGGAAGAACGAGATGCAATAAAATTGTGTTTTAAACTTGGAAAATATGCCAAAGAAACGTATGGAATGCTTCAGACTGCTTTTGGACCATCTTGCAGGAATCAAGCATTAGTTTTTGAGTGACATAAGAGATTAAAGGAAGGCAGGGAGTCTGTGAGGGATGATGAGAGGTGTGGGAGGAGGAAGCAAGTCAATACACCACAGTTGATTGGCCAAAGGGTTAGGGTTAGGGTTACTATGTTGAAGTTTTTAAGGGAGTTCAGGAAGAGATTCCAAGGGAAGAGGCCAGCACTCTTCAAATCGGGTCAGTGGCATTACCACCAGAACAATGCACCAGTCCACAATTCCATCCTTGCCACAACCTATTTGACCAAGATGGGTATCAAGACAGTTCTTCAGCGTCCCTAAAGTCCAGAACTTGCTCCTTGTGACTTTTGGTTATTCCCTAAGCTCAGAGGTTCTCGTTATGAGACAACTGAGGAGATGAAAGCGGCTGTGACGAAGGTCATAGACACGCTGACACAAGAGGACTTCCATGGGGCCTTGCAGAAGTTGTTGGAACGGTACAACAAGTGCATTGTAGTCGGAGGAGATTACTTTGAAGGGGACTAGAGTTTCATGTGCGTACTATCAATAAAAGTGCCCATACGAAAAATGTCTGGAAACCTATTTAATGATCCTGGTAAATCACAAATATATAAGGACATATATTAAAAAAGATATTTATTTAATGCGAGTCTTGTGGTAAATTCTGCTCAGCTCTGTTAGATTTGCAATATTCGGCTCAAATTTTTTGAAATTATAATCGAAGAATATCTCGTTGTACAATATCGAGTCAGTTATAAATTTCAAGGGAGAAACAAAGCTGAAAAGAGATTCAACAATTTAAAATAGAGGAAAAGCAATAATCGCCATTTTTCTTAGAGTACTGGATATTTTTTTAGCAGTATCATTACTTTTCCAAACATTATGCTTCCCATCTGTAAATCTTGCTTGAAATATTTCCTCCTTCTGCAATTCAATGAGATTTTCCAGCAAACGTATATCTACATTAGCAATAATAACTTCAAAAGCAAGTGTCACCCAACGTGGTATATTTAGCTTGAGTGGGTCGCTAAATCTAGCTGGCGTATAATCATTTTTCAAATGTTCAGCATACAATCATAACAACTAAAAGCGATAAACAGGTCTAAAGTAAAAGAATTTTTCATTAACCTCTAAAATACTCGACTGAGTCAAAAGTTTTACAATATTTTAGCAATATAGTGTATAATCCGGAAGTTTTTCCCGGTGATGAACCACAATGGACTGTGAGTTTCCTTGCTCGCCTGATACTCTCAGAATTCTACTCGTTGGATTTGCCTCTTGAATTTCTTGACTCACCTGGTTACCCCAGCAAATGTTTTTGGCTGCTTCTTCGGCGTTTTGATCAATTTCAAACTCATAAAGCATAAATTGGACTCCGTTGCATCTGTGAGGTCTTCAAGTCTCACAAGAAGGAAAACAACACAGAACGTGTCAGCGCACTAACTACCACGATACTATCAACTACAGAGGGTACTTCCCATGACTTGAACTGTGTCGGTCACGTGATATAAGGGCCGCAAACTAGCGCGTTATTAGAATAGAGGAAAACTTTTCAATTACCCTTAAAGTATCGCGGAACTCTAATTTACTATTTTGCTTGCGTAGACCCTTACCAACATCTTAATGGACCCCCAGGGACCATGTGGACCGTGTTTGAGAAGCACTATCTTAAATAAAGATTACCGATATTCGAATGCTGACTTTAAAAGCAGAATGCACTTCCCCTACACAGAAAAGAAAATGGTGTAATATAATCTTTATTCTTTCAGCCCTGTCGATTACTAAGCCATTCTCATTAAATTTGTACGCATTTTTTGACAGAAACCAGAGGTCGCTATTTTTAAGATTTGGGGATTAAGGAGCTTAAAATGACATTGTAAACTTCCAATTTAGGATTAGTAGGCGTGGTCCAATGCTTAATGAACATTAACCCCGGTGAAGATGTCTGAGATTTGGTATTATTTGTAACTGGCATCTTACCCGTCACAAATATCGGGATTAGTTACGTATGGGACGGGAATTCGGCTCACTTATGGTGACATTAGTGAATTGTCAATGCAGCAGCGCTGATCAACTGAAATCCTTCAAATCAAATACAGAAGAAAAAGAAAAGAAAAAAAGAAAAAAATCTGAAAAGGAAGAAAAGAAAGAAAAAAAGCAAGGAGGAGAAATTCATGATAAGGTCTAAATAGACATCCAGGCCGCTGGCCTAATGAGTTGAGTGTTCGCCAATGGTCTGGGAGACGGGGTTCATACTAAAGACTCAAAAAATGGTACTTGATGCCGCCTTGCTTAACACTCAGCATTATAAGGTAAGGATCAAGGGTAAAGTGGAGCAATCCAGGGAAAGGAGTAGCGCCATCCCTTACACCTCGTTGGAGTAGCTATAGAAAAGGGAGCCTTCGGGTCACCCTCGACTAAAGGGAGACAACTTTACATTATAGCATTTTTTCTTTTTTTGCAATTGACTAAAATCTTTCTCTTAAGAAAGTGATGTGAGTCAGTTGAGAACGCAGGAGCATTGATCAACTGGAATCCTTCGAATCTTCTCGAGAAAGCAGAAGAAAATAGAATAAAAGAAATAAATTTGTACCGATAGAAACGTATATATAAATATAAATATATATATATATATATATATATATATATATATATATATATATACACGAGGTGCATACGATAAGTTTCCAGACTTTTTCCATATGGGTATTTAAATTTGTCGTAGACACTTGAGAATTCAGTATGTTATTGCTATACATCTTATGAGATGACTGACCAATTTTTATGATTTCAGGTTTAAATGAACAGCTACAGCAGCAATTGGAATACACCCTACTAAAGCCTGATTGTCACAGATGGTGAATTTCAAAAATGCTATCTGACACTTTAGAAGAACGATATGCAATAAAATTCCGTTTTAAACTTGGACAAAATGCCACAGAAACATATGGAATGCTTCAGACTGCTTTTGGAGCATCTTGCATGAATCGAGCACCAGTTTTTGAGTGGCATAAGAGATTCAAGGAAGGCTGGGAGTCTGTGAGGGATGATGAGATGTGTGGGAGAAGTAAGGAAGTCAATACACCACAGTTGATTGTCCAAACGGTTAGGGTGAGGGTTACTATGTTGAGGTTTTAAGGGAGTTCAGGAAAAGATTCCGTCGGAAGAGGCCAGCACTCTTCAAATCAGGTCTGTGGCATTTCCACCAGGACAATGCAAAAGTCCACAACTCCATCCTTGTCATAGACTATTTGAGCAAGATGGGCATCAAGACAGTTCCTCACCCTCCCTATAGTCCAGACCTTGCTCCCTGTGACTTTGGTTATTCCCTAAGCTCAGAGGTTGTCGTTATGAGACAATTGAGGAGATGAAAGAGGCTGTGACGAAGGTCATTGACACGCTGACACAAGAGGACTTCCATAGGGCCTTCTAGAAATGCCCATACGAAAAATGTCTGGAAACTTATCGTATGCAGCTCGTATATATATAAGCTCTCTGCCAATGGTAGGATTCGATTCGGTGTTTTTTTTTTTTTCTCTTTTAGCGGGGATCAACTGGTTTGAACTCAGAGTTTTCACTGAACGAGACAGGGTGTCTTACTAAGTTTAGAGAACTCAGTCTGCTCTATTATTTACCCATCAATTGAGTGGAGGGAAAGGGAAGGGGAGAGGAGGGAAGGGGAGAGATGGATTTATGGTTTTCCCAAGGGCATTAGCACAAAGTGAAATGCATGCAGCTTTATCCAGAAATTGAATTCGGATCGCCGGGTCAATTTATCGACGACCATAAGCGTTGTGTTAAGTATATATTTACCCAAACCCTCTACCAACGACCGGATGTGAGTCTAGATCAGTTTTTGACTAAATTTGGTGTAAATTCCGAGTTTTCTTTCTCCTAGAGAGGTTGCCTAACCAAGACTAAAAACCCAGTCTCATCTAATGCTGTGTCAACGAGTCTTAGAATGTGCTGACAGTATCCTCAACAGAGAAGTAAGTCTCCCTACCAAACAATCTCTATCTCATTAGCGAGCCAAATTTCCGCCTTATACGTGACTAATCCCAACATTTTGTTTGATTTTATGGCATATCAACCCTAGTTTGGTATTTAATGCCAAATCCTGTTTTTACATACATATCAAATATATGATTTGTAAACATATTTTGTAGATACAAAAAGTTAAATGATCAAACAGTTCTATTCCTTACAATTCAATTTAGAATAAGTCAGCAAAGTTAAGTGGTTCCGAGTATTGCTATCTATCACTAACAATTCAATTAAACATCAGTCATTTGTTTATACACAGTTAAATGATAAAACAGTTCTATTTCAAACATTTTAATTTAACATAACTCATTTGTTTGCGCACAGTTTAAATGTCAAACAGTTCTATTTAACCCACAGATAGGACCCTATCAGGTGCTACCACTCCGGTTCAGAGTGGACCTGGGAGTAATGGATATGAAGGGGTGCTCTGCATTTCCAATAACTCTAGGACTGGAGCTTTAACATCTGATTGTTTAATGTCATATACGACATACATGTTGACTGGAGGAGGGTCTTAATCCTCAGCAGAAATACAGTCGTTATATTCTTCAGCCCCAGTCGACTGGGCACCCGGCGTTTGTGACGGGTACGATATCAGTAACAAATAATACCAAATCTCGTGTGAACGAGATATGGGTACATCTCGGAAGAATTCCGGATAAATTTTATTAGAACCACTCAGTAATTTTGTCATATATATATATATATATATATTGTCATCCACAGACAGACTGTTTCGTTCAATTAGAACTCTTCAGTGTGGCTAGACACGTAGGACGCTCGAAGCCGGGATCGAAACCCATCCAACTTTACGTTAGACTAAGTCTCAGACCGCTCGGTCAACAAGAGTACCACGTTGGCTTAGGAATTTTTAAGGTATTTATGTAGCAACAGCAGCAGCAGCAGCCGTTTGTTTACATTTTTATACCCTATCGGCTACCAGAGTGCTCAATTCTTTCGAGGAGCTTTGCATTATGCGAGCAGCGGCCGAAAATTCCGTCGCCAGAGTGCTCAACCCTCATGGGGGAGCGTATATATATATATATATATATATGTTCCTTTAGATTCTATTTTTGTTTAACAAAACATAGTTTGGGCTATTGTTTGTTTTAATCCAACCAACGCCGAGTACCTCTGCTAGTATACATATGAGCTTCGCTATGTGGCCATTGACAACATCAGATTCCTTTTATTTCTCCTCATGGCACATTTGACGAAGATGGTTGTTCTTCATGAAGTTCCCCTCCCCGGCTTTGCTTTAATGTTTTCTGTCCTCACAGGCAACACAGACTGTGTTTTTTGTTCCCAGGGCACAGATGTTATAACTCGACATTCATGAACTTTGTCGAATTGCATACAGCCGACTGCATCGGTGTAGCTTGATACAAAGTTTTTTAGTTCAAATTTGCCTGATTCTCCCATGGCAGCCGACTGATTATACGATGATGGTAAAGCAAGTTATACCGGAATATCTATCTATCTATCTATCTATCTATCTATCTATCTACAAAAATAACAGAGAGCTATATAATGAACATAGATAGATAGATAGATAGATATGAACAGAATGATTAATAGATAGATAAATAGATTACGAGTATCTATAAAAATACCAGATAGCTATATAACGAACATACTTAGATAGATAGATAGATAGATCATGAATTGGCAGACATCTATCTATCTATCTATCTATCTATCTATCTATCTAAGTGTATTGATATCTGCCAGTAATGCTCTTTCCATATTTCTCCCTCCTCCTTCTCTGTATTATTTAAATTAAATTCGTTAGACCTTTGACCTCTGGTAAAATATGTCAATCATTTCAAAACCGTTCTTTTGTTTTTCATCTATCTATCTATCTATCTATCTATCTATCTATCTCGAGCTGTAAGCACGGATTTCCCTGACTCTCCCTCTCTATTCGTCACTATCGTCCATCGCATTCGGTAGGTCTTCCAAACTACATCCTGTGTCTGTACAGAGCTGCTGTAGATAAGCAGTAGTCGGGCGTCCAACACCTGCTCGTCCGTGTGAAGGATTCCACAGGAGAATATTGTTTATGAGGTCACCCTTACTTCTCCAACAATGTCCTGCATGTCTTGTTCATCTGATTTGGATGGTTTTAGAGATGGGAGGTTGGTAGCCGTAATGCGGCTGTTTTTTTTGGGGGGGGTGTTACTTCCAGGATTTATTCAATAGGGCTCGTAGTATTCTTGTGCAATTGTCGTCAAGCTTTTTCTCCATGCATTTAGTCAGGGTTAGTGTGGTGCATCCATATAGTAGTGTGGACACGACTGTTGCTTGGAAAAAATTGTGCTTTATTTTATCTAGACTTATACACACATACACGCACACACACACACACATATATATATATATATATATATATATATGCATACTCCCCTTCCCTAAAAAGGGGGACCTCGGATTAGCCAAAAACTACCGAGGCATAACACTTACATCCATAGCTGCCAAAATCTACAATGCCCTACTACGAAACCGAATAGAACCCAAAATCGACAACATACTTAGAAAAAACCAAAATGGCTTCCGAAGAAATAGATCCACGACCTCACAAATATTAACCATCCGCAGAATCCTTGAAGGTGTACGGGCAAAGAACCTACAAGTGACATTAATATTTGTCGACTTTACCAAGGCTTTCGACTCCATTCACAGAGGAAAGATGGAACAAATACTACTAGCGTACAGCATACCAAAAGAAACCGTAGCGGCAATAACGATTCTCTATAGAAACACTAAAGTAAAAGTACGATCACCGGATGGAGACACAGAATACTACTACAAGGTACTACTACAAGGGGACACGCTGGCCCCGTACCTCTTTATCATTTGTCTAGACTACGTACTTAGAACATCGATTGACAAAATCAAAGAGAATGGCTTCGAACTGACGAAGAAAAGAAGCAGAAGATACCCCGCAACAACAATTACCGACGCCGACTACGCCGATGACATAGCGATACTGGCAAATACACCTGACCAAGCCGAAACACTTCTGCATAGTTTGGAACGAGCAGCAGCAAGCATAGGCCTCTATGTTAATGCACACAAAACGGAATATATGTGCTATAACCAAACGGGGGACATCTCCACTCTAGAAGGAACCCCACTTAAACTAGTAGACAAATTCACGTACCTAGGAAGCAGCGTCGAATCAACCGAAAAGGACATCGAAACGAGGTTAACGAAAGCATGGACAGCTATCAATAGGCTATCGATTATATGGAAATCAGACCTAACCGATAAAATGAAACGCAGTTTCTTCCAGGCAGCGGTCACATCGATACTGCTATATGGATGCACTACATGGACGCTAACAAAACGGCTGGAGAAGAAACTAGATGGCAATTACACAAGAATGCTGCGTGCAATCCTGAACAAGTCCTGGCAGCAACACCCCACAAGACACCAACTGTACGGCCAC
Organism: Sepioteuthis lessoniana; assembly: GCA_963585895.1. Lineage (NCBI taxonomy): Eukaryota > Metazoa > Mollusca > Cephalopoda > Myopsida > Loliginidae > Sepioteuthis > Sepioteuthis lessoniana. Next base: position 4,010,534 of record OY757933.1, read on the forward strand.
CTGCCCCCTATCACGAAAACTATTCAAGTTAGAAGAACCAGACATGCAGGACACTGCTGGAGAAGCAGAGATGAACTCATAAGAGATGTACTCTTATGGATCCCCACACATGGCCGCGCAAAAGTAGGACGACCAGCTCGAACGTACATTCAGCAGCTATGTGAGGATACAGGATGTTGTCCTGAAGACCTACCTAGGGCGATGAACGATAGGGAGGAGTGGCGAGAGAGGGTCATGGATATCCGTGCTGCCAGCACGATATGATGATGATGATGATGATATATATATATATATATATGTGTGTGTGTGTGTATACATATGTATATGTATATATATATATATATGGGTGTGTGGGGAGGGTGGGAGTGTTATTGTCTAATCGCTTGAGCACTGCTACTGGTACCATGTAACCCAGATCGAGTTAACCGGTTCCTCCACAAGGCTTACCGGATCAAGGGAGTGTCAAAAAGTTCAAAGGGCTTTTGACACATTCATATCTTGATGATTTTCATCCACTGAAGAGAACCACATTGATGTAAAGCTACGACTTATGGACCCCTTGCTTCCGTTAGAGCATCAATAGCGGAAATGGAAAGCATCAATAACATCCAATGATGTTGATTGTCCGTTATTTTTGAATAGATGTTATTGAAGCAAAGTGAATGGGATTGACTCGGCGCACTATCTTTCCTTGTTGTAAAAAGCTTCGAGCAAATGTATTGCTTGATATCATGAGATCATCATTACTTCTAATTTTTTTCCGACTTTTTTCCGATTTTTTTCAGACTATGTTTTCAGACTTTTTTAGACTTGTTTTTCAGACTATTTCTTCTGACTATTTTTTCAGCCTTTTTTTTCAGATATTTTTTTTCAAACTATTTTTTCAAACTTTTTTTCTGATTATTTTTTTCAGACTATTTTTTCAGACTTTTTTTTCAAACTATTTTTTCAGACTTTTTTTCAGATTATTTTTTTCGGACTATTTTTTCAGATTTTTTTTTCAAACTATTTTTTCAAACTTTTTTTCAGACTATTTTTTTCAGACTATTTTTTCAGACTTTTTTCAAACTTTTTTTCAGACTATTTTTTCAGACAATCTTTTTAGACTTTTTCTTTCAGACTTTTTTTCAGACTATTTTTTCAACCTTTTTTCAGACTATTTTTTCAGACTTTATTTTCAGACTATTTTTGCCAAATAAATTTATTGAATTTTAATATTACGAAAACAAAAACATAATTAATTTACCAGGTTTTAATACGGAGAATAAACAGATTGGAAAAATCCGACAAAAAAAAAAAAGTTGAAAAGGGAACCACCAACATTCTGATTAAAGTCTTTGGGTAAATAATGGCGAAATATTAATTGAACCTGTTGTCTGTGTTTTAGTTTTTCCAGTTTTTAATACACGAATGAGAAAAAAACATTAGACGGCCTGTTAATTTGGGGAGTCGCAATGGCGAAGTGACTAAAGCGCTTGAACTCGGAACTCTTAGTTCACGAGTTCGAACTCCAGTCGTACTTCTTTGCTAATTTATTTAGGAAAGGCATGAACACTCTAAACCTTCTAGCTGTGGGGTAAATAGTACCATCAACCTTTTTTTTTTATAAGGACAGCGTTGGCATTAAATTACCCACGAAAGTTGATATGTCATTAAAAATAAAGAAACAATGCATCTTGAATTATTTTTTAATGGGGAAAATGGATTTGGTGGGCACTAAGAGGATCACAAATATTCGGTTGCAGGTTTGTGACTTTGAGCAGCAGATTAACAGACTCCGTGTTCAAAGTGCTTCTTCTCTGATGATTGAAGTTAAAATCTACATGACCCAACCCAGATTCTACCATGGTTTCTTTTGTGAAAATATGATTATCTGCATCATTACCAACACCGAAAAGATCCAGAACTTTTCAGTCAGTGCCAAATCATACGTGAACGATACATCACAAGTGGAATGCCAGATTTGTCATTCCCCGCCCCCAACCCCCCACTTGTTTTGTCCTCCATCTTATCACTATTTATGTCATTTATTTGAATATTGAACATTTCTTTTCCTGTAATAACATTTTCTCATTTCAGTCTTCTAACGGGAGATCTAATTTTTATGTAATTAATTTTTCATAGAACAATTGTGGTTTTTTTTTTGTCGCATTTTTTTGTCGTATTTTTTTTTTTTGGTAGGGGCAGTGGTTGTGGTGAAAGTGGTGAGGTTAGATTTGGTATAGTTGGCTGTTATGACATATCAACCATTGAAGGTTATTTAATGTCAAATCCTCTTTATACATATATATTAAATATATATGATTTGGTTTGGTCGGGTTTTATGGCATATCAACCATTATAGGTTAAGGCCAAATCCTCCTTATACACATATATTAAATATATATTTGGTTTCGTTGGTTTTTATGGCATATCAACCATAGAAAGTTATTTTATGCCAAATCCTCCTCATATATATATATATATATATATATATATATATATATATATATATATATATATATTACACATATAATATATATCAAATATATATTGATTTGGTTTTGTTGGGTTTTATGGCATATCAACGATTGTAGGTTACTTAATGAATACTATTCATACATTTCTATTAAATGTATATGATTTGTAAACACATTTTAGTTAATATTTTAAAACAAGCCTGAGCGAATTTTTCTGCGCACAGTTAAACGGTTTCAAATATTGCTATGTAATAGTAACAATGTAACATAAGTCATTTATTTGCACATAGTTAAATGGATGTACATTTTGAATTTGTAAGGGAATAGTTTCTTGATAATATTTTTGAATGAGTTAGAAAAAATTTGTTTGCAGACTAGTATTACTATTCTTTTTACACTGTTAAATGCTTTCAATTTTTGCTATCTAACACTAATAATTCTATTTGATAGTAATCATTTGTTTGCAGACAGTGAAGTGGTTACAAGCATTGCTATTCAACACTAATTATTCTATTCTATTATTACTAATTCAGTTGAATGCTTTACAGTATTGCTCTGTATCACTATCAATTCATTTAGACAGTCATTTGTTTGGTTTGGTTTCTTTGTTTAATGGCATATCGACCATTGTAGGTTATTTAATGCCAAAGCAATTCTCTTAGAAGAACAGTTGTGGTACTATTTAACCCATAGCTGGGAGGATGAGGGGGTTCATACCTTTCCCAAGGGTATTTGCCCGAAAGTAAACGTAATAGCGCGACTGGAGTTCGAACTCGCGTACTCCGATTCCGCAGTCCATCGCTTTAACCTTTACACCCCGGTCATTTGTTTGCACAGAGTTTAAATGATCAAACAGTTCTATTTAAGCCATAGACAGGACCCTATTAGGTGCTACCATTCCATGTCAGAGTGGACCAGGGAGTAAAGGCAATGAATGTACTCTACATTCCCCAGAACTCCAGGACTGGAGCCTCACCATTAGATAAAAAAATGTCATATACATGACATTCGTTGGTAGTACGGTCTTACCCTTCTGTTGAGATGCATTTTGTGTCTTCTATAGCCCCAGCCGACTGGGTTGAAAATGGATCCCCTATCTCGCACCCACTTTTAACGGCTTTTCCTTTTTAGTCTCATTCCAGCCAATCAGAACTCGTGGATTTGCTGCCGATACTTTTTTGTTTTTTAACACAGGCGTCCCTAATTATTTTTCAAAGCTTAGTGAGTGGGGTCCACTCGGTGCATCGTCTTTTCTCAATGTAAAAAAAAACTTCAGATTAAGGTATTGCTTGATATCATGGGATAACGTGAGTTAAGCTTGAACTCACTTACGAAGACCGGTTTGTTTGTTACTACACCACGAGGACTACTTGATCAAGGTAAATACTGAAACATGAATAAAAAGTTTTAAAAAATAAATAAAAGGATAAAAACGTATTTACTGAAAAAAAGAAGGAAATGATTTTACAAAAAGGAGAAAAATGAATGAAAACTCGCAAAAAATAAAATAAAAAAAGATAAAAAAAGTCTTTTTCTGAAAATAAAGAAGAAAAATGATTTTACAAAACGGAGAAAAATGAATGAAAACTTGGAAAAAATAAAAGAAAAAAAGATTGAAAAAAGTCTTTTTCTGAAAAAAAAGAAGAAAGATGATTTTACAAAAAGGATAAAAATGAATGAAAACTTTGAAAAACAAAATAAATAAAAAATATTTTCGTAAAAAATAAAAAAGGGTCTGAAAACAAAAAAAAATCAATAAGAATATATTAAGCATATAATGGAAAAATATCTTTTTGAGAAAAAATGAATAATGGTTTAAGAAAAAGAGCAAAATGAAAGAAAAATAAAAATATTCTTATTGAAAATGAAAAGAAAAATAAATTGAAAAAAATTTAACGAAAACTTCGAAAAAAAAATAATAAAGAATAAAAAATGCATTCGTGGTTGAAGACTGCCTAACTATTTTCCACTTTATTTGTGGTAGGAGTTAGCTCCTGATCGTTAAGGTTCCAAAAATGTTTAGATAGAGCGGTTTGGTCTCTAATTCGAGGATTGGAGAAAGAATGCCTATGGTTATACAGTCCATGTTTCTAATTCCCAGCGGATATACCTATATAAACCCTCTCCCTATCATTATCATGTTCTATGGGGAAAATGCACGCTTGGTACACTCTGTTCTTGGAGCTACATCGGTCGCACAAGGAGCCTTCCCCTTTTATTCTACAGTTACAGGACACCTCATCTGCACACCCCCCCTCAATTCCTATTTAGTTCGTCTAGTAACTTCCTATTATAGATGTTTAAGATACTACGCATATTGTTAGTACAAGAGTAACTAATTTTTACGGTGTTCCGATTAAAAATTTTCCTTAATGGATCGTCCCTATTAAAGTGCCTATCCAGGAGGTTTCGAGAGTATTTACCCATGTTAATGTTGGTAAGTTTACAGAATGACAGGTTAAACCAGATTACACTTCCATTTCTATTTTTTTTACTCGTCTATTTAATTGTCTATTATTGGTGTAAACCGGCTCATTGGTCTAATGGATAGAGTGTTCGCTAATGGACCGGGAAACTTGGGTTCAATCCCAGGTCGCGTCATACCAAAGACTTTAAAAATATCACTTGATATCTCCTTGCTTAACACTCAGCATTATAAAGTACGTATCAAGGGTAAAGTGGAGCAATCCTGGAAAAGGAGTAGCGCCCTCCTCTACACCCCGGTGTAGTAGCTATTAAAAAGGGAACCTTCTGGTCGACCTCAACTAAGGGAGACTACTTTACTTTACTTATTATTGGTTTCACCTACCTTGACGAGTGCGTGGTTCCCCCTACGACTCTTATTTCCATCAAAGCCAGAGTTCATTGGGTTCACATTCTCCATTCTACCTTGGAATCCGTTGTTTTTCAGGGCTTCATCATATATCTTTTTGCTCTCCTCAAAAGTTTTTTTTTTACACAAGGATAGTCTATTTCTACTCTGGTTCACGGCATTAAGAATTTGCTTCAATCTCGATTTTGGGTGGCTAGAGTCAATATTTATGTTGATGGGGGTTGAATTGCTCTAACTAAAAGGTTTGAAGGTGCCGTTATCTAAATTGAGTGTGACATCAAGAAAGTCAACTATCTTTAAATTTGATGCTATTTCAGTTCGTAAACCTTGTAATTTAAATGACCTAATAATCTTCTGTATTTTAGAGGTCTTTGTACCGTTACTGTCCGGGATGAAGATAATTCCGTCATCTCGTTAAAGCCCCACCTGCTCTAAGTCGACAATACGACCCAACGTGTTCAAGATATAAATTCCTATTAAATCAGCTACCTGGGCCTAGTCCGTAAGCGCCTATAGGTACATCGTAGTTGTTCACGTGACTTTTTCAGCCAAGTTCTACGATTATCGGATAGAATGGATTTCCTACATGTTAGAATAATTTCTATTTCCTCGTCAGTGATGTCCATATATTCCTGAGCGTGGTTAAGGCTTTTTAGTAACAATTCTCTTATAATGTTCGGGTAAAACTCTATGATATCGAATTGGATATAAGGGTGTCCTTGTGGTGTAATGGTTAAAGTGATGGACTACGGAATCGTAGTAAGCGAGTTCGTACTCCCATCGTGCTATTACGTTCACTTTCGAACTAACATTCTTGGGAAAGGTATGAACTCCCTTAAACTCCCAGCTATGTGTTAGATAGTACCACTACTGTTCTTCTAGGAGAATGGTTTTGGCATTGAATAACCTACAAAGGTTGATATGCCATTAAACAAAAAAACCAAACCGAATTGGAGAAATGTGGACCTCTTTTTATTCTTAATGTTTTTAAACCAATCGATAGTATCTAGAGGGTTTTTCCACGGGTTATATTTAGGGCTACTTATAAAACCGGGCCATTGGCTTAATGTGTAGAGACCGCGGTTCAGTCCCAGGTCGTGTCACACTAAAGACTCAAAAAATGGTATTTGATGCTGCCTTGCTTAACATTTAGCATTATAAGGTAAGGATCAAGGATAAAGTGGATCAATCCAGAGAATGGAGTAGCGGTCTCCCCTATACCTCGGTGTGGTAGCTATTGAAAAGGGAGCCTTCGGGTCACCTTCGACTTAGGTCGCCAAGTTTACTAGTATCCTAGACGTAATTTTCTGCATTAAATCTTTGGATACAAAATCTAGTTCTGTCTTGGTGGGGTTAATTAGTCTGGCCAGTTTCCTATCTTGGAAGTTCTGCTTACAGTCCTTAATGTGAAACTGGAAACTCACCACGTACCAGTAGATGTGTTATATAATTACGGAATGATTTTTTTATATTGATCATTTTTCGTTAATTATATTTTATCATCCGGTTTGGTTGGACTTTGAACTATTCGGCTCTTAGTGCAGGTGCACACACATTGAGTACAGTTCACGCTCGTGCGCAGAGGATATGACAATCACAAATGTCATAATAAAAACCCCAGATAGAAAATGTGACTGGGGTGTGATTGACGTCATGCCTTGAAGCGATGGGTTGAGAATTTGGTGATTTCGAAAAATAAGTTAGTTGAGATTTGACTCTGGGCCGGGCCAGTCCAGCTGGGGGTTGAGACCATGGAGTTCTGCAGATCCCTACCGACAGAGATCTTGGGGGCTACGGGATGCGCAGCGCGTTTGTGGGGTCAGATAGTACAGTCAGTATAGTAAAAATTGTGTCTCTCTCTCCTCGTGTCGAAAAAAGTCAAGAAGTTAATAAACGTTTCGTACCTGAACAACGGAGAGTCGTCAGTGTTTCGTATTTCCCTGCACCTGTATAGTTGTATTGTGACTATACAACAGATGATGACTTGTGTACCACCACCGGTATACGTACATTCACTTTGAGTAGCGTAGCTTTAAACGGTATTTTCTCAAAACGTCTTTATTAATATAGTAAGTAAAGTTAGCGACCATAGTCGAGGGTGACCCGAAGGCTCCCTTTTCGATAGCTACTACACCAAGGTGTAGGGGAGGGCGCTACTCCATTCCCAGGATTGCTCCACTTTACCCTTGAACCGTACCTTATAATGCTGAGTGTTAAGCAAGGTGGTATCAAGTACCATTTTTAAAGTCTTTGGTATGACTCGACCTGGGATTGAACCCAGGTCTCCCGGGCCATTGGCGAACACTCTAACCGCTGGGCCAATTTGAGATGAGGCTTCTTAATCTGAGAATTAATTCTTATTTATTGCGGACTTTTTTATTTATTGTGGACTTTTTGTCCTCATCTTGGTATATTTTTTTTTTTTTTTGTGTGTGTTGTTTCTTCTTTCACTACGTTTCGGCCAAATTTCACCTCTGGCCTTCTTCAGGTGATTTTACCGCGACCTCGTGGTGCGATAGACAACAACTATTACTGGGGATACGGTTACAAGACTCATCATTCCTATCCGAGGTCGCGCTAAAATCACCTGAAGAAGGCCAGAGGTGAAATTTGGCCGAAACGTAGTGAAAGAAGAAACAACACACACACACACACACACAAAAAAAAAAACTACCAAGATGAGGACAAAAAGTCCGCAATAGATAAAAATTAATTATCGTTATTACTATTCCCATAATTATTTATCCAGTGATATTTTTATATTTGAATTTTCATATCCCAAGACAAGTTGACAATAACTGTCTGTTCATATTTCCATCATTTTTACCGAATTACTATCGACCACATTATTATCTTTTTCCAGGGAAATGAGTAGAGCCCTCCCCTACACCTCAGTGTAGAAGCTATTGAAAAGGGAGCCTTCTGGTTGTCCTCAACTACGGTCGCCAACAACTTTACATTATTATCTTAAGATGCTCTATCATAAACTCTCTATGGAAAAACAATCTCTTGCATCAGTGTGAAGAAACCCCAACATCCCCACATGATAAACTTAATATCCACCATATTAATATATCTAAGTGAGTGACATTTTTATAATGGAAAAAATATGTCCCCACTTACTATGATTAATTTTTCCCCGGACATTTACCGTATATACTCAAGTAATGAACGAACCCGAAGTTTTATCTACAAAAAAGTGTTTTTCATCATATCGTGCATATAATAAACAACCTCAAACTTTTGGCTATGTAAGCCGACAAAAATATTTCGTCAACAACCAATGACATAAAAAGAAAACACTCAAGTACTTATATTTTCAAAACTAGAATAATAACATCAAAAACAATTCAACACCATAAATAATGTAGTCTAACTCTTAATGTAGTTTAACGGGTTTATTTTGATATTCTGAAAATACTAAAACCTCCATCATTGATACACAATATCATTGTCAAGATAATTATTACGTATGTAATTAATTAAATACGTTTAGAAGGAATTATTTATTTTTTTTTTTTTTTGTAAATCAAAATTACGCGACATCTGTAATAGGATTAAAGTTGGTAATTTATAATATTAATCAATTATTTTTTTAGGTATACATTTTGAATTAATTTTTAACCTTCATTTCGATTATTTAGTAGCAAAGTCCAACGGAAAGGTAAAAATCGTGAATATAGGAGGAACATTAGATAAGTTTCCATACGTTTTTTCGTATGGGCACTTTTATTGATAGTACACACATGAAACTCTAGTCCCCTTCGAAGTCATCTCCCCCGACTACAATGCACTTGTTGTACCGTTCCAACAACTTCTGCAAGGCTCCTTGGAAGTTCTCTTGTGTGAGCGTGTCAATGACCTTCGTCACAGCTTGTGAGGGATGATGAGAGGTGTGGGAGGAGTAAGCAAGTCAATACACCACAGTTGATTGGCCAAACGGTTAGGGTTAGGGTTACTATGCTGACGTTTTAAGGGAGTTCAGGAAGAGATTCCTAGGGAAGAGACCAGCACTCTTCAAATTGGCTCAGGGGTATTTCCAGCAGGACAATGCACCATTCTGACCAAGATAGGCATCAAGACAGTTCCTCAGCCTCCCATTAGTCCAGGCCTTGGTCCCTGTGACTTTTGCTTATTCCCTAACCTCACAGGCTGTCGTTATGAGACAATTGAGGAGATAAAAGAAGCTGTGACGAAGATCATTGACACGCTCACACAAGAGGACTTCCATGCGGCCTTCCAGAAGTTGTTGGAACGGTAGAACAATTGGCTTGCAGCCGGAGGAGATTACTTCGAAGGGGACAAGAGTTTCATGTGTGTACTATCAATAAAAGTGCCCATACAAAAAAAGGCTGGAAATTTATCGTATGCTCTTCGTAGCTTACCAAAATGTCTTTTTTGAGGCACTAGGTAAGATAATCAAGTTTTTTCTTAACTTTGTTTACTAGTCATAATATTTGTACATATTATTTGCACAGATGTCATAAATAGTAAACAAAGGTTTAGTAAAAACTTTGTTATCTTAAGTAAAAGCCTTTGTTTAGATATAGACTATGAAGAAATATTTTAGATTGAAGTTGCGGTGAGGTCCAGATGTTAATGTAACCTTTAACATTTTAAAAACATAAATGTCATTGGAGGCGCCCGTGATGTAACGGTTATCATCGTAAGAAAGGGACACGACAATACGAGTTCAAATCTTGGTCAAAGCACGAATACCCTTGAGAAAGGTATGAATTTAAGTATTCTTCCTCCAGCTGTCGGACAGATTGTGTCCTTTAGCCATGGTTAGGCAACTAGTCTTAGAGAAGGAAAACTCTGAATTCAAACACATTAAAATTGTTGTGAGACCGAATCTACCTGCATCATGGACTCTTCCAGCACCATATTACTAGCGTAGTAATATCCTAATACCGAGCATACGGCAGTAGTTGTAGTAGTAGCAGTAGTATAGAGGTACGACTACCAATCTTGGACACTATCCTTTGTAACTTTTGTTAATATATCTTTCTTACCTCTAAACCGAGTTCTGTGTTTTCCTTCTGTGTACCGACTTTGGGTCCACATCAAAAATACGCTTAAAAATTGATCTTGTGTGACATCTTGTTCGTTCAGAGGGGTTTGTAAATACATATATGTAATGAACGACCCCCTTTGTGTTTTTGGGTGAAAATTGGTCTTAAAAGTCGTTCATTACATGAGAATATACGGAATATTTTTGCCGGACACAAAGTCTTGTGGCAGACTCTTATCGATTCTTTTCGCTGCCCAAGCTGTTATAGAACTTAGGTTTGGCTTCCTTCTTTAAAGGCACATCACCCTTCGTGGAGTACTCAATACTAAAACCATTTTTGTTGAAAAACTGTGATGGTATTACTAACCCTTAGATTGGTGGGGGGAAAGGAAGTTCCTACTTTTCCAAAGTCCTATTAGTTGGAAGGTTAACATGATAGCGCAACCAGAGTTCGAACTCACTCACTATGATGTTGCAGTTCAGGATGTTATTTAGTACCCACTATCATTTTATATGTTAATAAACGACGTTAAGCAAAATTTTTTATCTTTGTTTCGGTAGAGGCTATGCGAAGAGACTTTGGATCAAATTTATGGCCAAATTAGGCCGAAAAATAAAATAAACTTGGACATTTAAAAAACATATTTCGTGTAATGAATGACCCCTTATTTTTCTAGTGAAAAATTGACCCCTTGATCTTGAGGTGAAAAACTGACTCTTTGTTTTTGAGGTAAAAAAAGATCGTTCATTCCATGAGTATTCCGATGTTTAAAAAGTATCATGAGACTCCTCTTTCTCAAAACCTTTTGGTTTGGTCCATATAATTCATATCAAACTTCGTGGATAATTTACTACTAAGGTAATTCTAATAGAGAACAGCAGTGATATTATTTAATCCACAGCTAAAGAATAAAATGTTTCGTACTTTTGCCAAAAGTGTGAGTTTGAAAGTACCCGAAATAGCATGAGTGGAGCTGGAACACGCTTACTTTGTGATTGCAGTTCATCCATTACACCAATGGCAATAGCTTACCAAATGAGGTGCCCCTGGTGTAATGGTTATCGTTGTAGGAAATGGACACGGCGACACGAGTTTAAATCCTGGACGAGACTGATTGCATTTCACAGAGCACTAATACCCTTGGGAAAGGTATGAATCCAATTATTCTCCCTCCAGCTATGGGTAAATAGTAGGACAGACTAGGTTCTTCAGCCTTGGTGAGGCAACTAGTCTAGGAGAAGGAATACTCTGAATTCAAAACCTGTTAAACTCCGCTTAAAAATTGACCTTGTGTCAAATCCTGCCCGAGTGGTTAATAGTATAGCTTACCGAATGTTCTTTAATAATTTTACCAAAATAGGAAAATTTATTTCTGTAAAAAAGAAAAAAGAAATAATAAAAATATTGAAAAACAATGTGTATCTAAGTGATCTTGTCCAACTTGTTCGGCGTTTGTTTTGTTGTTTTTTTTTTTGTTTGTTCAATGTTTTATGATCAACGGAAAGATATTTTCTATTAATGTGAAACAAAGAAATCTTTCTTCGAATTTTGGCTATTAACTGTCGACAACAATAACAATAACAATAAAGCAAAAACAAGACAAAAACGAAAATGAAAAAACGAAGGCAAGATATACGAACATATTAATTTAGTTTATTGGTCACTTTCTCCTGTAACAAAATAATTGTTATTTTCAAGTCCCAATAACAGTGAGTCGATACTGTTATAATATTTTGATATCGTGAGCTACAATTCGGGATCTCTGAATGCATTTGCAAAGACAGTGAAGGAGACGAACTATACTGGACTGTGAGATGTCCTTATATACAAGGTTGGGTTAAAAGACTTACAATATTTTGGTAACATGAAGTTAAAATTCGACTGCTTTTCATGCTTTTACCGACGTTGTGAAAGTGACTAATTACACTAGACCGTGGTATGGCGATCTTGCTCGATATTCTCCGAGTCGGGCTCGCCGGATTTGCTTCTATAGCTTGGAGAAGAGACTCAAACTCCACTGTTTTAGACCAACCTAACCTTGTCTGATCGTCGAGGTTCTTGCAATCCGAATGGCGAAATTACTTGAATCATTTGTTTACAGTACTTCGATCAACTACACCCACGATATCAAAGGAAATAGTTTTAAACCCAATCATAATTTTCGTGATTAATAATTAGATTTTAATTTCTGTTCTTAAGTTGTCAAATATTTTATTGCAATAGGATAATTATCGATTTGAACAACAGACTTGGTTTTTCTTATTGATGTTTTCTCTTTTAAACAAATACATTCTCATTTCATTTTCAATAGAAAATCCTTTCTTTTTCTTATATTTTATGTAAAAAAAAGAAAATTTCAATTTACATAAAGTAGAAAACGGAAACCTGGATCAAAATAATTAAGAGATTTTTTTATTAAATAAATTAAAAATAGTTATCAATGAAAATGTAGACTTGACGTTTCTTTATGACACTGATTCTGTCTTTTATGCCGAAAAGGTTTTCTCTTCTTTCTACATTCAGTGTTTGAAAATCCAAATTAGTTCAAATATAAAATAAAAATCTGGATTAGATTAATCAAAACTTTTTTGACTGCAGGGCGATCTAAAATCTATCATTGTTAACTCTTCCTGTTTGATTTTTAAGTCAACAACCACTGGATGTAGAAGCCAATTTTTCACTATATAATTCCAAACTTTAATGATTGGAAATAAAAGTTTAATATCTCTTCCATAGTTGTCACATTATGTGAGAGTATGCATAAATAATGTTGTGGGTCGGAGAAACCAATCCCCAACATAACTTACCGGCGAATTTTAAGAGTTCGTACAAAAAAAACCTCGAGGTTTGTAAATTTCCCTAAAGAAACTGTCAAATCCATAATGATAAAAACACGAAAGTAAAACTTTGCTCACATGATGGAAACACAGACTTTTTTGACATTATTGCTGGTGTTCTGAAAAGGGAGACATTAGCCCGAAATCTTATCATAATCTGCCGAGACTACCTACTTCGAACGTCGATAGATCTAATGAAAGAAACTAGTTCTACGCTAAAAAAAGGCAAGAAGCAGACAATACCCAACACAAACTATTACGTTCGCAGACTACGCAGATGACATAGCGCTTCTGACAAATATACCTACCCAAGCCGAATCCCTGCAGCATAGTCTGGAGCAGGCAGCCGGTGGCATCGGCTTCCATGTCAATGCAAACAAAACTAAGTACAATGGTGACATCGCCACACTAAACAGTGGTTCTCTGAAGCTAGTGGACACGTTCACGTACCGCATAAGCAACATCTCATCTACTGAAAATGACATCACTATATGACTAGCGAAGACGTGGGTTATTGATTATATGGAAGTCAAACTTATCCGATAAAATGAAACGCAATTTTTTCCAAGCACCGGTCGTGTCGATTCTACTGTATGGATGCACCTCATGGACGCTAACTACGTGTATAGAGGAAAAGCTAGATGGGAATTGCACAAGAATGCTACGAGCTATATTGAACAAGTCCTGGAAGCAACATCCCACAAAACAGCTGCTGTGCGGCTATCTACCTCCCATTTCTAAAACCATCCAAATTTGAAGAACAAGACATGAGGTACACTGCTGGAGAAGAAAGGACGAACCCGCTAGTGATGTTCTTCTATGATGGACCCCTTCACTTGACGACCAACTGGAACTTATCTACAACATTTCTGTACAGAGACAGGATGTCGTTTAAAAGACCAGTCGGAAGCGATGGATGATGGAGACAAATGGTGAGAGGGAGTTAGGGAAATCCATGCTAGCTGCATGGCATACTGATAATGATGATACGTAATTTGAACTCCGGACATTGGTATAATGGTTAGAGTGTTCGCCAATGGCCCGAGAGACTTGGGTTCAATCCCAGGTCGAGTCATACCAAAGACTCAAAAAATGGTACTTGAGGCTACCTTACTTAACACAGCATTATAAGGTGAGGATCAAGAGTAAAGAGGAGCAATCAAGGGAAAGGAGTAGCACCCTTCCCTATATATGTGTTGTAGCTATCGAAAAGGGAGCCTTCGGGTCACCCTCGACTACTTTTGTATTTAATGCAGAAAAGGTTTTTTTTCAATTTTTTACTAGATTTTTTTCAAATTTGTTAAAAGATCTGCAACGATAGGATAGTTATCGATGAAAAAGACGGAATTGATTTTTTTTTGTTCATATAAGACATTGATGACCCCCTACCCACCAAAAAAACAAAAAACAAAACAGAAATAGATATAGGCAAAGACTATTTTCAGAACGTTAGTTATTTTTTAACTTTATACAATGTGCATATGGTCCCATGGAATTTCTATAAGCACGGCTAGTATATTACTAAAATTGTCATTATGTTTGTTGGAATAAAACCATAAGTGAGTAAAAAGTAGCACACCGTAGCAAGATTCTAGTCAGAGCAATCCACTTAAAATTCCATAACAGAGAATAAAGCAATTTCCAGCCTAATATGCAATCGATTAATTTTGTGAGGTCGGTGTTTATATGCTTAATGTTATTTTTTAATCATCCAAATTCTTTATACGATGGAGATGACTACAAAATGAAAATTCTTAACTGATGTATTGAAGTTTTTATCCTCTTTTTTGCATTCAAAGTTAGGATAATAGAGAGCCCTCGTTGTGTTATGGCTAATGAGCTGAAATGCAACATTATAGTAAGCGTGTTCGAATTATACTACGTTCACCTTTGGGCAATACCCCGGGGCAAGGAATGAATCCCCTTATCTTCCAGTTATGGCTCAGATAGTACCACTGCTATTCTTCAAGAAAGATGGCTTTGGTATTAAATAATTCACAAAGGTTGGTATGCCATTAAACAGAGAAATCTAACAAAAACCAATCCTATTTAACAGCCCCTCCACTGTAGGATATGACACAAGGTCGATTTTTAAGCGGAGTTTAATAGGTTTGAATTCAGAGTTTTCCTTCTCCTAGACTAGTTGCCTCACCAAGGCTGAAGAACCTAGTCTGTCCTACTATTTACCCATAGCTGGAGGGAGAATAATTGGATTCATACCTTTCCCAAGGGTATTAGTGATATGAGAAATGCTATCAGTCTCGTCCAGGATTTGAACTCGTGTCGCCGTGTCCAATTCCAACGACGATAACCATTACACCACGGGCACCTCCTAAACAAAAACCAATCCAGTCGAATTTTGAGGCAGGGATCATGCGAATAATACTTTGATTCTAAACTGGGTACACAGATACTACACCCAAATCCTAGGGGTCGATTCATGCATTAAATAACCTGTTCATTTTTGACGGGTACTATGTAAGTATATTTCAAAAGCAAGTATTTTTTCTCAGAATTTTAAACTTTTTTTTTTTAGATGAAAAATGAATCATTTCCTTTTTTTTTTTTATCGTTCGTTGTATTTAATCAAAAATTGAAACATATACGGCTTTTTCTTTAAGATGTGTCTGGTTCAAAAACTTTCTCCTCTCAAAACAAATTCCCCGTGTATTTAATTCGGTAAATTTAGGTTAAGCTAATAACTGTCATCAAATTGATGCCCAGACGTTTTTATTGTTATTGTGAAATAGATATGATGGCGATAAAGTTTAAAACGATTGTGAACTTTATTAATACATTGACTCTTACAACATTAAGATTGCAGCTAAATACGAAATGTTAACTTATTTGGAAATTATTGTAAATTTTATCAATACATTGGTTCTCTAAACATTTATATTACGACTAAATATGAAATGTTTTGCTGTTTAGAATCCTTGTGAACTTTGTCAATAAATTGGCTCTTCAACAATTGATATTGCAACTAAATATGAAGTATTTACCAATTAAAAATGTTTGTAAAATACATTTTGTACCTTATAAGATTAGTTAGTTGGATTTTATGGCATATTATCAACCCTTTAGGCTATTTAAACTACAATTGTTAAATTGACTTTTTGCTAGAATTAAAGCAAGTGTTGACATAGCGTAAAACCAACCAACCAACCAACCAACCAACCAAACTAACCTAATAATTTACTAAGCTTTATGAGTTATTATTCATGTCTGAATCAAATAATTATTCGGTTTCAAGTATTTTTTATCACAAACTAATAACGAATTTGACGGCATATAAGACGCACTTTTTTTTTTACTAAAATAATATTTTAGAAATTCCCCAGCATCTTAGATGTTATATGTAGGTTTAAAATTTGCGATAGTCGGCCGAAATTATCTGCCTGGCAATTCCTATTAGCTTAGACTTTAGAGTACCTTTCATATACCTATTGTCATTATTTAAAAGGCTATCATGCAGATTAAAAGTGTTGTCATTGATAATATTCATTGTATTAATTTTATCACGTTTAATATTAGTACTTTGCTTTTTTTTTTCTTGATTTGCCCTGCTGAAATTGGGGTGCGTCTTATACACCCATGCGTCTTATACACCCGTGCGTCTTATATATCGTCAAAAACGGTAATTTGTAAGTTAGTAAATGTAAGGTAAACACCTTATACTTAGTAACAATATCAATATATTTTGAACCAATGTACTGAAAATCATTTTAAACATTATCATTAAAACAGTAGCATTTTAAACATTATCATTAAAACAGTATCATTTTAAACATTATAATTAAAACAGTATCATTTTAAAAATTATCATTAAAACAGTATCATTTTAAACATTATCATGAAATCAGTTTCATTTTAAACATTATCATTAAAACAGTATCATTTTAAAAATTATCATGAAAACAGTTTCATTTTAAACATTATCATTAAAACAGTATCATTTTAAACATTATCATGAAACCAGTATCATTTTAAACATTATCATGAAAACAGTTTCATTTTAAACATTATCATTAAAACAGTATCATTTTAAACATTATCATGAAAACAGTTTCATTTTAAACATTATCCTGAAATCAGTTTCATTTTAAACATTATCATGAAATCAGTTTCATTTTAAACATTATCATTAAAACAGTATCATTTTAAACATTATCATGAAAACAGTTTCATTTTAAACATTATCATTAAAACAGTATCATTTTAAACATTATCATGAAAACAGTTTCATTTTAAACATTATCATGAAATCAGTTTCATTTTGAACATTATCATTAAAACAGTATCATTTTAAACATTATCATGAAATCAGTTTCATTTTAAACATTATCATTAAAACAGTATCATTTTAAACATTATCATGAAAACAGTTTCATTTTAAACATTATCATTAAAACAGTATCATTTTAAACATTATCATGAAAACAGTATCATTTTAAACATTATCATGAAAACAGTTTCATTTTAAACATTATCATTAAAACAGTATCATTTTAAACATTATCATGAAATCAGTTTCATTTTAAACATTATCATGAAAACAGTATCATTTTAAACATTATCATTAAAACAGTTTCATTTTAAACATTATCATGAAATCAGTTTCATTTTAAACATTATCATGAAAACAGTATCATTTTAAACATTATCATGAAAACAGTATCATTTTAAACATTATCATTAAAACAGTTTCATTTTAAACATTATCATGAAAACAGTATCATTTTAAAAATTATCATGAAAACAGTTTCATTTTAAACATTATCATGAAATCAGTTTCATTTTAAACATTATCATTAAAACAGTATCATTTTAAACATTATCATGAAAACAGTTTCATTTTAAACATTATCATGAAAACAGTTTCATTTTAAACATTATCATTAAAACAGTATCATTTTAAACATTATCATGAAAACAGTATCATTTTAAACATTATCATGAAAACAGTTTCATTTTAAACATTATCATGAAAACAGTTTCATTTTAAACATTATCATTAAAACTGTATCATTTTAAACATTATTATTAAAACAGTATCATTTTAAACAGTATCATTAAAACAGTTTCATTTTAAACATTATCATGAAAACAGTTTCATTTTAAACATTATCATTAAAACTGTATCATTTTAAACATTATCATTAAAACAGAGTTTCATTTTAAACATTATCATTAAAACAGAGTTTCATTTTAAACATTATCATTTAAAAAGTTTCATTTTAAACATTATCATTAAAACAGTTTCATTTTAAACATTATCATTAAAACAGTATTATTTTAAACATTATCATTAAAATATTATCACTTTAAACATTATCATTAAAACATTATCATTTTAAACATCATCATTAAAATATTATCACTTTAATCATAATCTCCAAGAGATGTATTTGATCTATAAACAGTACACTAACGGGTGCTACCACAGTGAGTTAAAGTGGACTTAGGATTGATGGCAACAAATTTTTAATTCCAGATTCTTCAGATATCCACAAGTGTAGCCTCACTACCACATGCAATTTAGTCTCATACACAGGACATAAAAAAAAAAACGAAACAAAAAACAAAAAATTATTCCACACATTAAATGTTTATTTTTCAACATGATCTTTTCCCATGCCAATGCACTTAATCTAACGCTTCTTCAGAACTCTATCATCATGCTATGAATATTCCTGATCTAAACTGTATCTGGTAACGAAATTATTGATATACTCTGTTGTATACGCTGGTTTGCCATAATCAATTTCTTTTTTAATGCACGTAATGCAACTACTCTAGTGGCGTTTTTAGGGAAGAAATAGCCAGGCAGATCCAAACCTTCTCCAAATAAACAATTGGTTTGAATTCAGAGTAGCCCTTCTCCTAGACTGGTTGCTATATCAAGATTAAAGAGACCAGTCTTCCCAACTATTTACTCACAGCTGGATTCATACTTTTCTAAATAATTAAGGCAAACAGCCTTGTTCAAGATTTGAACTCGTATTTAACGAGCCCAACTTCCTACGCGGATATGCATTACCCCTCGAGCTCCTCCACATTAAACTCAGCCTCGCAAATATCTTCTTGCGCGTGTGTTGGAAATATTAATGGTCCTGGGGGTAGCAAGGTCAGCTTAGGGCGCATAGAAAGCGTCCCACTTACTGTCGCTAGATAGAAACTTAGTGTTTGTTCATTCACGACTACGGGTGTCTTTAAGGGCAGGGCATCAAGTCACTGATCAAAGAACCATTGTTTAGGGTGTCGGGTTTAAGCCGCTCACAATACCCCCCTCAAACCCCCTGAATCAGTAAATGTTGCTGTACAACGTGTTAAAAGCGGACGTTTCATTCATTCATTCATTTATCTTTATTTTTGTTTCTATAAGCTATCCATATATATATATATGTGTGTGTGTGTGTGTGTGTGTGTGTGTGAGCACGCGTTTTAGAATGCGCTTTTGTTTCAGGTCACACGTAATCTGACTTCTATGTAATATTTTCACTTTTAGAAATGCATAAAACAAACGTTTTATGCATTATGTATTATGTATAATGTATTATGGAGTTAAGTATACTGCAGAGTGCGTACTCTAGCCTTGCCTAGGCAACTAGACTTGAAGAATGGTCCCAGGATCGGTAAACGTTTCAGTACAATTTGTTAAAAGCTGACATTTTAATTATTTTTCGCTTCTACGTGATGTTCTTATATATAGTGCGATGAGTCAGAAGCTTTACAATATTTTGGTAATTTGAGGTTAAAATTCGACAGCGTCTGATGCTTTTGCTAATCTCATGATAGTGACTTAACAACGCTGAATCACGAGTAATAAAAAATATCGATAATCTAACTGCATCTAAGCGATCTTGTCCAAATTGCACAGCCTTTTCTTTTTTTTTTTTTTTGTCCAATGTTTTATGATCAACGGAAAGACATTTTCTATAAATGTGAAACAAAGAAAGCATTCTTCGAGTTCTGGCCATTAACTGTCAACAACAACAACAACAACAACACTAAAACAAAACACAAAAAGCATAACAAAAAGACAAAAATAAAAAAAAACAAAGACAATATATATGAACGTATTCATTTAGTTGATGAATCACTTTCTCCTGTTACAAAATAAACTTTTTTATTTCAAGTCCCAATAACACTCGGGTGAGTCGATACTGTAGTAATATTTTGTTATCGTGAGTTACAAATCCTGAGCTCTAAATGCATTTGCCGAGAAAGTGGAGACGAACTATACTGGACTGTGAGATGTCCTTATATACAAGGGTGGGTTAAAAGACTTACAATATTTTGCTAACATGAAGTTAAAATTCGACAGCTTTTCATACTTTTACTGACTTTGTGAAAGTGACTAATTACACTAGACGGTAGTATGGCGAACTTGCCCGATATTCTCTGAGTCGAACTCGCTAGATTTGCTTCGATGGTTTGGAGAAGAGACTCAAAATCCCCTGTTTTAGATCAACCTAACCTTGTCTGATCGTCGAGGTTCTTGCAACGCGAGTGGCGAAATTACTTGAACCATTTGGTACCGTACAGCGACCTTTAGCACAACAAATCTTTTTCGTTACTTTTGTAGTTTTATAGCTCAGTTTTACCTTGTAAAGCATAAATTGCACGTTCATTTGTGGGTCTTTCATATCCCATACGGAATGAAGCAATACATAACGTATCAGCGCACCAACTTCCACGATACTACCGACCCCAGCGGATCCTTTCGACAGCTTGAATTGCTTCGCTCACGTGGTGCACGCGCCGTAAATTAGATCGCATCAAACATATTGCAAAACTTTTGACTCACCCTAGTATACCTATATATATATATATGTGTGTGTGTGTGTGTATATGTGTGTGTATGTGTAGATATGTATGTATGTGTGTGTGTGTGTGTGTGTGTGTTCTTGTGTGCGTGTATGTTTGTGTATGTGAGTGTGCGTGTGTTCTTGTTTTGGAATGTTTTTCTTTCTTGCCTATTATACCTGTTTCAGCTCACACGTGACCTTCTGGCTTATCAATTCAAGTCTGGAAATGTCAAGGCGCCTTGTGTAGACGTTTGTGAGGCTCACCTGGCCAATGGCTGAACTCAATCACTGGCGGTAAAGTGTATGCAAATTTATGTAGCCGACGTCTCGTATTTCTTGCAGGTGTAACTCAATTGTTATTTGAAGTCTAGGTTGAATTCTATAGTCGCAGCTTGAGGAAAGTGGCAAGGTAGGGGGTGGCGGCAGATGAAAGAAGAAGAAGAAGAAGAAGAAGAAGAAGAAGAAGAAGAAGAAGAAGAAGAAGAAGAAAGGATGACGATGATGATAATGAAATAGAAGAATTTTGATTCTGAGAAGAAGAAATAAAAGTAAAGAAAATGTAAGGGAAAAGAGACGATGATGATGATGAAATAGAAGAATGAGGATATTGTGAAGAAGAAGAAGAAGAAGAAGAAGAAGAAGAAGAAGAAGAAGAAGAAGAAGAAGAAGAAGAAGGTGAATTGGGACAACAAATAACACAAGAATAGGATCAACAAGAAAAAAGAAGCACAAAGAAAAAAATTGATGAAAGAGGAGAGAAAGAGAAATATGGTTAAGTAAGAAGTAAAGGAAAAATTAAGAGAGGAAGAGGGTGAGGAAGAAAAGACAGAAATTAGTTAGAATAGAAAAGAATGTAAAGAAAAACAATGGGAGAATGTACGTTAGAAGAAGAAGAAGAAGAAGAAGAAGAAGAAGAAGAAGAAGAAGAAGAAACGTGATAAAACAAATGAAATTGACAAAATTGAAAAGAACAGGGGAAAAAAATGAAAAGTAACAAATAAAAAAATAAAAAATAAATTAATAAATTAATAATAATAATAATAATAATAGTAATAATAATAATGGGACTTTAACATACAAACGGATCATCTATTCCCGGCCAGAAGACCAGACCTTATAATAATCAACAAAAAGAAGAGAATTTACAAAATTTTCGACTTTGCTGTCCCGGCTGATCACAGAATAAATCTGAAGTAATGTGCAAAGAAGGATAAGTACCTCGACCTTGCTAGAGAATTGAAAAAGTTGAGGAACATGAAAGTGACGATTTTACCAATTGTGATTGGTGCTTTTGGCACAATAACTTAAGGATTATTAAAAGGCTTGGAAGACCTGGAAGTTGGCAGACGGGTGGAGACCATTCAAATGCTGAGAACGGCCCAAATCCTGAGACGAGTCCTGGAGACTTGAGGAGACTTGCTGCCATTCAAACTCCAGTGAAAAACCATCAGCTAACACTGATGTGAAAAACTCTAAAGGAGTAAATAATAATGATAATAATCTGTCCCGGTTGACCACAGAGTAAACTTGAAAGAATATGAAAAGAATAATAAGTACCTAGACCTTGCTAGAGAACTGAAAAAGCTGTGGAACATGAAAGTGAGGTTTATACCAATTGTAATTGGTATAGTCACCGAGAGATTATTAAAGGGACTGGGGGACTTGAAAATAAGAGGACCAGTGGAGACCATCCAACCTGCTACATTATTGAGGTCGGCAAGAATACTGGGGACTTGAGGAGACTTGCTGTCACTCAAACTTCAGTGAAAGACAATCAGCTAAAACTGATGTGAAAAACTCTCAAGGAGTAACAATAATAATTTTTTTAAAAATAGAGCATAAAAGTGACAGTGATACCAATTGTAATTAGAACACTCGGTATAGTCACCAAAGAATTGGTCAAGGGACTGGAGGACTTAGAAAAAACAGGACGAGTGGAGACCATTCAAACTACAGCATTATTGAGATCGGTCAGAATACTGAGAAAAGTTCTGGAGACATGAGAAGACTTTCTGTCATTCAAACTCCTGGGAGAAACCATGAGCTAACGCTGCTGTTAAAAACACTCATAGGAGTAAATAATAATAATAATAACAACAATAATAATAATAGTAATTGGTGCGCTCAGTACAGTCACCAAAGAATCGGTGTAAGGACTGGAGGACTTGGAAATAAGAGGACAAGTGGAGACCATGCAAACTACAGCATTGTTAAGATTGGCCAGAATACTAAGGAAAGTCCTGGTGACTTGTGGGAGTTGGTGTCACTCAGACTCAAATAGAAATCCATCAGCAATCGCTGATGTGAAAAACTCTCAAATGAGTAAAATAATAATAACAATAATAATCAACAAAAAAAGAGAATATACAAAATTGTAGACTTTACTGTCCTGGGTGACCACGGAATAAAATTGAAAGAAAGTGAAAAGAGAGATAAGTACCTCGACCTTGCTAGAGAATTGAAAAAACTATGGAACATGAAGGTGACAATTATACCAATTGTAATTGGTGTGTTTGGAACAGTAACTAAAGGTTTACTAAAGGGACTGGAGGATTTGGAAGTTGGCGGACGAGTGGAGATCATCCAGACTACTACATTATTGAGAACGGCCAGAATACTGAGAAGAGTCCTGCAGACTTGATGAGACTTGCTGTCACTCAAACTCCAATGAAAGACCATCAGCTAACGCTGATGTGAAAAACTAATAGTAATAATAATAATAATAATAATAATTAATCCTTGATTATTAATCATAATTAGACTTAGTGATAGTTAACAAAATAAAAAAAAAACAAAAAGAAGAGAACTTTCCGGAGAGTGAACTTCGCTGTCCCAGTTGACCACAAAGTGAAAATAAAAAAAAAACAACGAAGAGATAGGCAAATACTTAGATCTTCCCAGTGAACTAAAAAAGTTATGGAACATGAAAGCGACGGTGATACCGATTATAATTGGAGCGCTCGGAACCGTCCCCAAAGGCTTGTTAAGGGGACTGGAAGAGTTGTAAATTGGAGGACGAGCAGAGACCATCCAAACTAGAGCATTGTTGATATCAGCCAGAATACTAAGAAAAGTCCTAGAAACTTGAAGAGACTTGCTGTTACACAAACCATCAACCAGCACTGGTGTGAAATACTCACAAATAATAATAATAATAATAATAAAGCAAATGTGGGCTATGCGATGACAGAGATGAAACCATCAATCACATAATAAGCGAATGCAGCAAATTTTCACAGAAGGAGTACAAGGCTTGACACGACTGGATGGGCAAGGATCACACTGGGAGATGTGCAAGAAATTTATATTCGACAATGCCAACAAATGGTTAAAAAAAAAAGAAAAGAAAATTTGCAAAATTATGGACTTTGCTGTACCGGCTGGCCACAGAATAAAACTGATAGAATGTGAAAAGAGAGAAATTGAAATTTGACTAGACGAACAAGTGGTATATGCACGATCCAGAATCCGTCCTAGGGAATGAGACGCACAAACTTCTGGGATGTTGAGATACAAACGGATCACTTAATGTTGGCCAGACGACCAGACATAGAGATAGTCAACAAAAAAAAAAAAAAGAAAAGAAAAAAAATAGAGGACTTTGTCATTCTGGCTGACCATTGAGTAAAACTGAGAGAAAGCAAAACAAGAGATAAGTACGTAGACCTTGCTAGAGAACCGAAAAAATATGGAAGATGAAAGTAACGGTGATATCAATTGTAATTGGTGCGCTCGGTGCAGTCACCAAAAAATTGGTACAGGAACTGGAGGACTTGGAAATAAGAGGACGAGTGGAGACCATTTAAACAACAGTATTGTAGTGATCGGCTTGAATACTGAGAAGAGTAATGGAGACAATGATACCTGTTGTCACTCAAACTCACATGAGAAACCATTAGCTAACGTAGGTGTGAGAATCTCTCAAAAGAGTTAAATAATAATAATAAAAATAATGATAATGATAATAATGAACAAGATAGTAATACAGTACCTGACACATCAAGAATTAACAAACAAAAACAGCCCAACCGAATTGAACCGCCAACCTCGGAAAATGGAAACACCGCATAACCAAACAACGCACAACCTAACACCCCAGAACAAACACTAACACAAGAACAAAAAGCAAATCTAGAAAATTTAAAGAGAATTATGAACAGTGAAAAGACTACCTTACTATCATTAAGAAATATAGAATGGAGAACAGTTAAGACGGAAACAAATAAAATAAATAAAGTACTACCTTATATATCAACGAATAATATAACTGAATTAAATGAACTAATCTATGCAGGGGCGAAATTAGTTTGTGAGAAAATTGGGATCCCCTCAAAAAAGCACGAAGAAAAAAATCAAAACCAGGATGGGAAATTCGACTGGAAACGCAGATAAAAAATCTACGAAAACAGACCAAAACGATAAAACAAAGAAAAGACGCTGAAATACGAAGGAACAAAAAAGAAAAGGTAGCACAAGAAAAAATAACAATACAACTTGAGAAAATAAACTAGAAAGTTCTGGCGAAAGAAGGAAGATAAAAGAGATATTGACAAAGAGTAAAACAATACAGACAAAACAGGACATTCCAAAACAACGAAAGAAAATTCTATCAACAACTGGGAGGAGATGACACGAAAACATACCAACAACCAGATGCAAGAGAAACCGAACAATTTTGGACTAAAATATAGCAACCAAAAAAAAAGCATAACTAAAAGGCTGTATGGATAAACAATATGACAAGATTCTGGTTCAAGAAATTCACTTCCATTCACGACAGACTAGCACTAGAAATGAACAAATGCCTACAAAGAGCACACGTACCCAAATGGATGACCAAAGGAAGGACCACATTGATCCAAAAGGACCCAAGCAAAGGAACCGCCCCAAACAACTACAGACCCATAATCTGCCTACCAATGATGTGGAAAATACTAACAGCACAAATAAGGGAAGAAATTTACAACTCACTAACAATCCGCGGATTATTCCCTGAGGAACAGAAAGGATGCCGCAAAGGATCTAGAAGCACAGCATAGTTACTTTACATAGATCAACACATCCTAAATGAGAGCAAGACCAGATGGAAAAAAGACTAGCTATGGCCTGGATTGATTACAAAAGGGCATAAGATATGGTTCCGTAAAGTTGGATAATAAACTGCTTCAGAATGTACAAAATATCAGATGAAGTCATAAACTTTATCGAGAAAACCACGAAAACCTGGAGAATGGAATTGATAGCAGGAGGGAGAAGCTTAGCTGAAGCAAAGATTCAAAGAGGTTTTTTTCAAGGAGATGCTCTATCACCATTACTATTCATAATTGCCATGATGCCACTTAACCAAATACTCAGAAAATGCACAGCCGGATACAAACTTAGTAGATCGCAGGAAAAGATCAATCACCTTATGTACATGGATGACATCAAACTATTCGCAAAAAAATCAAAAAGAAATGGAAACTCTAATACACGCAGTTAGAATATACAGTTAAGACGTAGGAATTGAATTTGGCAGAGAAAAATGTGCCATGCTAGTAATGAAAAGTGGCAAACGACATCTGACTGACGGAATGGAACTACCAAATCAAGACAAGATTAGAACGCTTGGGGAAAAGGAAACGTTCAAATACTTGGGCATCTTGGAAGCTGACACCATCAAACAAGTGAAGATGAAAGAAAAAATTAAGAAAGAATATAGATAGCTGCTCGAGACCAAACTATATAGCAAAAACCTTATCAAAGGAATTAATACCTGGGCTGTACCCCTCGTTAGATATTCGGGACCCTTTTTTAAGTGGACCAGAGAACTGAAGCAATTAGACCAAGGAACAAGAACACTAATGATTATGCATAAGGCATTATAGGAGGGAGGGAGAGGACTTGCCAGCATCGAAGACAGCGTTGACACATCGATACAATGACTCGAGGACTACATAGAAAAACACGAAGGAGGACTGATTACTGCCATCAGAAACGATACTGACAACACGATGGACAACAGAATGAGAATAACTACGAAACAAAAATGGGAAGAAAAACAACTCTATGGGCGTTTTAAACGACTAATAAACCACATCTCACGAGGGAAAACCATGACGTGTCTAAGACAAGGAAACTTTAAGAGAAACAGAGTCTCTCCTAATAGCAACACAAAACAACGCTATAAGAACCAATCATATCAAAGCGAGAATAAATAAGGCGCAACAAAATAGCAAATGTAGGTTATGTGGTGATAGAGATGAAACGATCAATCACATAATAAGCGAATGCAGCAAATTAGCTCAGAAGGAGTATAAGACTAGACACGACTAGGTGGGCAAGGTGATCCACTGGGAGATGTGCAAGAAATTTAAATTTGACCATACGAACAAATGGTGTATGCATAACCCAACATCTGTCCCAGAAAATAATACACATAAACTCCTAGGGGTCTTTGACATACAACCGGATCACCTAATTTCGGCCAGAAGACCAGACCTTATAATAATCAAAAAAAAAAAAAAAAAAAAGAAAGTTTGAAAGAAAGAAACTCAGGTTAAGAATCAATGACGATGATGAAAGAAGAGAAAGGAAAGAAAGAAAAAATAAAAGTTAAAAAGCAATACGAAGAATACAAAAGTGAAAAAGTAAAAAGGAAAGTTAACAAACAGAAGAAAAAAGGAAGAAGAATTATATAAATGCAGGAAAGAAAAAAGAGAGAAAAAGAAAGAAATAGAAAGAAAGAAGAGTTACAAAAACTAGAATAAGAAAGAAAGAAAGAAAGAAAGAAAGAAAGAAAGAATATCAAGCAATACGATAAGATAAAACAACAAAAAAAAAAATAAATAAATAGAAAGAAAGAAGGAAAGAAAGAAAGAAAGAAAGAAAGAAAGAAAGAACAAAAAAAAAGTAGAAAGAAAGAATTTCAAGCAATACGATCAGACAGAACCAAAAAACAAAAATAAATAGAAAGAAAGAAAGAAAGAAAGAACAAAAAAATAGAAAGAAAAAAAGAAAGAAAGAACAAAAAAAAGAAAGAAAGAAAGAAAGAAAGAATATCAAGCAATACGATCAGATAGAACCAAAAAATAAATAAATAAATAAATAAATGGAAAGAAAGAAAGAAAGAAAGAAAGAAAAAAGGAAAGAAAGAAAGAACAAAAAAATTGAAAGAAAGAAAGAAAGAAAGAATATGAAGCAATATGATAAGATGGACCCCCCCAAAAGAGAATAAATAGAAAGAAAGAAAGAAAGAAAGAAGTGTAAAAAGTAATATGATAAGGGAAAACAAACAAACAAACAAACAAATAAACAAATGAAAATATATGAATAAAACAATGAATAAATAAATTGAAAAAAAAAAAGAAAAAGCAAAAGAAAACGAAAAAGTTTATATATGAAAGGCCGAATGAATAAAAGAAGAAAAAATCGGTTTGGTAGGAAGTAGACAGTTAAAAATGCCATAAAAAGAAAAATGGCGGAAGAGAATTGTGTGAGGGGGGTATGGGGGAGGCTAGAGGGCTGAAAAGACGTAACGATGGGTGGGAGATTTTTCGGTTGAGGTTGGGGGTGGTGGCAATGGGAAAATGGGTAAAAAAAAAGAGAGACTCGGCCACCTGTTAGGTCGCTCCCCTGACTGCATAACAGCACACACATATACAGGATCTCTCTCTCTCTCTCTCTCTCTCTCTCTCATATGTACGCTCGCACTCTCTCTCTCTCTCTCACACACACACACACACATACAGACATACGTATATATATATATATATATCCCATGAGTAAGTGTACAAGCTCACATACACATACAGACATACATCTCTCTCTCTCTCTCCCATGAGTACGCACAACCCACTCACACACACATACAGACATACGTATATCTCTCTGTCTCTCCAATGTATACACACATACAGACATACGTATCTCTGTCTCTGTCTCTCTTGCATGTGTACACGCACACACATATACAGACGCACGTATCTCTCTCTGTCTCTCTCTCTCTCTCTCCCATGTATACGCACACATACACACATATACAGAAAAACGCTTCTATACGCACAGCATTCACAAAGAAGCAAAAATAATAGTAATTTACGAAGCTTTTTGCTTCGATGCGGCACAAGGCCGAATGAATGGGGTACCCAATGAGACTCGAACTCACTCGTGTAGGTTTGCTAGTCTAGCTTGCTAACCGTTACACCACCAAAGGTGCCCAAGAAGCAAAAATAATAGACGTACGTACCAAGTCACTAGAAAGAAAGAAAGAAAGAAAGACAGACAGAAAGAAGTGTTACGAAAACTAGAATAAGAAAGAAAGAAAGAAAGAAAGAAAAGTAAAAAAGAAAGAAAGAAAGAAAGAAAAAAGAAAGAAAGAAGAGTAACAAGCAATAACGATGAGAAAAGAAATTAGAAAAAAGAAGAAAGAAAGAAAAAAAGAAAGAAAGAAAGAAAGAAGAGTACAAAGCAATAACGATGAGAAAAGAAATTAGAAAAAAGAAGAAAGAAAAAAGAGTAACTAACAATAAGGCATGAAAAAAAAGAAAGAAAGAAAGAAAGAAAGAAAAGAAAAGGAAAAAAGAAAGAAAGAAGAGTAACAAGAAATACGTTAAGAAAAAAAGGAAGAAGGAAAAAAGAGAACGCAAAACGTACCCTCTGTTGAACCAATAGACAGGAAAACAGACACGTAGAAATTAAGAAAAAAAGGAAGAAGGAAAAAAGAGAACGCAAAACGTACCCTCTGTTGAACCAATAGACAGGAAAACAGACACGTAGAAACACCGAGAGAGATAGATAGATAGAGAGAGAGAGAGAGAGAGAGAGAGAGAGAGAGAGAGAGAGAGAGATGAACACTGTAAAACCGATTAGAAGACACACAGACATGAAGAAACACTTAGAAAGAAAGAAAGAAAAGCACAAAATGTCTAACCAAAATATGGATAGACAATTTAGACCAGCAGAAATGATATCTGACTGTAAAGTCCAAAACTGGTTGAAGCGTTTAAAACGCTTTTTTTTTTTGTACCTCTTCGGCTGAAGGTTTTCACTCGTTTTTCGGGCTGATTTTCATGGGTCCGAACTAACCTGCCATGTTTTATTTTTCTTCGTTTGTCAGCAACATTTAAAACATGAAAATAAAACAAAGCCATAAAACTATTGAGTTAAAAGAATTATTCTTGATAATTTGAATCAACAAGATGAGTCGAATCACAATCAAGGATCAATGACACATTCTGAAAGAATTTTTATGACTTTGAAATAAATAAAATAGCTCATTGGCTGGGTCCCAAAACACCCAATCTATCCCAGCAGTCACCACTGCAATATATATATATATATAGTCATCCACAGACAGATCTGTTTCGTTCTATCAGAACTCATCAGTGTGGCTAGACATATTAGGTTCCCGTAGCTGGGATCGAAACCCGGTTGACTCAAACGCCAAGCCAAGCTTCTAACCATTCAGCAACGAGGAGACATTAGCTGCGATGTAAATTTTAAACGGTTATGAATCCCAATTACTATTGTTTACATACATCCGTTCGACGGCTACTAAGACCTCAATTCATATATGAAGAGGCTTGCAATAAACGCTAATGGCAACACGATTACTTCTTCGTCAGAGAACTCAACCTTACGGGAGTAGGGGAGTATATATATATATATATATATATATATATATATATATATTGTACCATCGATGTTTGCGTGAGTATTTTTCAATATAACGATTATGTTCCCCGGAAGGTCGATTACTTGGTTCGGTTAGGTTGGGTTAGTTTTATGGCATATCAACCATTATATGTTATTTAATGCCTAATCCATTTTATACATATAAACGGTTCTATTTCAAATAATTCAGTTTAGCATAAGTGCACAGTTTAAAGGTAAAAAAACATTTCCATTTTAGGCTATTCAGTTTAGTTAACAAAGTTAAATGGTTCCAAGTATTGCTATGTATCACTAACAATTCAATTAAAAATCTGTCATTTATTTACACATAGTTAAATGTCAAAACAATTCTATTTCAAATAATTTAGCTTAGTATAAGTACACAGTTTAAATGCCAAAACAGTTCTATTTCAAGCAATTCAGTTTAGTTCTATTTGACCCATTGTCGCAGATGTGCTACAAGGAGACACATTAGCCTCATACCTCTTTATCATCTGTCTAGATTACGTGCTTAGAACATCTATTGATAAAATGAAAGATAACGGTTTCAAGCAGGTAAAGGAAAGAAGCAGAAGATACCCCGCACAAACAATTACGGATGCGGACTACGCCGATAACTTAGCGCTACTGGCAAATACACCCGCCCAAGCCGAAACACTGTTACATAGTCTGGAACGAGCAGCTGCTGGCATAGGCCTCCATGTCAACGCAGATAAGACGGAATACACGTGCGACATCTCCATACTTAAGGGTGGGCCTTTGAAACTAGTGGACACGTTCACCTACCTAGGAAGCAGCATTTCATCAACCGAGACAGACATCAACACGCGATTAGCAAAGGCAGGGACAACTAGCAGTAGACAATCAGTCATATGAAAGTCAGACCTGACCGATAAAATAAAACGCAGTTTTTTCCAAGCAGCAGTAGCAGTGGTAGCACCTGATAAGGGTTAAATAGAACTAAACCATGGTTTGAGTTTACTGTTTTTTGCATTTAAACTGCTTATTTATGCTAAACTGAATTGTTTGAAATGGAACTGTTTTGACATTTAACTGTGTGAAAACAAAATCTGTACTCATACTAAACGGAATTAGCTGAATTAGAATTGTTTGAATAAACTGAATAGCTTGAAATAGAAATGTTTTTGACAATTAAAATCTGTACTCATGCTAAACTAAATTGTTTGAAATAGAACTGATTATTTGTAAAAAATGGATTTGGCGTTAAATTACCTACAAAAGTTCATATGCCATAAAATCCAACCAACCAACCAACCAACTAAATGGTTTCAAGTATTTCAATCTAACACTTATAATTCCACGGACCATTATTCATCCGTTTGCCTACAATTAAATGACTTAAAGTATAGTAAATGCCCAAATTGTTCTATTTGACCCACAAGTGTGAATTAAAAGGGATTCAGGGCTTTGAAAAATATTATTGAGAGCCACTGATTTAGATAATCTCGATATTCTAAAATTTTTAGAATATGAAAATAGAAAATTATGAAATTAAATTTTAGAATTTAAAGAATAAAAAACTTTTAAAGATAAGTGTTGAAATTTTAAAACTGTTTTTCACCTCTTTAATTGCATCACTGTTTAGTTGTGGACATTTGATATAGGCATGTTTATCAGTTTTTTTTTAGAATAGATTTTATGGAATTAAGTGAATATAAAGCAATTGTTTAATCCAATTCTAATATTACGCCACGTCAGCTTGACTTTAAAATACATATCTCCTTCAAAGGGGTACTACACCTCCCGAAAAACATTTCGTTTATTGGGTTTTATGGCATATCAACCTTTGTAGATTTTTTTAATGCCAAATCTATTTTTATATAAACAAACAGTTCTATTTCAAACAATTCAGTTTAGCATATATACACAATCTAATTATTTAAAAAAAACATTTATATTTCAAGATATTCAGTTTAATCAAACAGTTCTAATTCAAACAATTCGGTTTAATATAAGAAGTTTTTGTTTATACATATCTAAATATCAAAACAGTTCTATTTCAAACAATTCAGTTCAGCGTAAGTATAGTTTCAATGTTAAAAACAGTTCTATTTCAAACAATTCAGTTTGGCATACAAAAAACTGTTCCTTTCAAATAATTCAGTTTTGCATAAGTTCGCAGTTTAAATGCCAAAACAGTTCTATTTCAAGCAATTCAGTTTCGCATGAGTATACAGTTTAGGTCTATTTGACCCATAGATAGGAGCATATCAGGTGCTACCACTCCGGGTCTGAGTGCACTTCGGGGCGATGGCAATGAAGGAGTGCCCCGCATTCCCTAAAGCTCCAGCATTACTTAAACTTAAACCTCACTATCTGATTGTTTAGTGTCATATCCAGGACACTCGTTGGTGGAGTCTTACTCCACTGCGATGTACTCGACAATCCCTGCCGACTGGGCAAGAGTGACCTGGATATGACACTAAACTTCATCTGATCGTAAGGATCCAATCCTAGGGATTTAAGGAATGTGAAGCATTACTCCCAGGTCCACTCTGATTCGGAGTGGAAATACCTGTTAGTGTTCTATGTATGGGACAAATTCAAGTATTCAATCATTTATTATACTTGAAACCATTTAACTGTGTGTCAACAAAAAATGATATTAGATTGAATTATAAGTATTCGATAGCAATACTTGAAACCATCTAACTGTGTGCAAGCAATAATAGAATCCGTTGAACTATGTGCAAACAAATGAGCTCTAACTCGTTTAAAAATGTTACTTACCAACTAATAACTCACAAATCATACATTGCCCAGTCGGCTGGGGATGTAGAATACACCGACTGCTTCTCTGCAGACTCCACTCCCAACGATTGTCCTTGATATGACACTAAACAATCTAATGGTGTGGCTCCAGTAATGATAGAGCTTTGGGGGACGCGGAGTAGCCCTTCATTGTGATCGCTTCCCGGTCCAATCTGAGCTGGAGTGGTAGTGCCTCATAGGGTCCCATCTATTGGTCAAATAGAACTGTATTTACGCTAAAAATGAATTATTTGAAATTCACTGTTTTTACATTTAACTGTGTGTAAACAAACTTAAACTAAAGTGAATTGTTTGAAATAGAACTGTTTGAACGTTTAACTGTGTGTAAATAAATGACTGATGTTTAATTGAATTGTTAGTGATACATAGCAATACTTGGAACCATTTAATTTTGTTGACAAACTAAAAGGAATTTTTTGAAATAGCACTGTTTGAACATCTATGTGTAAACAAATGACAGTTCTTATGCTAAACTGAATTGTTTGAAATTAAGTGAAACCATTTAACTGTGTGCAAAAAAAAAAAAAAGAAAAAAAAAAGAAAGAAAGAAATGAGTTCAGGCTAATTTAAAATATTTTTTATAAACGTGTTTATGAATCATATATTTAATCTAAGCTTAAAAAAGATTTGGCATTAAATGACCAACAATGGTAAATATACCATAAACCCAACCAAACCAAACTAATCATGTCATAATTTATGGCTGCCACTAGCATAATGCAAAGCTCTTCGAACGAATTGAGCACTCTGGTATCCGGTAAGGCGAAAATGTAAACAAACGAAAGCTACTACTTAATACCTTATAATTCCCTAGCTGAGGGGGTTCGCTTTTTGGCTAAGCGGTCTGATACTAAGTCTAACATAAAGTTGGACGGGTTTCGATCTCAGCTTCAAGCGACCTACGTGTCTAGCTACACTAAAGAGTGGTGATACAACGTCTGTCTGTGGATGACTATATATATATGTATAAACAGGACGTGGCTATGAATAACCCACAAGGGTTGGCCATTAAACACAAACAACCAGTCATAAATTTTTAATGACCAATTAGAATAATATTTCGTGTTCTTCTGACGTAGATTCTAATTATCTTATTTACCCAACCCCTCCGCTCGGGCAGGATATGACACAAGGTCAATTTTTAAGCGGAGGTTTGAATTCGGAGTTTTCCTTCTCCTAGACTAGTTGCCTCACCAAGGCTGAAGAACCTAGTCTGCCCTACTATTTACCCATAGCTGGAGGGGGAATAATTGGATTCATACCTTTCCCATGGGTATTAGTGCTATGTGAAATGCAATCTGTCTCGTCCAAGATTTGAACTCGTGTCACCTAGTCCATTTCCTGCGACGATACCCATTACACCACGGGCACGTAGATTCTAATTAGCTTGCAAAAGGATTTTCTTGTTCTTTTTCATTCTTGGCAAATTTCTGAATATCCTCCAAATATATGCGGTAGTTTATCTTTATCAGAATCTACGGCCAAGATATTGGAGTGGAATTTAAAAATGAAAAGTCTACCATGCTTATAATGAAAAAGCAAAAGAGAACGACCCCCTCACTAAAAAAAAAAAAAAAAAAAAAAACACAAAAAAAACAAAAAACAAAAAAAAAAACAACAACGGAACAAACAGATACGCCCAGTCAGGAGAGAATCCGTAGTTTTCCTCCTTGTTTTAACGGGTGGTTTTTTCACTGAATTGACAACAAGACTCTTCCAGTCTCCAGGACTTTTCTGAATATTCTACCTGATCTTAACACTGCTGAGGTCTACATGTTCTCCATTTTCCTCTGGATGCCAGTTCTCCTTGTCTCTTTTCTAGACCTTTGGGGATTTGTCTATCTTCTCGCTTTTTTATGTTCACTCTAAGGTCTTTTGGAAGAGCAAAATCCACCGTATTTCGGGTCAAATTTTTGGCATTTGTATTATTTATGATACTTGTGAATTTGCAGCGCGTAGCGTGGCTTTGCGGAAAGTCCTTGTAGATGGTCTTGTTGCTTCTCGACAGGCTCGCTACGCTCACAACCTCACTACACAATATTCGAAGTATCGTCTTAAAATTTCATAGACACAGTCTTTTCACAAAATGTAAAAAACCACATCCTTTAACCTCAAAAATAAAGGGCTCAGTTGGCTGGGGCAGTAGAATACACCGACTGTGTCTCAGGAAAGGATTAATATCCCTCCAACAAGATTTGGGGATCGTGGAGTACCAGTTTATTGATATTGCTCCCATATACACTCTGACCTGGAGTGAAAGCAGCTGATAGGGTCCTATCTATGGGTTAAATAGAACTGTTTGACAATTAAACTGTACTTATTTTAAAATCAGTAAAGTAAAAAGTAAAATTGGCGACCGTAGTCGGGAGTGACCCGAGGGGCTCCTTTTTCGATAGCTAGGGGAGGGCTCTACTCCTTTTCCTGGATTGCTCCACTTTACCCTTGATCCGTATCGTATAATGCTAAGTGTTAAGCAAGGAGGCATCAAATGCCATTTTTTAATTAAATAACCTTCAAAGGTTGATATGCCATTAAACAAAGAAACCAAACCAAACCAAACTTGGGATTGAACACCAGGTCTCCCAGCGAACACTCTAATCATTATGCCAATGTCCGGTATTATACCAATATATATACTTATTGGTACATAAATAGGGTTTGGCGTTGAATAACCTACAAAGGGCGATATGCTACGGCGGTGCCCGTGGTGTAATGGTTATCGTCGTAGGAAATGGAGACGGCGACACGAGTTCAAATCCTGGATGAGACTCACTGCACTTCACATCGCACTAATACCCTTGGGAAAAGTATGAATCCTATTATTCTCCCTCCAGCAATGGGTATATAGTAGGACAAACTGGGTTCTTCAGCCTTGGTGTGGCAACTAGTCTAGAAGAAGGAAAACTCTGAATTCAAACCCGTTAAACTTCGTTTAAAAATTGACCTTCTGTCATATCCTGTCCGAGCGGAGGGGTTGGGTAAATATATACAAAGGTCGATATGCTATAAAACCCAAACAAAAAATAATGTTTTTTTTTTTTTTTAAAATATTTTCTATATTCAGTCTGTATAAAAATAATGGCTTTACTAAGGACAGCTCAATAGACATCATTCCTTTAAGTTTGGGATGTTTATCCAACGTTGTTGTGTTTTTTTAAGAACTTTGATTTTAATGGAAGCGTCAGTGTGGAAACTTCTTCAAAAAACAACTGGTAAAGCAATATTGGCGTCATTAGCTTCAGTTTAGTATGTTAAGTCTCTAGTAAATCTGTAGTTCATATGCACTTCCGGAGATAAGCACCTGCTGTTTAGTTATAACGGTAGAGTCGAATTACATCCGACGTAGTCTACTACTCCTTTTTTATTCAATGGCATGTCAACCTTCTCAGCTTATTCAATACCAAATCCATCCTTTTTTAGAACAGTAGTGGTACTATTTAACCCATACCTGGGAAGAAAAGGGGAATCATACCTTTCCCAAGGGTAATTATTTGTCACTGCCTCCCATCAGACAGGATTTGACACAAGGTCAATGACCCGAAGGTCGATTATAGTGGGGATTTAGTGGAGGGGAAGGTCGGGCACGAACTGAGGCTCGAATCCTGCTGGTCTGTGCTGCTCATCGGCCCACTTAGTGCAATGTTGGCCTGATGAGCCAAGGTGGTCTTGGACCCAAATCTGGGGCCTGGCACGTATGCCTAGTTATAGCTTAAACTGGACAGCAAGGTCCAGTGCTATACAAGGGGTCTAACGCTTTTTTTGTTGCCTTTCGGCCAACTGAAGGTGGCCCAGCCGAAGCCGGGAGCCTTACGTTACAAAAGGAGGCAAGATAGAGTATTAAATCTATCAGGGTTTAAATTATTAGTAATTTACTTCGCTTTTTTTTTTTTGCTTAGATGTGGCACAAGGCCGGATGAATGGAGCGTCCAATGAGACTCGAAATCACTCGTGAAGGTTTGTTAATCAATTACACTACCCTAGGAACCCGTGTATGAATTTGATTTGTAATTTATAAAACGTTTTCCCCTTAGATACGGCATAAAGCCGTGTGAATGAGTCAGCTATTGAGCCTCGAAGACACCTATGAAGGTTTGCTGGTCTAGCTAGAAAACCATAACATCACCTGAAGCGCTCGTGTTTGATTGGTAATATATTGACCTTTTTTTTCAGATGTGGCACAAGGCCATATGAATTGGGCACTCAAAGAGATTCGAACTCACCTGAGGCGTCTCTGTTCAATTAACGTATTATTCTAATTTATATTCTCCCGTTTCATCCTGATTGGTCAACATTTGCCCATTTACTGTAGATGCCTGGTTCATTATGAGAAAACTGTTGCAAGATTTGGCCTACATCTGATGGCAAGGGTCCTCTTATAAACTTTGGAGAATGTGGCGTACTTCTTCATTGTCATTACTCTCAGGTCCACTCTGACCTGAGGTGGCTGTATCTAGTAAGGTCCCATCTATGGGTCAAATAGTGTCGTTCAATCTTTTATAATGGGTTATTATTAATATGAGATAGAATTATTAGTGTTAGATAACAATACTTGGAACCATTTAATGCTGTAAAGACAAATGATTAATATTTAAAGGAATTATAAGTGTTA
The DNA here is from genome assembly GCA_963585895.1 of Sepioteuthis lessoniana. Classification (NCBI taxonomy): domain Eukaryota; kingdom Metazoa; phylum Mollusca; class Cephalopoda; order Myopsida; family Loliginidae; genus Sepioteuthis; species Sepioteuthis lessoniana. The sequence continues at coordinate 4,048,545 of OY757933.1, forward strand.
AATAGCAGTCCTTCAAATTATTTAACTGTGTGCAAACAAATAAACACTTGTTTGTTGTTAACTTCAAATTACGTGGTGCATTCAATAAGTTTCCAGACTTTTTTTGTACAGGCCTTTAAAATTGTCGTAGACTCTTGAGAATTCGGTATGTTATTGCTCTACATCTTATGAGATGACTGACCAATTTTTATGATTTTTGGTTCAAATGAACAGCTACAGCAGGAATTGGAATACACCCTACTAAAGCCTGATTGTCACCACTGGATAATTTCAAAAATGCAATCTGGACGTGACGACCCTTTAGAAGAACGATATGCAATAAAATTCTGTTTTAAACTTGGAAAAATGCCACAGAAACCTATGGAATGCTTCAGACTTCTTTTCGACCATCTTGCATGAATCGAGCCCCAGTTTTTGAGTGGCATAAGAGATTCAAGGAAGGCAGGGAGTCTGTGAGGGATGATGAGAGGTGTGGGAGAAGCAAGGAAGTCAATACACAAGAGTTGATTGGCCAAAGGGTTAGGGTTAGAGTTAGAGTTACTATATTGAGGTTTTAAGGGAGTTCAGGAAGAGATTCCGTCGGAAGAGCCCAGCGCTCTTCAAATCGGGTCACTCGCATTTCCACTAGTACAATGCGCCAGTCCACAACTCCATCATTGTCACAGACTATTTGACCAAAATGGGCATCAAGACAGTTCCTCACCCTCCCTATAGTCCAAACCTTGCTCCCTGCGACTTTTGGTTATTCCCTAAGCTCAGAGGCTGTCGTTATGAGACAATTGAAGAGATGAAAGAGGCTGTGACGAAGGTCATTGACACGCTCACACAAGAGGACTTCCATGGGGCCTTCCAGAAGTTGCTGGAACGGTACAACAAGTTCATTGCAGCCGGGGGAGATTACTTCGAAGGGGACTATAGTTTCATGTAAGTACTATCTATAAAAATGTCCATACGAAAAAAAAGTCCGGAAACTTATTTAATGATCCTTGTATGCGTAAACAAATTATATATATGATATATATGCATAAAGAGAATTCGGCATTAAATAATCCACAGAGCTTGATGTGTTATAAAATACAATTAAACCAAACTGTGTCTATTCAGTGTTTAATAATTTTTATTTTTATAACTAAATATTATTAGTGTATAGTTGGTCGTATCTGGTGTCTCAAAATAGACGCAACCCATGAATATGATAACAATTTATTACTGAGACGAGCGCAATAGCGTTCATTTGGAACACGTCCTGTAAAAAATGCATCTTTTGAGCCAGAGACATTAAGTTAATTTTTTTTTAATTGTTAAATAATCAACTTCCAGGACATGCAATCTTTTTTTTTAGTTTCTTGTCTTAGTAATAAATCATTGTCATATTAATGGGTTGCATCTATTTTGAAACAGTTTTGAATGATTTTATCTTCAAATAAGTTGTAACGAAATATTTTTTCTCTGTTTTCCAAGGCATCGTGATCAAGCATTAAAAGTTGTTATTGTATACTATGTTCAAATCTGAAACAAAAAAGAACACAATATTATTATAAGTGGAGTTATTAGTAATCACATAGGTCCCATTTAAATTGAGACACCCTATATTGGCAGCCATACGGTTCCCATGTATAGTGAGACATCCTATATTGGCTGTCACATGGTTCCCATGTATATTGAGACACCCTATATTGGCAGTCACATAGGTCCAATGTTTATTGAGACACCCTATAATAGCAGCCACATAGATCCCATGTATATTGAGACACCCTATATTGGCAGTCACATGGGTCCCAAGTATATTGAGACACCCTATATAAGAATTGGTCATATATATATATTGACCCACCCTATATTGACAGTTACATAGGTCCCATGAATATTGAGACATCATACATATATATACATATACTAAGTGAGCAGAAATAATAGGACAGTCACATGAGTCCCATATATATTGAGACACCCTGTATATAAGTCTTTGTTGTTCGGCTAACACTTGTGTGTCCATGAGTAGTAGTCCATAAGAGAACGTCACTGATGAGTTTGTCCTTACTTTTCCAGCACTGAACCGCATATCTTGTTCGTCTTATTTGGATGGTGTGTAAGAGGCGAGGTCAGTGACCATGCTGATTTCTGGGGTGCTGCTTCCAGAATTTGTTCAAAACAGCACTTAGCTTTCTTGTGTAGTTTCTTATTTATTTATTTATTTATTTTTAAGAACAGTAGTGGTACTATTTAACCCATAGCTGGGAGCGGGGATGAGAGGGTTCATGCCTTCCTAAAGTAAATATATTAGCACGACTTGAGTTAGAATTCGCTTACTACAATCCCACGGTTAAACACGTTAGCCACAACGTCTCGGAGATTCCCTTCAAGTTGAGACGAAGCTAAAGCAGCAACATACAACTGCAAATACACGGAGGCGTATGGCGAAACGGTTATCATTTTAGAAGATGGAGACGATGAGCCGAGTTTAAATTATTGACAGCATTACCCAGCATATCTTGCCTGTCCTACTTGAATGGTTTGTGAGATGGGAGGTAAGTGGCCGTACAATTCCAGTTTTGTGGGATGCTACTTCCAGGATTTGTTCAAAATAACATGCAGTATTCTTGTGTGGTTCTCATTTTGTGCAGTCTCCATCCAGATTTCGCTCTATAGACTAGTGACGTCATGGCTACAGCTTGAATGAATTCCGTTTTATTTCATAAAAGAGTTCAGATTTTAATAGGGACGTTGACCAGTAAATAGCAGCCCATGCCCTTCCTGCGAGGATGATGACATTGATTTCCGTAGATGAGATATTGCTAACGAGATATATTAACTGGTCAATTAATCTCAGAGGGTTCATTTGATGAGGGAGATAATACCATATAATGGGGGAGATGACACCATTAAAACATGAACTCTGTTTTACCTGAATTTACGTAGAGACCAATGTTTCTTGCCGCTTACTCCTGACAATGCAACAGAGATTTGGCTTGAGCTGGTGTATTTGCAAGAAGCGCTAGATCAGCTGCATAGTCTTCATCTGTAATATTCTGTACTAAATATCGTCAGCTCTTTATTTTTGCTTATTGTTTTTTTTTTTTATGTGTGAAACCGTTTTTTTTTTCACTAGGTCTATTTGCATTCGTAGTCTTGATGATTTTCGATAAACGTCAATAGATTCCATTTTATATAAAAATGATATTTTCTGTGGAATTTTCGAAAACTATGGTTAATTTTTGGTCACGTTTTACTCAAGGAATCATTAAAATCGTTTTATCAGATTTAAGTGGATTAGTTTATCTTTTCATGTTTTTTTTCTCTTTCTTCTTTGCTTCGTTTTTTTTTTAGACCCGTTTTTATTCTTTTCTTCTTTCTCATTATCTATCTGAGTATTTTGGTTGCATCATTGTCATTAATATTGTCATCGTCTGAGTTGGTATAACAGCTGTTATTTTTATTATTATTATTATTATTATTCATATTATTATTATTATTATTATTATTATTATTATTATTATTATTATTATTATTATACTCCTAATATGTTGAGCACACCCAGTTTTATGTGTTAGTGATGAATACAAAAAATGTAGACATGATCTTGGGTGGGACAAGATTGTGTACGAATTTCTGGAACCAACTGAAATATCTCGAAATCATCTTTGTTCCTTGTTTTTATTCCTCCTTCGTTGCTCCCCATTTTCTCCGTACGCTTACACACACACACAAACACACACACACACACACACACACACACACACACATATATATATATATATATATATATGTGTGTGTGCGTGCGTACGTGTGTGCGTGTACGCGTTTGCATGCATTCATTAATGCACCTCAGATTGTGCTGACATCTTAGTCGGCTGATTTATGGACATCCGTCGAGCATCTGAGCTAGTCCGTTTTTATAGCACCAGGCTGGACATAAAACAAAATGCAACTGCACGTCACGCATGCGCAGACGTGCGTTGTTTTTGGCTCTTTTTCCACCACCCATCTATTCCTCCTCCTCGGCACCGCCATCACGACCATTACATCCTGATACTCTCCCAGTTTCTTTTCTCCACAATCCCTTTTCTTTTTCCTTCCTTCTTTCGAAGCCTCACGCACACAGCTCTCTCTCTCTCTCTCTCTCTCCATCTCTCTCTCTCTCTCTTTCTCTCTCTCTCTGTCTCTGTCACACACACACACACACACACATATGGTATAATTAGCTTCTATCGGTTAACGTCGCGGAGAATGAAATTAGCGAACTGAGTTCGAATTCCAGCAGGGACAGTTTTCAATCACCTCCAACAAATGACCTTCGGAAAACACAAGAATCCACACCTCCCTGCAATTAAGTGTAAATAGCAGGGTAGTTGGATCTCTTCGTGATGGCAACGTCAATCCATTTTAGGAATTCGCTTATAGGGATCGTTTCTGGCAACTGGTACAGTCTAATCGGTAGAACGTTATTTGAAGATAAGATGGTGCACGGCCAAGTAATCCCGATTGATGCCATGAAGGGTAATTACTCGGTATGATGAAAGGAAGAATGAGTGGTTAACATCCCCCAGATAATGGAATCAGCGGGCTGAGATCAAACACCATTAAGGAGGGTTTTGTTTTTTGTTCACATTGTACTAATGCCCTTGTGAAAGGCATGAACTCCCATCTGCCTTGTTGCAGCACAAATAGAGCTCTTTAAGTTTGTGAAATCAATCCATTTTTGGTATTCGATAATTATTTAGATCAAGAATTAGTCTTTATCTAGTGTCCCAGAACAACGTGGAACTTGGAGAAGAAATGGCCATTGCAAAGTTGATTATATTAGGTTATTTGGTTAAATGCCACATTAACCTCTAATGGTTATTTAATGCCAAATACTGATTATATATATATATATATATATATATATATATATATATATATATATATATATAATTTGTAAATGAATACTTGATCGGTAGCTTTATTTTTAAGTCGGCTGGAGATGTAGAATAAACCGGCTTCTTCTCTGCAGGGGATTAAGACCCTACACAATGAGTATCCTAGATATGACATTTAACAATCTGATGCTGGAGCTTTGGAGAATGCAAAGTACTCCTTCACTGCCATCACTCCCAAGTCCACTCTGGCTTTAAGTGGTAGCACCTGATAGTGTCCTATCTATGGGTCAAATAGAACCGTTTGACATTTAAACTGAGTGCAAATAAATGACTTATGCAAAATTGAATTGTTAGAAATAGAAGTGTTTGATAATTTAACTGTGTGTGTCTACAAAATGTGTTTACAAATTGCATATTCAATATATACGTAAAGTAAGTAAAGTTTGCGACCGTAGTTGAGGGTGACCCCAAATCTCCCTTTTCGATACGTGCCTACACCAAGGTGTAGAGGAGTGCGCTGGATCATATTTACCAACCCCTCCGCTCGGGGAGGATATGACACAAGGTCAATTTTTTTAAGCGGAGTTTAACAGGTTTGAATTCAGAGTTTTCCTTCTCCTAGACTAGTTGCCTCACCAAGGCTGAAGAACCTAGTCTTCCCTACTATTTACCCATAGCTGGAGGGAGAATATTTGGATTCATACCTTTCCCAAGGGTATTAGTGCTATGTGAAATGCAATCAGTCAGGTCCAGGATTTGAACTCGTGTCACTGTGTCCATATCCTGCGACGATAACCATTACACCACAGGCACCTCCTTTCCCTGGATTGCTCCATTTTACCCTTGATACGTGCCTTATGATGCTGAGTGTTAGGCAATGTGGCATCAAGTAACATTTTCGAGTCTTTGGTATGACTTGCATTTGAGAGACAGACAAACGAGGTATTTGGCAGGGGCAATTTTCTATGTTACTCAATTTTTCAGAGAATGAGGCTTTTGTTGGAGAAGCTTTAGTTCTTGGAGAGATTTCTTTTCTTATTCTAAGTCTTTGGTATGGACATTTCTGATTTGCTAACCAATCATAGATCATTTAGGATTCTTCTACTACTCTTTGAGGGGTCAGCCAATCAAATGCGTTGATCTACGTTTGTGGGAAGAGGATTCCTTCCACATATCAGATTTTAATTGATCTATTCAAACCACAATATAGGGGTGTGGTTAATCAAGGGTCCAAATCCATACCTTGTCGGGGGGGGGGAGTATCTCTTTTTACATTGACCAAAACAAAAATCAACTATCTGATTAATGTATCCAAAGATTTGACCTTTTAACCCCAACAGGTACATAAGTGTCAGTTCGGGATGTCATGATTTAAAAATGGACCGACAAAACCCCAATCTTGCTTATCTTTTTATTTTGACAATTTGAAAGTTCGTTTAGAACTAGTTCCTTACTGACCTTTTAAATTGACTTTTGAATTTCTTTCAAGTCAATAGGACTTTTTTTCGTGTTGTTATAAAATGAAAATTACATATGGAAATTGTGATACATTTTGTCGTATTTAAGAGACAGACAAATGCACACTTCTGGCAAAAGAGTGAACAGTTCTATTTTACCAATAGAGGGGACCCTAATAAGCATTACTAGACAGAGTCAGAGTGGACCTGAGAGTAATGGTAATGAAGAATTAATCCACATTCTCCGAATTCCAAGACTGAAGCCTCACAATCAAAAGCAGTTTAATGTCATACCATCGACCCTAAATGGTTTCACGTATTACTATTCAACACAAATAATTCTACTTTAATCATTTGTTTGAGCACAGAGAAATGGTTTCAAATATCTTAAATAATTGAATAGTAATATTCGACCCATAGATAGGACCCTATCAGGAACTACATAGTAGAGCTGGGAGTAATGGAAAGGATAGGGGACTCCATATCCTCCAAAGCTCCAAGATTGGTGCCTCAGTGTCAGAAGCAGTTTAGTGTCATACCCTGGAGATCCTTTCAGGTGGAGCTCTCGGTTAGATTTAGAGATACAACAAAGGAGAAATACTCAACAAAGTACCACACACTAGGTCTAGGAAAATGCTCAAATGCCCCCCGGAAAAAAAACTGTATCCTCTTTTGCAAAGGCCCAGAATCTCTGGTTAGCTCTTCTTGAGTTCACCCTCAGTGTGGGTAAATGTTCTAGAAATTTGAACGGTGGAGAAATTGTTCTTATCGGAAATGTTCTTTTTAATGTTCTAACAACAGTTCATAAGTTTATATTGATTTTCATTTTAAGCTGATTTAAAGTCATTTGTTTGCACACAGTTATATGGTTTCAAGTTAATAATAATAATAATAATAATAAAAGAAAGAAAGAAAGCGGAAAGAATGATAAGTACCGAGACTTTATTTGAGTACTGGAAATACTAAGGAACATGAAAATGACGATGAAACCACTTGTAATTGGTGCGTTTAGTACAGTGATCAAAGGATTGCTAAAGAGACAAGAAGACTTGGAAGTAAGAGGACCAGTGGAGTCTATCCAAACGACAACATTAATATCGGCAAGAATACTGAGAAGAGTCTTGGAGACTTGAGGAGACTTGCTATCACTCAAATTCCAGTGAAAAACCATCAGCTAACGCTGGTATGAAAAACTCTTAAATGGGTAAAATAATAATATGTACTGGGACATGGAACATTAAAGTGACAGTGATACCAATTACAATTGATGCGCTCGGAACGAGCCCCAAAGACTTGATAAGAAGGGATGGAAGAGTTGGAAATCAGAGGACGAACCGAGAATAGCCAGAATATTGAGAAGAGTCCTGGAGACCTGAGGAGACTTGTTGTCACTTAGACTCCAGTGAAAGGCCATCAGCTAACGCAAGGATTTATATGATAATATTAATAATAATAATAGATATAATAATAATCCCTATGAAGCAAATATTCTATCAAAAATAATTTGCAGCAATAAACAAAGTATTCCTTTAAAAAAATAGTTTGCATACAGATTTACGGTTGGTTTCAAGTATTCCGATCTAATACTAAGAATAATCATATGGTTTATAGTAACTATGTCAGTCATTTGTTTGCACAATTGTAATATATTGCCTTGACCTGTGATGAATCTGGCGGATGTAGTTGACAGATATATCCGGCCGTAGATAAAATCAACAAAGTGACTACCGGAAAAAAGCCATGCATGGGTGTAAACCATAGCCAACGAAGAACAAGCGTTGCTTGTGTGAATGCTGTACCCAATAAAAAAACAAGCATTATGTGGGTAAAGGGGCGTGGCCATGTAGGTCGCGTGGGAGTTTTAAGATTTTAAGGTCTAAAATTTTGGCTGAAGTTCCTACTGGCTGTTCCGACTCTCGATAGCTCCTTCCTGTGAGCGAACTCTCTTCGACTGCTCTCCTGCTCCACACGAGCGTCACCGTCAAAGAATAAAAAGTATCAGATTATATTTTTATATGCACGTGTTCCTAATTGTTTGACAACAACCAGCGGTAGCATACTGCACAGTGGGATGGTTTCAAGTAACAAATAATAATAATCTTTTGTAAAAAATTATAACTTCAAATAACTATTCTTTATAGAAATAATTGACTTTTATATGATATCAAGTATTTCTGTCTAATACAAACAATTTTGAGTCAGATCTAATTAACCCATAAGTAGGTCCCTGACAGGCACTACTACGCCGGGTTTGAGTGAACCTGAGAATAATCGTAATATAGGGGTACTCCACACTTCCATGATATCCAGAACGGGAGTCTCACCATCAGATGCAGTTCAGAATCATACTCAGGGCACTCCTCTGCGAGGAGGGGGTCTTACCTCTCTGTAGAGGATACTATCACCGTCTTTTAATCACCACCGTAGGACATTGTACTATGATAGACCGTTTGTATCCCCCGCTCGCATCAGTGGAGTCGTGGTGGAGGGGTTCGTTGAACCTCAAAATATACGACTTAATTCTTCGGGTGTATGATTTCCAACAATAATGAATTTTTAATCTGACAAAAAACAAAACCTCTCAGAAAATACCTGACTGCTTCAGCCAATAAAATAAATACACATTCATTTCTCACAGACTGAACTGCTGGAGATTGACCTGTCATCTGTCTACTAAGTTAACATATTTCCACTGGGTATTTGTTTTTTTATTGGTGGTAAGGCTATTACATAATGTTCATTATCAATTCATTCATCAATAGGTGATGAAGATGGAAACTAATCGAAAACGATTAAAAATAAGTAACACAAAAGAAATATTCCTATTAGTTTATATATATATATATATATATATATATATATATATATATATATATATTGTCATACAAAAACAGACTGGTTCGTTGTATCACAACTCATCAGTGCAGCTAGACAAGCAGGATGCTTCAAGCTGGGATTGAAACCAGCCCAACTTTACATTAGACTATCATACCACTCAGCCATCAATCGACATACGTTAGCTCGGGAATAATAAGGCATTATGTTGTAGCTTTCGCTTGTTTACATTTTGCCTAACTAGATACCAGAGTGCTCAGTTCATACAAAGAGCTTTGCATTACGCGAGTGGCAGCTGTTAATTCCCTTGCCAGAGTGCTCAACCCTTGGGGTTCGAGCGTATATATATATATATATATATATATATTTCATTGAACAATATAGACATGTTTTGTCAACATATTTCTGTATATGTACTTCCCAGTTGCCAAATGGATTTTATAGTAACCGGCGGGAATTGGCTGATGAAACTCCCATAACTAATTGTTACCCGAGTACTTTCTACCCGATCTTGGGCCATTATCAAGGGTGTGTATATGGCGAAAGCGATGTGACCTTTCCTTGTACATTACTACTTTGTAAATCTTTATTATATATATATTGGTGTATTGTGGTAGCGTTTTATTCATTTCTCAAAGTAGCCGCAGTAGTTAAAGACACTTAAGTACATTATTACTGGATTCGAAATTGATTCTATTTTCTCATTGGTTGGTACTATTTACCAACCCCTCCGCTCGGGCAGGATATGACACAAGGTCAATTTTTAAGCGGAGTTTAACGGGTTTTAATTCAGAGTTTTCCTTCTCCTAGACTAGTTGCCTCACCAAGGCTGAAGAACCTAGTCCGTCCTACTATTTACCCATAGCTGGAGGGAGAATAAGGGGGTTCATACCTTTCCCAAGGGTATTTGCCCGAAAGTGAACGTAATAGCGCGACTGGAGTACAAACTCGCGTACTACGATTCCGCAGTTCATCGCTTTAACCATTACACCACGAGGACACCTCATTGGTTGGTTGGTTGGGTTTAATGGCATAACAACCATTCTGGGTTATTTAACGGCAAAACTATTTTTATACAAATAATCAGTTCTATTTCAAACAATTTTGTGATAGCATGAGTAAACAGTTTAAATGTCAAAAACATTTCTACTTCAAGGTATTCAGTTTAATCAAATAGTTTTTATTCAAACAATTGATGATTCTATTGAGTATAGGTTATTTAATTCTGATATATATATATATATATATAGTATTGTTCGGTCCAGTTAAACCAGAGTTGGGAGTAATTCCTTCAGGACAAGAAATTTATAGTCCTAAATTAACCGGTCTTTGTTTCTTTCTTAAAGATATATATATATATATATATATATATATATATATATATATATATATATAACGAAATATATATATATATATATATATATATATATATATATATATATATATATATATATATATATATATAAAGAAACAGTCGGTCTGTGGATGACAATAACCAGACACGCAGGACACTGCTGGAGAAGTAGGGACGTGCTCATAAGTGATGTACTCCTGTGGACCTCTTCACATGGACGAGCAAATGCAGGACGTCCAGCTTGAACCTGCAAAGAGCAGCTCAGTGCCGATACGGGATGTAGCCCTGAGGATCTGCCGAAAGCAATGGACGATAGGGCTATGTAGCGAGAGAGGGTCAGGAATATCCGTGCTGATAGCGCGATATGATGATGATGATGCTATATATATATGTATACGTGGTGCATTCCATAGGTTTCCAAACTTTTTTTGTACAGGTCTTTAAAATTGTCATAGACTCTTGAAAAGTCAGTATGTTATTGCTATACATCTTATGAGATGACTGGCCAATCTTTATGATTTCAGGTACAAATCAACAGCTACAGCCGCAATTGGAATACACCTTACTAAAGCCTGATTGTCACAGCTGGTGAATTTCAAAAATGCAACCTGGACGTGAGGACACTTTAGAAGAACGATATGCAATAAAATTCTGTTTTAAATTTGGAAAAATGCCACAGAAACCTATGGAATACTTCAGACTGCTTTTGGGGCATCTTGCATGAGTCGAGCATGTGTTTTTGAGTGACATAAGAGATTCAAGGAAGGCAGGAAGTCTGTGAGGGATGATGAGAGGTGTGGGAGGAGTAAGGAAGTCAATACACCACAGTTGATTGGCCAAAGGGTTAGGGTTAGGGTTACTATATTGAGGTTTTAAGGGAGTTCAGGAAGAGATTCCTTGGGAAGAGGCCAGGACTCTTCAAATCGGGTCAGTGGCATTTCCACCAGGACAATGCACCAGTCCACAACTCCATCCTTGTCACAGACTATTTGACCAAGATGGGCATCGAGACAGTTGCTCAGCCTCCCTATAATCCAGACCTTGGTCCCTGTGACTTTTGGTTATTCCCTAAGCTCAGAGGCTGTCGTTATGAGACAATTGAGGAGATGAAAGAAGCTGTGACGAAGGTCATTGACACGCTCACACAAGAGGACTTCGATGGGGCC